>OZ022511.1:22006002-22433502 GCA_963989385.1 Ctena decussata | reverse complement strand
TTAACTGTAAATGGAAGTAATTATTTAAAAAAAACTACACACCTTAGTTAGAGCTTTAACAAAACTGTTCCGAGTCTTCAGCCCCAGGTTTGATCAGGTTTCAAATCTTCTGTGCTAGGTATGATCAAGTTATAGGTTGGAGCTTTAAACTTACGTTCCAATGTTTCAAAATGTCAGTCACTGCTTTTGACTTTTCGAAATCTAGTTTCGAGATTTTAATCAACCACTCTTGAAAATCATAAATCACTGAATGCAAATTTTCTAACATATTTCAAAATGCACGACGTCCTAAGTTTGATCTGCGGTTAAAGACTTTTACTTAGGTTTGAAAATGCCAACTGTAGTGACTAACTGTCGAAGACATCAACAAAGGCTCCGAAATAAGAAAACCCGGAGTAAAAGTTTGAAAGATAGATGGCTTGTCATACTATGAACGTAATATGCAGATAAAAACAAATAACAAAAATAAATAGCGCCAAAATAACAGAAGACAAAATTTATGCCTGAAAATGACAAAAATATCATAAAGAAAATTAAAATTTTAGAAGGCAAACAGTGTAAACCAAGCTGAGTCAGCTCATCTGGATCTACGCTGTTTTGCAAATGCTACTCTTTCTATTTTCTTGGCGATGTTAACTACATGTATGAATTATACCTGACCATCGAAGGTGCAGAACTTGTCTGTGAGACTAGTCTGTGTCCAATAAACAATAATTTGTAGTTCTGAGGGTATATATAGATCAACAAGGCATACTGTAAAATATGGTATGGTATCATGGATTGGTATGTGGTGTGGTATGAAAATCCCATACCATATCACATACCATACCAAACGACCATACCAAAAGTATTATTTATGTTCTCCTTCGACTCCGTCTCATCCGAACATAAATCATTTATATTTTATTGCCTTGAGAGCCCCTCACCTCACCTCTCTTATCCACAACTCACTACCGCAACCACTTTGTTGTTCCAGCACGAGCCTGGAAACTTCCTAATCAATGACAACAAAAATACAAGTATAGGATGTGCCAAAAGCCAGCTGCTTGACAGTGACAAGAAATTAGCAAATAAATGATTGTTGTTGAAAGACAATCTCTGCCCACAGAACATCCTGTCGTCGCAATGAACCGCCGGATCATCTCGTAAACCAGAGCAACAGCTAGATAGTGAAACTGTGTGACGACATAAGACTCTGAAACAGACTAAAATTACTTAAGTATCTTGTATACATGGTTGATCTGTTTTCTAAAATGCATTTTAACTGAACTGCAAAATCTGCGCTGTCACCACGATTTCGAATTCTAAACACTATTCTGTCTATATTTATCGTAAGTAGTAGTAGTATCAGTAGAAATAAAACATATTCATAGAGAAAGAAAGTTTCTGCTATTATTCTATGAAAATATATTAAAATACCTTCCGTTATAAAATTAAAATATTACCCTCCTGTGTATGGATTGTAGAACAGATGCCTCTGTCAGTCATAATTACCACTTCGCACGGATGTGGGTATTACCATCCTGTAGCCATGATACGTTATAGCTCCTATGGCTTCCCTTTGCTATAAATATTAAATTATTAACATTAATGGACATACATGTATACTATTCAGTAAACTATACAAAACGGTTAACAATTGTTTTGGCCTTTAAGGTAGACGAATACTGAATAGAAATATTGGCGGGGCATTCAAACCATTATACCGTCTAAATAATCCAAAGAGCTATAAAACATTTGGGTAAGTAAAAAACAATTTACACCGTTTTGTTTTCCTAAAAAACAATATTTTGTATTTCTACATACTTTTTTTACACATTTTCCATTAAAATTCATATCTCTAGCACATGAATGCACTTTCATTTCAGCAAATCATATAATCTGTAATATAGGATATTTGAAACAAACTGATGACAAAAAATTGCAGTTTTCTTGTTAATAAGTATATTTTTACATTCTTTGAAAAAATGCCAGAAAATTGAATTTCATGAAAAACGTCATGAAAAATATCATCAATCGATTGGGCATGCTTATGCATATTATTTTAGTAAAACTTACATCGTATGTTAAAGAATGAAACAAAAAAACAAACATTTCACCGTTTCGTTTCCTAGAAAAACAATGTTTAAGTTCAAAATATCCCCAAAACAGACTGCCCAAATTCTGCACCTGCTGAAAGCACAGCCGGTCCTTGCCCTATTATTTATTTTCCTGTTATTCGGTTCTACCACAGAGTAATGTCGACAAAAATGCGCAGATGGAATGGAAACTGTGAAGATCTTAATCATTCTGGTTCCTAAGGAACAGTCTGATCTCAGTTTCCACTGTTTGTACAGACCTATGTGCCCGAAAATTAGGATCTTTACGGTAGATATTGTAAGTGTATATTATAACTGTATATACTCCACAGTCAGTTGATTTGATGATGAACAATAACTCTGTTTGTTTTTTTTAAACAAGCAAAACAGAGTTCTTCCGGGATCGTCCACCTTAACATGCTGATATTATAATGCAAATGAATGTGTAATGATAAATTTACGTAACTACAAATTAGCTTGAACTGATCCTACCTTTTAAAACACTCAGAATGCCAGAAATAGTGTGCACTCTAGGTTTCTAAGGCGTTTTCCTCAGAACTCACCCATTGCTCGGGGTGGGTGGGTGGGGGAAATGTATGTGTTTCTTTGTCGCTGGCTTTGTCTCGAATGATTCAGTACTTTAATTCAACTTCGTTTTCCACGTAAAAATTGCCTTCATATGATTACATACCTTGACAAAACCAGTTTATAACTTAGTAAGCCTACAATATAGTATACCGTATACCCTCTAATAAACCCTCATACTACCACGATTACATACACAGAAATTTCAAGAGCAAACAAATATAAATTTCATCACCTGTAGTTTAATCTAGATCTGTAGTCTCTGAAAGTCAATAGCAGTCTCACCTTCATAAAAGCATTATACCCATCATTATCAAATACATGACAACAATGTTAACAAGATCACCTCTATATAAGCATTACACCCATCATTATCAAATGCTTGACAACAATGTTAACAAGATCACCCAATGGTGATCTTGTTAACATTGTTGTCGTGCATTTGATAATGCTGGGTATAAAGCCCAGATAATACTTTTGGTATGGCCGTTTGGTATGGTATGTGGTATGGTATGGAATTTTCGTACCATACCACATACCAACCCATCATTTCATACCATATTTTACAGTGTGCCCATCGACAAGGAAATATCATGTGTCTGTTATCGGCACGCGCTGTAAACGCAGGCGGGGCTAACTACAACAACGTCAGGAAATTCACACAACAGAATTTACGCCTACCATAAACAGATATGCCTCCCTTCATTAACTGTAAAGCAAAATCACAAACTTTTTGTCTGACATTCAATATTGTGCGATTTTTAGGGGGATTATGTCACATGCTAAGTTGTCATTGCACTGGCCAGTTATACACTATCGGGTGACATTTGAGTGACATTCTGGGTGTAGCCCGGAAATAAATGCACGCCATTCGGCAGACTGAACACGATTCCTTTTTCAACTTTCAGTTGTATCAAGCAAAACAGGCACCAAACAGGTAATAAAGTAAAAGTGGCCAGTAGCGACAGTCCGAAATGACAAGTAAACCTACTGGGGGTTACATGTTAACTTGTCTTACAGGCCTACACTGTAAAAAATGTGTTTAGAATCAATGCAAGAATGCAGTCCGATTTCTTATGTGCTTAAATCGTAACATGTTCAATTTGCAACATGTTTAGGTTAACTTTATGTTTAGAAATTAAACATGTACAAAACTGGTTATATTTACCCTTTTTTTGAAAATTTCCTCTGTCAACATTTTCGTCTCTTTTTTCGTTCTTCAACGGGGAAAAGAGAGAATGGATTCATCCGAACCGCGTAACAGAATAAAACATGTTTAGCAGACTTTGTCCGGGAATATAATAGAAAAGGCGTACATGTTTAGCTATATGACATATTCCTAAACATGTAACCACTTGTGTTTTATAGCTAAGCGCAATTTTTACAGTGTATTCTTTACCCAAGATTCTGCAATTGTTCGGCTAGCATAGCAGACCCTTGACACAAGTATTAAAGCTCCAAAGAAAAACATTTGAGCCGCGACGCGGGAAAACCAACAAAGTTGGTTGTGCGCCCAGCGCAGACTCAGATCAGCCTTGGCAGCCGCCTAGTATGATCGGAGCCTTTGCTGTCCGCATGAAGGCAGCTAAGACCCTTAGCTAACCTTTAAGCGCTTAGGAAAGAATCTGATCAGACTGGCAAAATCTCCATTCTGATCTGAGTCTGCGCTTTGCGCACAACCATTTTGTTGGTTTTCTCGTGTCGCCGCTCATTTGAAGAAACGAAATAAAGTTTAGGCTCATGAAAATGCCTCAGACGTCGACAGCGAGAGTTGTTGAAAGCCACTAGTTTAAAGCAGTATCCCTGCCCAAATTACATATATTTATCAAAATCTTTATATAGAGTTTTTATGCAAGCAAACCCACTATAATTTTGATTTCCAATTAATTCAGGACTCAATTGATTTGGCCAAACTAGCACAGATACTTCGTTGGGATCGGAAAAGAAGTGAATAGATTTTGGTGACACTTGACCCCATTTAGAAGGTCACCTGCCACCATTGATAGAAAAAAGCTTGTATTTTTTTTTTTCAATATGTTATAAAGCACCTACAGCAGAAAAAGTAAAGGCTAGAGGCCAATTGTCTGAGAGTTTTTGCCCTTGGTAAAATTTCTTATGGCAGTAACAAGCTTGTATGCACACTATCTTTATATCTAAAAGCTGAAATTACATGTACAACTAGCACAAAAACATTATTAGGACGGGGGAAAGAAGTAATACGATTTTGGTGACCTTGAGCTTATTTTCAATATCACTGCATAATAAAAGTTTTACAAGTGAGCTATCTCATGGATCAATGGACGGGATTTAACCAAACTAGCAAAGATACATAATTGTGATTGGGGAAAGAAGTAAGATAAGTTTGGTGACCTGTGTCTCATTTTCGAGGTTACACCGGCACTTTGAAACTCAAATTTTGATAGAAAAAAAGCTTGTGTCCATACTATATCTTGAACCAATGGCTAGAATTTTACCACACTAGCACATAGAAATCATTAGGAGACGGGAAAGGAATGATTAGATTTTGGCGAACTTAACCTCATTTTCAACTTCACTACATTATGTGTCTTGTGTACACACATTCTCATAAATGAATGGATGGAATTTGACCAAACTAGCATAGATACATCGTTGGGATCGGGAAAAGAAGTGATTAGATTTTTATGACCTTGACCTTATTTTCAAGGTCACATTGGTATTTTGAATTACAGAAATAGCTTGTTTTAATATTTCTTTTTTTCTTTTTTTCAGTATCATGTAAAGGCACCAATGTAATTTCATGAAATCTTAAAGGACGATTGACAACCGTAAGATAATCATTCCGAAAACAAAATTACGGTCTTGGGGGTCAATTCTGAGTTATTGAGTTTTTTTAAGTTGTAGTTTTTTGTAGTTTTTTTTCGGAATAAGCGAGTTATCTTTTCTGACCATTACTGTGCGGGGTATATCTATTAAGCATTGACTTGTTTTCATTTACACTGAATCATTTCCCTTGTGACTGTCGACTGGGACCTTGACTTTACAATGCACAATGCTTTTGTCTACATTTGAAAAAGAACACAACTTTTTGACTATGCATTTTTTCGGACGACGTAGTCTTTTCAAAATGGAGAGTACAAAGAGTAAACTCTTAAGAGAACATATTTTATCCCACTTGCACCTGGGGCCGTAGACAAGGTTTGAAAAAGATCCATTGAAAACTGTGGAGTAAGTTGATAACACAAACCCCATACTCTACAATGCAAAAAATTCCCTAGAATGACTAAGTTCAGAAGGCCGTAATTCTGTCAAAATTAATTCTAGGTCCAACATGCACATCTTCAATACATTCACAGCATGTATGCAAGGTTTGAAAAAGATCCATTGAAAACTGTGAGAGGAGTTGATAACACAAACTTTATACCCTACAAAGCAAAAAATTGCCTAAAATGACTATGCTCAAAAGGCCGTAATTCTATCAAAATTAATTCCAGGTCCAACAAAAACATATTTGCACATTTTCAATATGTCCCAAACATGTATGCAAAGTTTGAAAAAGATCCATTGAAAGCTGTGGGAGGAGTTGATTACACAAACTCTATACCCTACAATACAAAAATTTGCAGAAATTCCGACATAGTATAATCGACGTCATGCATTAAAACTATTTAGTGATAGAGATTAGCGAATTACTTTGATGACAGGCATAAAAGCCGTGGATATTTTTTTTTTTTTTTTTTGAGAAACCTAAACGTTTCGACATAGACAAACCTTTACGTTTTGACACAGATGAATCATATTTCATTTCGATTTGAACCATCATCTTTAACGGTGTAATTGGTAGCCCAAGACTTATCATTTGATGTTTAAAAAGCTATTTCAAATAATGCAAACTTGAACTTCTCTTCAGTAAATAAAGTACAGGTACAAGGTCTAATTTGTTCTTGAATTGAACCTTTCTTCACACGTGTATGCACACATGCAAGTACTCCCCAAGCACGCACTTGTCAAGGCAAGTGTATTCAGTGGTACCCAATATTTTGAGTACCAAACTCTCAATGAAATCCCCTTCCTTTTTTATTGTCAGACAAGCAAAGAGTTCCAATCAGAAATTGGGTTAAGTCTTTCTCTGGACAAGTTGGTAGATACTGAGCTGGTAATAGGTAATAATTATAGGCAAATAATCTAATTATGGATCAAATATGTGTTTCCCTGGGGACGTGATCCTGGCTTTTAAGTCGTTGCTATTTAAAATGGTGTTATCTTAACCCTTCTGATAATGGTAGTCAGTGTTCACAAGCTGGGGCGTCACATGACATAGAACCAAACTTCAGTGCGGGTAGAGCTACCCACGAGTATACTTTGCGAATTTAAAGCACTATTTTGCCGCCAAATAATGACAGAACACGGTACTTGATAGACCCATGCTTGTGCCAATATGGAAGCTGTAGAAAATTATCGAATATATACACGTGAAATACGATTTAATGACAGCTTAATGTACCTCTGGGTCTCCATTAGTAAAATGTGGGTTAAGTTGGCATTAAAAACCATCATTAAGTTAAAGAACGTTTATGCAACAGGGTAAAAGCTGGCATTTAACTAATGGAGAGTTAATGGGGACTTAAGCTGGCATTAAGATTTAATGGACTTTTATGCAACCCAGCCCTGGTTAATTTCTTAGAATCTAAAAATTTATTTGAGTTTTTTTTTTTTTTTTTTAATCAAAGACATTTTAAAACGTTTTCAATAATTGATGTATTTAAACATATTCAGAGACTACTTTCGTTCTAGTGAAACCAATTATCGTAACGACGGTCTCCAACAGATTTAGATCTACTATTTTAAGTTAAATATACATGTACCACAGGCGCTTAAAGTTTTATGCTATAAATATATTTCAGTGATGCCGCTAAACATCTAGGCTATGAGCCATATTGAAGAAATGGCCAGGTGTGCAAGTTTGTGTTCGGAAATGGCCTATAGACTGCGTCGTTTAAAGGGATTTTAGTTTTTTTCTGTTTTTTTTTTTTTTTTTTTTTTTGTTTTTTGTTGTTTTTTTTTTTTGTTTGTTTGTTTTTTTAGCATAGAACTTCAAGCGCCTGTGAATATACTAACACGCTTGAAAATTGAAATTTAAAATAATAAGAATAATGATAATTTAATATTTAACTTATATGTAAATACGAGCTTCTATACCGAATAAATAGTCGACGGAGCCATTTTGACTGTGATACCATTTGCATTTTGCTAATGTCCGGTCAAGGGTTAAAAAAATAACATCTCTTAACCTTTGATGTTTCAGATAATAAGAATGCCAAGAAGAGAAAGAATTGCAGGTCATGAGAAGTTCGCGTTGAATCAGTTTGAGAAAACAAAGGCTGCTTTCTCTTGCCGCGAGCGTATCATGACTAATTATGAGCATTTGCCACCTGAGAAACCGGAACTGTTAATGAGCTTAAATGTTAGAGCTTGTTAGTACTTGGGTTTATAAATTATAAAATTACAAAATTGCAAAAAATTGTTTCATCCTTGCTTTATCATATCGATAGAAAAAAAAACAGAGGGCAAAAAGTGTAGGCCTAAATGACGCGGCATATCTGGATCTAGGCGGTTTTGCAAACTCAACTATTCCATTTTCTGGTGCTTGAAATGTTAACATTCAATACTACTATATCCAAGATGCAAAATGTGTCCATGAGACCAGACTTTGTACAATAAACAATAACTGATACTTTTGAAGACATATGTATGCATCTACAAGGAAGTACAACGTGTCTGTTATCGGCGCGCCTGGTCAACGGAGGCGGGGTTAATTACGACGCCATCAAATAATTCACTATCTAATGGCTTTTGAATGATGCATGATAAATAAAAAAAACATGTAAGTGTCTTTTGATATCAAGTTTATCAGGCTCGACCAGAAACATGTCGGACTGGCTTGGCAAGCCTCGCCATTCCTACGTTGTTTTTGTTCTTGCCTGATAAACTTGATATGAAAGACACTAAAATGGTATATCTCTATATCTTGAGTGACATTCTGAGTGCATGTAGGAGCTATCAATATAAGCAGAGGCATATGAATTACTCACGGGGCTATGAGCATGAAAACGACATTGAAGAGGAGAGTGCCATAATCAGCTATGATCATTGGCTGGCTGATCCCAGCAGTGACTGACATTAATGTGTTTGTTTGCAGGTCGTTGCAATTTTAACCATCACTTAGAACATCAGATTTAGATATGACTACTAAATATTAGTACCAGTTAATATTTTAAAGACAATGTAATGAATTGTATTATCTGTTTGGCATAACTTTTAGTAGAATGACAGTTGATTTCTAATAAATATGACTATAAAGTGATAAAATATGACTAAGACATCTGCAATAGCCTGATCTGTGAATTGACAATCACCTGTAACATGTCTGTCCAAATTTTTATGATAATTACATAGTGCTAAATGTTGACTGGCAGCTAGCATGTGTATTTATTATTAGTATAAACATTTCAATGATGTGCGCTGCGACAAAGTCATTATAATGACAGCTTCTCTACAGAGGGTGAGATAAGATTACTGATAAGCTCTCAAGTCAAAAGCCAATGTCTGTAGAGTATTTCAGATCCAACCCGCACACTTCATGTTATATGGTTTATACTAGGAAGCTGTTAGCCCCATGAGTAGTTATAAGCCTCTGATATAAGTCATTGGGCAGACTTGACACGATTCCCTTGTAAAAGTGTCCTGTGGCTAGGATGCGAAAAGCCATACTCAGAATAACCATCTAAGAAATACCGCCTTATGAGGGTCGTTTAAACCGTCTGGGGGTTAAACTTATTTTACAGGCCTATTTTTCACTAGATTCCGATATTGTTAAAAATACATAAAAGTGTTCGGCTAGCATGGCAGACCTTTAATCCAAGCAATAAAGCACCACAGGGAATTGTAAAACCCAATGCCATGTGATGAAACGAAACAAAGGTAAAGGTTCATGGCAAATGCTTCAGACAGCGATAGTGAGAGCTGTTGAAAACCATTAGTTTAACCAACGTTTCGTCCGGTCAAAGACAGGGTACTGCCATATTCCGAAAAAAAAAACAACGCATGTCTTTGTCAGATCTTTGTTCGGTATATGCCATACCTATCAGGCAACAGCAGGGGGCCAGTTAAATAGTTTAAAACAATGATTACTGCATATGTATCGAGCAATCTGCTGTAGCTATCAGGCAACGTTTTGCAATATTTCAAGATGTATACAATGGATGGATGAGTTTGGCCAGTCAATTATATTGAGTCGATGGCAACTGATAATGAATGGCTGTGTGCAATAGAATCCCGTATACGGTTTAAAAGGATTCCGCGAAATTCGAACGTGGACCGCTACCTTAGCAGAACAGCGTTAACCCAGTGTGCTTCCTAGGCTCCTCCTATTTGTAGACCGTTTCTGTGCATAATTTTTAATTTTTTATTCAACTCATACGTGCCTGGTTGTCCTAAATCAACTATTCGGTAACTCCATGTCGCAGAAAACGCTTAACAGGAATAGTGGTACATGTATGTTTAATTTCTTAGTTTTCTAAGCACTCGGCGGTCGTGACTACTAATTTATGAAGGACTGTAAACTCTTTAGAGAAGATATTAATAAAGCTGACATTTCTAATTTCCGTATTCATTCGTTTAAAACTGCAAAATATATTAAATCACGGTTGAACCTTTCGCTATTCTGGCATGTCTCGATAGCTTGGCTGCCTACCAGCTCTCCAGGTCGCAATATCTTAAAGACACATTTTTTCTCCTATTGAAGTGTTCAGGCACAAAATAATAGCCTCTAATAAACAGTACTTAGGGCCACAGTTCACATCAAAGGCTTATCTTAATATCTATTGTGATTTTGAGGGAATTAAGGCGATGATAAAACCCTTTGATGGAGGTCTAATATGGGGACTCTGCAATTATCACGCTTTTGCAGCTATTTAAAAGAAGCAAATACATAAGATAAAAACATGTTTATTCATAATAAATGAAACCCGTATATTCATTTTAATTATTTTATTCTGATCTGATATAGAGTAGTGGCTGTTCGGGTTTACAGCTGGGGTCTTATGTGACGGCGGCTTATTAAAAATTAGATACCGTTGCAGCTGCCCCTCAATGAAAAAGGAATTGTGAAACTTAAAGTGAGATAGAAACTATTTTAAAAATGAATCTTTTGGAATGGTCCGGGCCATACTTTGGGACTCTTTGGTGCAGCCCAGGTCAAAACAGGCAGACTCAATGCATTATATTTTTCGAACAAAATGGTGGACGTAAATAGGACACCAGGAGATGTCACTTTCGTAGGAGAAAAAAACGTTTTAGCCCAGTTTTCCATACTCATAGCTGATAACTCACTTCCATAGAGAATTGCTGAATCTGAATTGTTGTACCCTATCATCAGCTATAAACTGCACAGATATATGAGTTCGATATTTTTCTCAGCTATACTGCTTGGTGTTATGGCATATTCAAGCAAAATGATTTGTCGTGCGATTTGTATCAAGTAGGAATACACAATAAGCATTACCTATGACACAAGAAAACGAGACGAAACACGATAAAACTATTATAAATCATTTCCGACAGAAAAATGACAAATAGCTGGGCAGATATCTAAAAAAATTGTGCACTTTTTTATATAAAAGCACGAGATTTGGCACAGACCTTGACAAAACTATTTGAAACATTTTCAGGAAGGATGCCAAGCTGCAAAATTCCATGAATGGCGGTCATCTTGAATTTCAAAATGGCCGCCACTGAAACTGCATTTTATGGCATACAGAATCACAGAACATTGAAAAAGCCAGTGTTGTGTCACTGAATATGCTAAGCTGAACTTTCTGCTTGCCTTTCTTGCACTTGTTGGCTATTTTAGCATTTCTGATCTATCCTACTGGGCGGAGACATGACACGGATAAAAGAAAAACATGTCTGTAGGTATTGAAATGTAATACAGCGAATCACCATGTCCCGCCATCTGGTGGATAAAAATTTTCAAAACATAATTGTATCGCTAGCATACAACAATTAATTTTAAATAGAAATAATCGAATATAGAATAAAAACAAAACTTATACTAAAACAATAGAAATGAACAGATATTGAATACAAATGAGCCTTGACATGAGAAAACCAACAAATTGGTCGTGCGCCCAGCGCAGACTCAGATCAGCCTGGGCATCCATCCAGTTTGACCAGACTCTTCGTAAAGAGCTCAAAGGGTAGCTAAGGGTCTAAGCTACCTTCATGCGGACAGTGAAGACTCTGATCAGACTGGGCGGATGCCCAGGCTGATCTGAGTCTGCGCTGGGCGCACAGCCACATTGTTGGTTTTGTCACGTCGCGGCTCAAACGATCTATTATGAAACTGAAACAAAACCTACAACAGAAATGAACAGAGATTGAATATAAATATGAAAATATACGATACAAATGAAAGAAAATCAAATACAATATAAACAAGAGGGCCATGGTGGCCCTGAATCGCTCACCTGAGCATTAATCAGTTCACTGGCTCTGGTGAAGATTTATGAGAGTTTTTACCATACATGGGAATGGCGGCCACCTTGGTCATGTGACCAAGATCATTTGAAGAACTTTCAATCCTTTGACCCATGTGCAAACTCCATATGAAATTTGATCTGCCCAGTGGTTTCAGAGATGTTTGAAAATGTTTATGGATGGATGAAAGAGGCAGCTAACACCAATACTGTAAGGCTCAGGTGAGCTGAAAATGGCAGAGTCACTTCTCCGAAAAGTTCCCGTTCATGTTGAGTTCCTTTGATGGATTTGAACTAGACTTAACTAGGCAAACACAGATGACAGAATGGTAGCATCATTATCTCACTGTGGTGAAACTAATGTATTCCAAGGAGTTTGTGGCTGGCATCATTGCAATGTTAGTTCTGATTCTTGCAACATAACTTAATTTAGATTTGACCTAGTGACCTAGCTTTTGACCCGACATGACCCAGTTTCAAACCGGATATTGTAAGAATAAACATTCTGACAAAGTTTCATTGAGATTGGATCAAAACTGTGCCCTCTGGAGTGTATACAAGGTTGTTCTTATATTTGACCTAGTGACCTAGTTTTTGATCCGACACAAACCAGTTTCAAACTTTACCTAGATTTTATAAAGGTAAACATTCTGACAGAGTTTCATGAAGATTGGATCAAAACTGTGCCCTCTAGGGTGTACACAAAGTTTTTCTTAGATTTGACCTATTGCCCTAGTTTCTGATCTGACGTGACTCAGTTTCATAAGGGACATATATATATGGACAATAAATATTTTGATATAGTTTCATGAAGATTGGATCAAAACTATTTCTTCTAGAGCGTACACAAGGTTTTTCTAAGATCTGACCTAGTGACCTAGTTTTTGACCCGACATGACCCAATTTCCAAATTGGCCTAGAGTTTATGGAGATAAACATTCTGACAATGTCTTATAAAGATTGGATCAAAACTGTGTCCTCTAGAACATACAAAATGTTTTTCTATGATTTGACCTAGTGACCTAGTTTTTGACCCAACATGACCCAGTTTCATACTTTTCCTAGATATTAAAATGATAAACATTCTGACAAAGTTTCATGAACTTTGGATGAACACTGTGCCTTCTAGAGTGTACACAAGGTTTTTCTAAGATTTGACCTAGTGACCTAGTTTTTGACCCAACATGACCCAGTTTCAAACTTGGCCTAGAGTTTATGGAGATATATATTCTGACAAAGTTTCATATAGATTGGATCAAAACTGTGTCCTCTAGAGAGTACACAAGGTTTTTCTATGATTTGACCTAGTGACCTAGTTTTTGACCCGACATGACCCACTTTCAAACTTGTTCTAGATATTATGAGGATAAACATTCTGACTAAGTTTCATGAACTTTGGATGAAAACTGTGCCTTCTAGAGCGTACACAATGTTTTTCTAAGATTTGACCTAGTGACCTAGTTTTTGACCCGACGTGACCCAGTTTAGAACTTGTTCTAGATATTAGAAAGATAAACATTCTGACAAAGCTTCATGAACTTTGGATGAAAACTGTGCCTTCTAGAGTGTACACAAGGTTTTTCTAAGATTTGACCTAGTGACTTAGTTTTTGACCCAACATGACCCAGTTTCAAACTTGGCCTAGAGTTTATGGAGATATATATTCTGACAACGTTTCATATAGATTGGATCAAAACTGTGTCCTCTAGATCGTACACAAGGTTTTTCTATGATTTGACCTAGTGACCTAGTTTTTGACCCGACATGACCCAGTTTCGAACTTGTCCTAGATATTAGAAAGGTAAACATTCTGACAAAGTTTCATGAACTTTGGATGAAAACTGTGCCTTCTAGAGCGTACACAAGGTTTTTCTAAGATTTGACCTAGTGACCTAGTTTTTGACCCGACGTGACCCAGTTTCAAACTTGTTTTAGATATTATAAAGATAAACATTCTGACAAAGTTTCACGAACTTTGGATGAAAACTGTGCCTTCTAGAGTGTACACAAGGTTTTTCTAAGATTTGACCTAGTGACCTAGTTTTTGACCCAACATGACCCAGTTTCAAACTTGGCCTAGATTTTATGGGGATAAACATTCTGACAAAGTTTCAGAAAGATTGGATCAAAACTGTGCCCGCTAGAGTGTACACAAGCAAAAGTTGACGGACGTCCGTCCGAACGTCCGGACGTCCGTCCGGACGTACGACGGACGACGGACATCAGGGTATCCCAAAAGCTCACCCTGAGCACTTCGTGCTCAGGCGAGCTAAAAATATTGAATAATGCGACGTTTGATACGCCATATTTCTCAGTAACAAGCAGCAAAATAGAGCATTGTTTTCTTTTCCAAACAGATGTGTCTTCCTTGAAATCCTAAAAAAAAACTTATAATATAATACGTCTTAAAGTGGTACTTGTGTTTAGATCAACAGAAAGAACAAATTTGGCAACATATTTTGTATATCTTTTTATTTTTTATTTACTTATTTATTTAGTTTTTCTCTATTTCTCAAAATCGTCGATGCCATTTTGACTTACGAACTGTGCAGATCAATACTAAGTAAATGTTATAAATGTAAAATAATGCATATATATGTAAATTTTAGTCTTTGAACTGACCATGTTTGTTTTTATCTTTACTTCATTTGTATAAAAACAGGACAAGACTGGATATATGTAAGCTGTAAATAAAAGTGAAAATAGTATTCAAAAGTAAGTCAAACGACTTTTATCAACGTATATCCAATTTGTTCACAATAAATAAAAAGCCAATCAGCACATGACTGGAGATTTAAAATAACAGTTTTATTACCCACAGGGCCAACGTGCATCTATAAGCACCTATAAGTCTGCGTAAATGTACATTAAATGTGGCGTAAAATTATAAATAAGCAGCGTAAAACTGCTGAAGAAGCAGTTTTAAGTCGCATTAAAGCAGGTGTGTAAACAACTTAGTGACATACCTTTTTAGTGATTTTAAGCACCTGCGTAAAAGTCTTTAAATGGGAACAATAAGCGGCCAAATACGCAGCTTATCACTGCTTAATATTTCCTCTTTTAAGCATTTCTAAGGACTTAAAAGCTTAAGAAGAACCATCTGTAAGCACCTTTAAGTTAGTAATAATTGCAGCGTATATGATGGTAATTATAGTGTTGCTTATAATTTTTATTTTATTTTGTTTTATTTTTTTTTATTTTTTTTTTGTATTTTTTAAGTCATCGTTTATAACAGCTTATAAACAACATACGACTTAAAATCGCTAGCTCTGTAACCCGAATTACCCCTTCTTTCTTTTTTTTCTTTTCACTGTTTAGCAGATGTCAAATAAGGAGTAAGTTCCTAGAAGTAGAAGACATTTCATGGGTGTACATAATATTCATTTATATCAATAACAAAAAAAAAAAAAACAGCAACAAGTAATTGTATTTTAATACTTCAGCTCAAGTTATTATCATGAAATATCACATCTTTATGTAATGTCCGGTCTCTGTCACTGTCTGCGTCTGTCGTAAAAAACATTTGTACACTCATTGTACAACTTGTGTCCGAGCTCAGTACATCCTCTATCTCTCGTTGTAAGCGCAGAAATGATCGGGCTGTCAGTTTTCCCGCCGTATTTGAGAGAAAATACACTCTGCTAATTACCTCACTACACATGGATATTTGCATAATTTATACAACATCTGTAAGATATTTACTAAGGTGGCATATCGTAAATTGCAGATTAGCATATAATCTAGTTGATGTACATGTAAAATATTTATTATGAGGCCAAGGTAAGTTAAAGAGGAAATTGTCTACAGAGAGAGAGAGAGACAGAGAGAGAGAGAGAGAGAGAGAGAGACAGAGAGATTTAATATGTATGACCACGCATATTATAATCTATGATAAAACTGCAAACTACTACTCCGTATTTAAATCATATAACGAATTCATTCATCCATTTGAGGTTTTCGTCTATTTCAGACAAAGCTATGGAATAAAAGCTAACCCTCAAGTACACGTTTTTTTTTCAAATATGAATGCTGAAAACAGTTTAAGGGTTTTTTTTAAAATGTTGTGGCTTTCTTGCCCCTTCCTGTCCTCCCCTCTCACAACCACACACACGTCTGAAATAAAGAATGAACCGTCCTTTGCCCTGATTTAATATGTATGACCACGCATATTATAATCTATGATAAAACTGCAAACTACTACTCCGTATTTAAATCATATAACGAATTCATTCATCCATTTGAGGTTTTCGTCTATTTCAGACAAAGCTATGGAATAAAAGCTAACCCTCAAGTACACGTTTTTTTTTCAAATATGAATGCTGAAAACAGTTTAAGGGTTTTTTTTAAAATGTTGTGGCTTTCTTGCCCCTTCCTGTCCTCCCCTCTCACAACCACACACACGTCTGAAATAAAGAATGAACCGTCCTTTGCCCTCCTAAAAACGTATGTTAATTCACCTTTTTCAGTAAAGCCGTGGAAGGATCTCCATGTTAAGTTCATGGAAATAAGGATCAAAACATATTAATTTGCAAATTTGAACTGTGCTTGGCCGGGCTTGACTTTGGTTTGATAGACCAGCATGGAAGGAATAACTTTAAACGTTTTTGTAATTATTTTTGTTTCAAACTTATTTGTTTTACATCAGCTTTAGAAGTCTTTAAGCTGTACCATGCAAAGATATGGGCAGTAAGAAATTAACGTGTATACATCATTTAGGCCGTTGTCACACCAAACTAGTTCTCAACACGTCCTAGCCCGTCCAGAGAATATCGCGAAACGGGCTGTGGTCGAGGTAGAACGTGTAACTTTTGGCCTAAAATGTCTGTTCGAAAAGAGCTACCCAGGACTTGGTGATCCAAGATTACCGAGACAGCAAAGATTCAGTTGGATGGTATTTTCGAGTTGTACACTTCACTGAATCATTTCCGATGGACGGACGGACAGACACACGGACAGCCAATGTGAAAACATAATACCCTGCCGTTTACCCCGCCACTAACGTGTGGCGGGGTATAAAAATTGTATATCAGGGACTCATTCTATTGGGGGTATCCTAAATATTATATATCAACAAACTGGTTTGGTTTGATTGGCCGGTTTTTTGGGGGTTTTTTTTGGTTTTTTTGGTTTAACGGCTGTTTGAGACAGTACTGCGGGCTATTTCGAGCCGCCTCCCAGAGAGAGGGAGTAGTAAAAGAAATACGATGGGGAAAGAGAAAAAAAATGTTCAAACAACCCCGCCCCGCACCTAGTGCAAGCATAGTAGGCTCTTGTCCTTCTATCATCCAAATTAGTAGGACGCCCCGGCACTGAAAGTTATTCAGCACCATCGCCCGACCACGACAACCCCCACTAAGTCTCATACGCAAAGTTTTAAAAGTTGTCGTAGCGTATGTATAGATTTTCTCTTTTGTTGCTATAGTAACAAGAATTTTGGCTGGCTGTAAAAATGTCAGTAAAATAAAAAGAGTGTAGACCCCGATCAAAGACAAATATTTTGCAGCTCTGATCAGTTTGATCACAGTTAAAACATTTATATTTTCCACCAAAAGAACTGATGTTTGAATGCATCAAAGGTGGACACTGGTCATACAGCTTATTCTGTGCGTCAAATGTGAGCTAACATCGTTTGCCAAGGTAACACCGGGTTGGTAAACATTTCTACCACGGACTCAACGATTGGAAGACGCCAAAGACTGTGGATTTGCTGATTTTTTTTATCAATTTAATATGAAACTCTGTAAAAGCAACACTATAACATCATCTATGGAAATCTGTACACTAAAGTAATTGAAGACTGAGCAAAGTGCCTAATCAGAATTCGCAGATAAGTACATGTACATGTAGGTTGATCTGGGTCTTAGCTGCTTGCAAATGTTTTATAGTCTAACTCCTCAGTTGTTCGTAACTGGTAAGAAAAAGGCAATATCAAACTTTTAGTGTTGTGATGACAGATACGGCGGATACAGGCCCTTTCACCTAAGAAACTTTATGAAAGATACATCTAATAAAACATAAAATCGTCTGATCAGTTTTTTTCTCTCTTCAAAACATGCAAACTATACATAACCGAGTGGCCCTGCTCTTAGTCATTCGACATACTAATTGAACACAAATGCAATCAGTATGGTTTCGAATCAGCCCCAGTACATGTGTATTAATTAGACAAAGGGAATGATACATGTAAGACACCTACCGTGCTAATTTTATACAGCTCAGCAACGAAGGTTTAGTGGGTAAAAACGTACACGCATTTTCTTGCTGCGACTTTATATACATATACAGAAAACGAAGCAAACTATTAGATGTATTGTGCACCATTTGGCCATCAGTATCATGCTTCGAAAATGAAATGCTCAACGATCAGTGCATGTACCGACGTGATCTCTTTACAAACATCAAACCAATAACAGCGGTTCTCAATCACGCACACACATTCAGTTGAATACCGCACATTACACCCTCGGGGATTGGGACTTTGGGGTGTGTGTGTGTGGGGGGGGGGGGGGTAACTTCCTATACATGGTACATGTGTAGTTCGGATATGCGGCCCGAATAGCCTCTTCTTTTTTTTTTTCTTTCTTTTTTGATTTACCCCCATTTTCTTAGCAACAGGTATATGTCCGACCCTCTTTTTTCCTGATACGGCTGCCTTCGAGCAAAATTACATTCATTTCTTAAATCAATGACCTCTTCTTAATTCAGCTTTCTAGTAGATTAAACTGTCGAAAATTGATCCTAAAATAAATTCACGTGGTCATTTTATTGGAACGGTTTATTTTCCTTTGTACGTTTTCATTTTGTTTTTGTCAAACTGAGTTTTAAGAATATAAAATTATTCTCTATCAAGAAATGTTATAGTAAATTACTGAGAATCTCATTCAGAGTAAATAAATGGGTATGAAAACTCGAAGGGCAGAATATGAATAGGTTAGTATTTTATGAAGTTAGGTATATGAATGGGTCCTAGTTTTCAGCGCCAAAGTGGATGGGTTTTGAAATACCAGGCCACACATCCGTACCAGTATGACCTCGAAGTCTCCCCCCCCCCCCCCCCCCCACAACTTCCCCCGCGCTCACCCGCGAGACTACAAAGTGTAAATGCATAAAATAATAAACACTAAATATAAAGTGTTAACATTTTACCAATAAAGACTTCGATCAGTTTGCCCATCTAGAAACTAAAAAAACAGAGGTTCCGGGTTCGATACTCGGTCCACTCTTTTTTGTGGAGACTGGTTCTTCTCCTTATGCTGATTCAAGAAGGGCAGTTGTCAGTTACTGGCAAAAGTATGTGCACTTAGTACTGTTTAACCGCTTCGGAGGTTGAAGCCTGCCCAGGAATAGTGTGGTTAGGTTAACTGACCGTTCCATGACCAAAGCTGTTTACCTTGGACGTAAAGCAACAACAACAACAAAGCATTTCCAAAAGTCTGGTCAGCGGTTTCATTGATTTGCTTCGTCTGAAAACGAACCATCTTGGCATGCGCTTACAGTATTAATCCGAATCAGCCTTGTCAGTCTGGTCAGACTCTTTCCTGACTTTCCTATTTGCATGAACAATGAACGGTCTAAGCGATGACGTACATGTACACTGTAAAAAATTTCCATAGAGTTTACGATAGATAACTGGCAACCAGCTGCCAGTCCTTTTCCCATTATTTTTTGCGGGCGTTTGCCTGTAACACATTGTTGGATTGATTGATTGATTGATTGATTGTTTTTGGTTTAACGGCCCTTTGAGACAGTATTTCAGCCTATATCGGGACGTCTCCCAGAGAGAGAGGGAGAAAGAATAGAGAAATGATAGACGAGAGAAAAAAATGTCCAAACAACCCCATCCGCACCTACTGCAAGCACAGTAGGCCCTAGCCCTACTATAATATCTAAATTAGTAGCGCGCCCCGGCACTAGAAGCTATACCCAGCGCCATCGCACCACCCAACCATCCCCGACATTGTTGGAAATCACGAAATGGAAGTGTTATATGTTGACTGGCCGCACTCGAAAATAGCTTTATATTGTTGGAGGGCTATCTGACCAAAACGACACCTGTTCTGTTCTGTCCTACTCTGCTTGATGATTCATGCAATTTTTACGGGCGCCCGTAAAAATAAAGGGAAAAGGACTGGCACCTGGTTGCCAGTTATTCTACCGTAAAATCTACGGAAATTTTTTACAGTGTAGACAGGATTGAATTATGCCTTTGTTTATGCAACAGCGCTAAATAGTGCGAATTACGCCTACTTGTACGTACCACTTTTTTGACTCGCCTGTGAAAGATATGAAATACATAATTATTGCTTTACACATGCGCAGAAATGGAAAAGAAAAATCAGTAACTAAAGGTTAGGTGGGAGTAGATCTAATTCAGCGCCGCCGTGCAGCAGTTTCTGTCGCTACGTTACGTAACGACGTCAAACGTTCTGTTTGAGAAAACAAGATAGCGTCATCGTTAGCCGCTTCTTTGAGTAGACCACTGCATGGTCAGTTTACAAAATGCAAGGCGGCCGAGTTCTGAGTGAAATTTTAAGAAAATAGAAAGCTCCACTGAGTAGAAATTGAAAATTTCATACGGCAAAAAAGCGTTGTAAAATTTAATCCAGAACCGTAGTATGAGCAGTCAGATCAGGGTCTACACTGCGACCACATAATTTTGTCCGAAACTTTTTAGTTAATACGTAGCAGTCAAAGAAAGTGCCATTATACCACACTGTAAAAAAAATCTGTAGATTTTACGGTAGAATAACTGGAAACCAGCTGCCAGTCCTTTTCCCGTTATTTTTACGGGCGTTTGCCTGTAAGACATTGTTGGAAATCACGAAAATGAAGTTTTATATAAACTTGGCGCACTAGAAAATAACTTTGTATTGTTGAAGGGCTATCTGACCAAAACGACACCTGCTCTATTCTGTCCCACTCTGCTTGATGATTCCTGCAATTATTACGGGCGCCTTGAAAAAATAACGGTAAAAGGACTGGCAGCTGGTTGCCAGTTATTTTACCGTAAAATCTACCGTTATTTTTTGCAGTGCATCTATACAGCAAAAGTAATATATTAAAAGATCTTAGCGTTTAACAGCACCAGGCGGTCGAAGGCCTCTTGCGGCCGAAGCAGTGTCGTCAGGACCTTGCATCGACGTTGATACGATAATTCAGCGATCTGTTCTGATTGTAAAAAGAGCTAAAACAATGAGGCGTTTCTCTTTTTCTGCTTTTTTACACGTTTCCTTCACTGTAAAAAAAAAGTCTGTAGATTTTACGGTAGAATAACTGGAAACCGGCTGCCAGTCCTTTTCCCGTTATTTTTACGGGCTTTTGCCTGTAAGACATTGTTGGAAGTCACAAAATGGAAGTTTTATGTTAACTTGGCACACTCGAAAATAACTTTGCATTGTTGAAGGGCTATCTGACCAAAACGACACCTGCTCTATTCTGTCCCACTCTGCTTGATGATTCCTGCAATTTTTACGGGCGCCCGTAAAAATAACGGTAAAAGGACTGACAGCTGGTTGCCAGTTATTTTACCGTAAAATCTACAGTTTGTTTTCATAGTGTTCTTTCTTTATTATTTTTATCGTTTCGCTGAATCTCCTAGACACTTAAGTGAATCTAAACTGCCTATAATTTCACAGAGTGAGGGAGAAAGAGAGAGAGAGTGGCCGAAGCCCAGTTGTTGGAACGCTAGGTTATAGTGCAGAATGATAGGTTCTTTCTCGGGTCTGGGTCTTTCGGATGAGACTTTAAACCGAGGTCTCGTCTCCATATTACCTCGTTGTTGGTGGGACGTTAAACCCGAGTTCACTCAGTCACGCACTCATGGGTCGGGTCAGGAACTGGAAAACTTAACTCGCTTACGCTCTATAAATGACATGTGTGCAAGGGAATCGTTCAAAAATCTTCTGAACACGTGGAAGCCCAAACTAAAGTTGTTTGCGTCAGAGACTTGGTCACCTCGGCTGCACGTAAACTATGTGCGAGGACATAATGGCAATGTTTTCGATTCTCGTTTTTAACTAAAAAAAATAAGTTAGTTAACAAGGCTTGTGCCGATTGAGAGAAAATGTACTGCATCTGCATACACCCGACGATGGTAATCATGAGTGATGAAAATCCTAGACAAATTTTGCCACTGGGGGCTCGCTCATAACTTAAAGTTTAGACGACAAACACGAACTCTTTTTGAAGAAAGATTGTGCAAAAGGTGAAATTTGTGAGACCAGTTTGAAAGAGAGTGTTTAAGATTGTCTCCCTCATTTATTTCATATTTTCAGAGATAATTATTTTTACAAAATTTTGTTGGACAATATTTTATAGTATCATAATTAACTGTATAAGTTTTGATAAAATGCATGATTTTTTTTTTCGATAAATATGGAATGAAAAATAATCTTCAGATTAAAATGCCAATTACCAATTTCCTTATGGCCTGTAAGAATATCGATTTCAACCACGTGTATCATGTGACCATGTACAGATATTTTTTCTTATTCGTGCACGTGATTGTAACGTATGAATAAACTATATTTGTCCAATGAGGCGATTTCGCGCGCGGCCCGCGACTATTTAAAATTGAGCATGTTTTGGTTTAAGGTCGCTTTTAACAAATATTAGTCTCTAAGCTACATGTCAAATGTATAGTTAGACCATTTTGGACGTACTGCATAAAATGTTTCATCGAATCATTTTTGTTTTTATTATCAAGGGAGTAAATCTTTAATAAATATGAGCATCATTTGAAAATTCGAAGCCAAAATTCATTATAGTAATTCCAGGATAAGCACAGAAATCGCCTTGTCAGTCACTGAATTTTCATTACAATGGCAACTTTTAAAATAATAATTCATACTACGTCGTGATAACCTAATAGCAATAATGGATAATAAGGTAGCCTATGAAAAGCAATAGTTGATACCTAGCGCGAAAAGTTAAGTAACGTTAACGTCATGCGCGGCGTTAATATTTCAATTTAAAGAGACAGCAAGCCGATCATTTTGTGGACTTTTGCTCGACATTTAGGTCGGCGACACTATTTTAACAGCTTTAATGCAAACGTCTGTCATTGGTCCACACTGTGTTAGGTTTTGAAGAAACAAAATCGGGATCCTCAGAACGAAGGTTTTTATAAAATAGAGACATGCAAAGAAGTGAGTTTTCCATAGAATGCAGAACAACATCGGGAGCAAAATGAAGAAAATTTGACATTTTCGAGGTCGGATATTTTGACAACGACATAGATAAGCATTTCAGTCATTCCGTCATGCAAGTGCCCTAATTTTTACCAGAATTAAAAGGAAAGAATTTTGATCAGTTTCAAATCAGTTGGTGTGAGACTGAGATTTCCAAAATTGTAAGACAAGCTTTCAACCGCGAAGTTTCTATTTTCGTTGAGCAGATTTTCTTTCTTGCATATGTTCCATGTTGACGAGGATCTCTTTTTTGAGAACTCAAGTCTTTTTCAAATTAGCACTTAATATTCTTTACATTGAAAATAGAAATTTTATAATGTTTTAAAGAATTATTTAATGGTATTATGTATGATGACTCAGGGAAAGTTTACCAGAAAAAAATGGCAGGTTGATCTGAACAGACGTTAATCCGTTGATCTGAACAGACACTAATTTACATACGCAGCTATGCATGATAATTAATATGCAGCTGGCTAATTAGCACCGATTTTTATTTTCTTTGATCCTAATGACCCTCAGTATCAGTCATCGCACAAAACGGATTTATTACACACAATATTTGATCGCAAATATGCATATGCATGTGTAGAAAACGTTTAAACTAGTATTTTTTAATTTTGAAAGTGATTAACCATTAAAAGCACCAGAAACAAAAAATAGATGAACTTATACAGCGTGTATCCAGATAAGATGGCTCGTAATGAGCCACCTCATCAGGATCTACACTGTCTGCCCTCTAAATTTTGAATTCTAAATATGATATAGCTGGGCCTAAACTTTTTTTTTCTTTTTCTTTTTTGAAAATTTTCGGGCGTAAAATTTGTCGTCTGTTTTTTTTATTATTTATATGTCGTTTTGCAATTAAGGCAATTAAGGCATCTTTGAAGAATTTTAGTTTGATATATGTTACAAAAAATATACATAAATGTCTTTTAAAATATTATGCTGCAAATATTGGCTGTAACTATATGCATAAATATACTTAACGTTGTACCTTAGAGCAAGTTATTGGTTTGTATTTAAAAAACTTAACAAAAGTATGTTGTTGTTGTTTTTGTTTTTGTTTTATACCGTAAAGAATGTTATAAGGCGGCACTTAAATATACTGAAAAAAAGGCTGTAATGTTTTGAAGTCGCATTTTTACGCACCAGTGTAACAACTTAGTGACATACCTTATAGACAATTATAAATATTCGCTTAAAAATGCTTAAAACCACGGCACTTTAACTCACTTTTACGCACATGCGTAAAAACTTAGTGACATACCTTATTTGTAATCATAAGTAGCTCCTTAAATGTGCGTAAAAGTACAGCAGTTTTAAGCAGCTGCTTAAATGTCCAAATAAGCCATGTCACAAAGCACTTTTAAGCAGGAGCTTACATGGCTTATAGATGCGTGTTTTTGCTGTGACCATCCCTGGTTAACTATAAATATACAAGGACTGTTACGAAACGAATAACAGCTGTTACGAAACAAAAAATGTCAAAGTTACCAAACGACCTGATTACCAGGTCGTTTGGTAACTATGACTCATTTTCGTTTTGTAACAACACTTTTTCGTTTCGCGCCATTCTTAACAAACATAGCAAACCGGGTGTGATTATAGTGTTATTCTACTTTCGTTGCCTAAGCTTTTCGTCCGTACTGTTTTGTTTTTGGAGCGATTTGCTGGATACAATCTCCCATTTACGGTTTTATAACAAAGTTCAGGGTTTAGCCTCATTCCACATTTTCTTCAGTCCTTTTAAATTAACACTGGCTTCATCAAAATGAGGTTGCATTCTTTCCTCCACTCTTTTCATCCAAGCTTTCACAGTGGCATTATTTTCATACAGTCCGTTCTCATTCACGCCTTGCAAGTGCATAAGTTCGCACACTCCTATAAGATCGGCAGCAGATATTTCATCCCCACATATATATGGTTGATCTTTGAGGTAGTACTCAGCAATATGAGTTATGGCTTTGGTGAGTTCTTCTTTTGCTGCTGTGACAAGCTGAACATCTAATGGCTTCTTTGGGAATCTTTCACCAACCCCGATACGAGATCGAAACTACAAAATTATATGAGACGGTAAGGTCTTAAAGTGCTGTAAAATACTTATTTTTGGCGGTTACTGAATTTTGGCGATATTGGCGGTTAAGGCAAAGAAGTCCGCCAGTAATACAGACATTTAATACATATATATACATACGCACAGCATAACAGAGGCTCAGATAAAAATGTGTTTTAACGAGTCTTTTAGATTTTTCTATACCTTTCCATTAACTTATACATTCTGGCATCCTATTAGAATCACCTCAATTAGGCGATTCTGATAGATGCCACAATGTATAGTTAAGCTTGAATATCTAGAGCCATGGAATATCATGACCGTCAAAATTGATATACGCTAATATGTCACTTTCATTAATATATACTGGGCAAAAAAAGTTAGGGATCAAATATTTAACTGGTGCTTAAATCATGAAAACTAAATTATCCAAAAATAATTTTCTTCTGTTAAATACAGCTGTCAAAGCGGCACGGAACTGCATGAAAAATATTGGAATCGAACTAAGTGACACACCAGTAGAAACGAATAAACAGATATACCCCTAAAACTGAAGTGAAAATTTGCAACACCACAAATTAAATGTCCGTGATTCTTGGCTTTATCCATACAAAACCTTTGCCAGTGCTCATCGATATCTCTGGGGGTCTTAATATCTGCATGACAGCTACTCGGTGTTCTTTTGTTAAAGCGCTAGAGGCTCATTTGGGGACTCGTTTGCCATTTTTCATGAAAGGCCTGAATTAGCTCTCCAGAGGTTTCCTGAAGCCTCTGGTGATTAGAATTGGTGTTTTGTAACATCTGTCAAGCATGTTCAATCAGATTTAAAACTTGCGATTAACTAGACTTGTCCGTACGGACGATAGTCTCTGTCCCAAGCTACTGGTTCATCACAATAACACTGTGAGGATGTCCAATGTTTGACCATTAAATGATTTAATCGGTCAATTTCAGCAAAAACGGTTAGAAACAGACTTTGAACAGCTAATTTGCGCACTTACATGCTGGTAATGAGGCCAGGATTAATACGATTCCACAGAAATGCGAGGCGACAGTCGGCAAAAAGTGACACAAATTGGCAGCTGGGTCATTGGACCCATGTTCTTTTCACAGATGAGTCCAGATTCAGGTATGTACGCTTCCACTTTTGGAATATTTGCGCCCACTGTAAAAATTCCTCTTGCGGATTATTTTTAACTTTGTGACAAAATAGTCCAAAACTGGAATGAAAAAAATGCTCCATACATGGAATAATTTTTTCTTATAATTTCTAGTTCTAATATAGGATAACTTATGAATTATTCCACTAAGGGAATATTTGAAAAAATAAATAAATAAAATATTCCAAAACTGGAGTCTTTTAAATATTTTCGCCCTTATATAGAAGAAATATGCAAAACATTCCACTAGTGGAATATCTTAACATATGAAATATTCCAAAACTGGAGTATTTTTAACATTGATTGCTCTCATATAGGAAAAAAATATGAATTACTCCACTAGGGGAATATTTTTTTAAATATAAAATATTCCAAAACTGGAGTCTTTTTAATATTTCCTGCCCTTACATAGAAGAAATATGCAAAAAAAATCCACTAATGGAATATCTCAACGTATGAAATATTCCAAAACTTGAGTATTTTTAACATTCATTGCTCTTATATAGGAAAAAAATAATGTAATATTCCACTAGAGGAATATGTTATAAATAGAAATATTCCAAAACTGGAGCCTCTTCAGTACTTCGTGTCTTCTATAGAAGAAAAATGCAAACCATTCCACTAGTGGAATATCTTACATATGACATATTCCAAAACTGGAATATTTTTAATATCGATTGCTCCTCTAAAGGAAAAAAGATTATGGAATATTCCACTGGTGGAATATATTTTAAATATAAAATATTCCTAAGCTGGAGTCTTTTTAATATTTCTTGTTCTTACATAGAAGAAATATGCAAAACATTCCACTAGTGGAATATCTTTACATATGAAAAATTTAAAAACTGGAATATATTAAATATTGATTGCTCCTACATATAAAAAATGAATATCTTTCCATAAATGGAGTGAATCAAGCAAACAAAAACAAAATAATAAGAAGAAAATGTAATAAAAAAATGATTCAATCATTGATACATTTTATGTCATTGAAATATTCCATTTAAGGATTCTTTATTTGAAGATATGTTTCTCCTATATATGAGCCAGAAAATTAAGACATTCCAGTTTAGGAATATTTGAGACAGTCCAGTTTTGGAATACAACATGTATTTCATGTTAATAATAATAAATAATCCATAAATGAAACTGCTTTTCTACTTCTGCTATTTATGAGCCACAAATGTTGATTTCTCAGAATATATCCACTGATCTCAAAGGACGATTCTGTTGTATATGAATCAGAAATTAAACTATTCCAGTTTAGGATTTTGTTAGACACTCCGGTTTCGGAATATTTTATATCAAAGAAATATTCCAAATTTGGAATATCTTTTCAACTTTTACCATGAATGAGCCATAAATGGTAAAAAATATTCCAGTTTAAGGCTGTATTCTGAATATTCCAGTTTCGGAATATATTTTATATTGAGGAACTATTCCACTGGCGGGGTAAGCTGTGTGTTTATAGAAATATTCCATAGACGAAAAATGTGGGAAAAATATTCCTTTAATAGAATATTTATATCCTTCTCTATATAGTCCATATTTGGAATATTTTTTTTTACAGATGGAAAAAAAATCTTTAGTAATGGAAAATTCCTCATATTTGTTTTCCTATGTAAGACCAGTCAGTGTTAAAAATACTCAAATTTCGGAATATATTCCATCGGTGGAATGTTTTCGAATTTGAGTTAGAAATGCTAAAACGAATCCAGTTTTTGAGTATCTTATATTTATATATATTCCATCAATGGATTGTTCCATATATTTTCCTATATGAGAGCAATCTATGTAAAAATACTCCAGTTTTGGAATATTTCATTTGTTAAAATATTCCAATAGTGGAACATTTTAATATCTCTCTTCTATATAAGAGAAGAAATGTTAAAAAGAATCCAGTTTTGGAATATTTCGTATTTATAAACTATTCCATCTATGGAATATTCCATAAATGTTTCGTGTACTCCAATAGTGGAATGTTTTGCATCTTCTGTATAATAGCAAGAAATATTGAAATAAAAAGACTGCAGTTTTGGAACATTTTATAGTTAAAAGATATTCCACTAGTGGAATAATCCATAATTCCTCCTTTATAAGAACAAGAAATGATAAGAAAAAATTATTCCATTTATGGAACATTTTTTATTCCAGTTTTGGACTTTTTGGTTTAAAGTTAAAACTAATCCACTAGTGGAATTTTTGCAGTGGGCGCAAAAATTCCAAATTTGGAAGCATACATAACTCCCAGATTTGTATGTAGATATCCACGATGATGGGAGAAGGGTGTGACGCCTGCCAGGTACACGTCGTGTAGACTATGAATTAAAACGTGTTGCGGAATATGACATGTCTCGAGGAGAGTGGGTGATGATATGGTGCGGTATCCTGATTGGCAGCTGTGTAGACTTGCGCATGCCAGACAGAGGCGCTCTGATTGGTGTTCGAGTTAGGAATGACACGTTCTATCCAATTACGAAACCGTTTGCTGAAGTTTTTGGCGATGGCATCATCGAATCACTAGGCAAATGTAGTGGACCAGTACCTAGCGACAGAAACAATCGCCTGCATTGACATGTCAGTTTGATCACAAGTTTTAAATCCGATTAAGCATTCTTTGGACATGTTACACCGCCAATCCTGATCACGAGAGGCTTCCTGAAACTCAAGGAGAGCTCATTCACGCGTTTCGTGAAAAATGCCGAACAAGTCCCTAAATGGGTCTCTCTGAATTTACCAGAAGCACACCGAGTGGCTGCCATGCAGTTATTCATGCCCTTAGAGGTCACGCTGAGAACTGAAAATGATTTTGCATGAATAAAGCCAAAAATAATGGACCTTCAGTTTTGTGTTAATGCCAGTTTCACTTTGGTTTTAGGGGTATGCCTGTTTATTCATTTCTGTTGGTGTCTCACGTGATCAGATTCCAATGTGTGTCATGCAATCTTGTGCAGCATTGTTAGATGTATTCAACAGAAGAAATTGATTTTTTGAAAAACACTTTTTTAAATATAAAATTTTCAGTCTAATGTTTGATCCTTAACTTTTTTTGTCCAGTATATATAATAACCAGAAACATAACTGAAAATACGCAAATTTATATCAAGGTAAATAGGCATGCATTCGAGCAATTTTGCCATTTTCACTCTGCCTGCCTTCTCCTTAAGGACCATCACTAAAAGGGCAGCAAATTCTTTCCTTCAAAAGAAGACCCTTGTTTTAAATGTCAATGTTATATTTTGGAAATATTTGGAAGCTTGAATTTTAAATTTTCAAGCGTAAATTGTACTGAGCGCGAGTTTTCAAGTTGTGATTATCATGCTCATTGTGCGACTTGTATTTTTGGTAATTAATGTTTGTCGATTTACGTACCCCTAACCCCTTTGATGGACAGTTGGACGTTTTCAGATTCACATATGAAGCTTTATTGACATGTCGTTTTATAGTGTACTTTCAAATCCTTCAAACGCAGGCAAAAAAGAATTTTCATTGAAATCATTTAAGAATGGTTGCCATACTAACCGTGTTTACAAATATTTCGAGTTCTGACTTTCTGATATTGAGATGTTGCCAGTTCAGGAATTCGTCTAGTTTTGCTGCTTTTTGAAGATCCTTCCGCGGAAACCAATGGTCAGCAACATTAAATTTGACAGCAATATACCGCATGATGGCAATACTGAAATGGAAAGTCGGATTTTATCCATCACATGTTAGGGGTAGTTGAATCGGAAACCATCATCTTCAAGAGCCATGTTTTTATTTCAAAATCAATCAGTTACTGTTGTTTTTTTGTTTGTTTTTTATTATAATTATTATTATTTATTCTCATTTTTCTGTATTTTTTCTGTTTTTCTTTTCCTTTTTTTTTTCATGATGCACTGTAAAATACAATGCACTTTCGTCTCACTAGATAAAATCTAAGCCATTGTGACATGCTTCCAACGCGATTTATAATAGCACTGAATTAAGATTTTCCCCCTCTTTTTAACTACACGAGTTTCAGTTGTTCAAGTAGCAATAATAACAATGAATTATTTTTTTTTCAGAGAATTAATTATAGTTTTTCCATTGTATTAATTACAGGAAGCATTTCACTTTCAGGTCGAGGGGAGCATGGTATAATTATATGCCATACTCCTCTTGAATTATAAGTGAGATGATGTCATAGATCTGTTATCATAGCAACTATGGAATTACCAGTTGTTGTGCTTGGTACCTTGGTAGAGTGACGTCTTGATGTCACTTTTACATCAATATGAAATCTAAGTTCCTATGGCAACAGATCTGTTACGCCATTGGTATCGGAGCATAGCATATAGTGTATGCCATGCTCTGTCAATTTTTTAATGACATTACAAACTGACTTTTTTTTCAAAAGAAACTTAAGATTTTCTCAAACAAATGATTATTCTCGAGTCATTAAATTCCATGTTTAATATGAATGTATGCCCATGCTGATATGAATAGCATGTTATAGCAGGTGTCGCTGACATCATTATGACATGCCGAAATATTGAAATGAAACATACTGTAAGCCAACTTGAAAAAGTATGCTCAGAGGCAACAGGGAGTATGCACTTCATAAGCACTCAGTCGTGACGTTAGGGCATTGCATTTAGCCCTCTTGAAACTGCTTTCAGAGGCCAGCCGTTTGTTAACATACCAATGACTCGAATTTAGTCTGACATTGAGGGTTTTGCCATCATGTTCATGACAATATAATTCCAACTCAACTTACTTATACTAATTTGGCGCAATTTGATTGGTGAAAAGCGAACAGAAAACGGCGTTTATACTTCGATAAACCACATGAGCCCGAAATCTGGAACTACTTGGAAATATTTTCTTGGCGGCGATACTCACTATTACTGACAATTTTGAGAAAAAGTAGTCGAGTTGGAATTATAAAAAATGAATTTTATTTTTGTGGATTTTCTGGATGTGTAAAGCCGGCGAATCACTCACAAATTCAGTTTGTGAGTGATTCGCCGGCGTTTACACATCGATAAAATCCACAAAAATAAAAATCATTCCAAAAAGCCATGCATGGCCATGTTACTTGAAACGGACAAAATTTATGTTGCTCTATGACGGTATAAGTTTTATTATCCTAAGGGTTTGTGAAGTATAACTTTTGTTCAGATAATATTGTATATGTAATCCTGCATTGATTTGAAAAGTATTAAACAAATTATGACATTTCATAGTAGCGATATATTGTAAATTATTGCCCATAGTACGAGGGGTGTTCAGAAAGTTCTGATTCTCGCCGCATAACTGTGTTTAGCGGCATGCTGGGGTCAAATGATTGGCATGAATTGAAAGCACTCTACATTTTGCCTTTACAGTGATACCAAAAACTATACAAAGATAATTTTCTTATTGAGTTACAATGCATTTTAGTAGGCCTCAGTCATACCTCTGGGTTAAGTTTATATTTGAATTTATTTACAGTGAGTCGTTGAAGTCAAAAATCATTGTAAATACAAAATGATTTTTTTGTCAGCATTTGTCAATCATTGCCTTTGATTTCCATTTAAAAGTTATAAGGATAGCAAACGTTACCGATTCATTCCTTGCAAAGCTATGTGCAGTTTTTATGACGTTATTGAAATCCACGCCAACGTAATTTATGAAGATTGTAGTAGCTTCGTTTTTTTACAATAATTTTAATTTTTCGACAATTTGGAATTGGGCCATGCAAAAGCTCTTCCTGACAATATTTTGAATGCTAAGGCATTTGTTTTCGTTACAAAATCATGATAATTTTAGTAGAAAGGGGGAATTTGCTACTACATAAAATGCACAAAATCCAAATTCACGGGATAGTGTGGAACCTAGATTAAATATAATTTCTGCGATATTTACATGACACAGTTGCCTGGGAACTATGGTTAAGTAGCAATGATGAAAAAAAAAAGACTGCTCATAATATGAATTACGGCCTGCAAAAGTAATTAATTGCAGTGGCTGTAGGGTATACCACTTTTAAAAGACGTTCAAAAATGTGTCCTTTACAAAATATACACAGCGTTTGCAGAGTTGTCCAGACATATCACAGCTTTATGTTTTTTTCGCTATCAGAAGTTCTGTATTTATGATGCTTACCAAATTATGACGTCACGAACAGAACTTTCTGAACACCCCTCGTATATATGAAGTACCTATTTATAGGGTGTCATTTTGTTTATTTTCGTTATCAGCTTTCCTGTTAGTTTAAAGTTTACAAATAGACCATTAGTTTCATTGTAAGTAGAAAGGTACTTGAATGTACTTTGGATACACAAGAACAAACAAAACACACTTACTCTGTATTTGCTTCGTGATTTAGAATACTTGCAACAGAAAATTTAAGATAATTATGAATGTATTATCGGTTTGAAAAATTCGCATTTTTTTCCACTGTATGAATTTCATACTCTCTGAGCCTGAAATATTTCATATTTGTCGGTTGGCAGTTGGTACTGCTCTTTGTCATATTTGCAAAATTTCAGCATGCAATACGCAGATGCGTGTTGAAACTGCGTCTAACGTATTTGCGTACACTGTCGCTACACCCTCAGTATTTTTTTTTTTTTTTTTTTTTTTTTTGATTTTGTGGACTATCAATGCAAACAGGGAAGTTTTTGTGTATAGACACGTACTAACTACTAACCTCTCAGCAAGAATAAATCCTTCATCGTCTATTATAGGAATCTTATGGTAGGGATTCTTTTGAACAAAGTCCGGCTCATGTTGCTGACCTGGAGTGAAACAAAAAGAAATTAACGAATATAAAGGCGTCATGGTGCCTTAAGTACAGTCAAACCTGCTCATGGGGTCACCTCTATTAAGGGGTCACCTGTCTTAAGCAGCCACATTTTCTGGGTCCCTTGAACCAAAATACAGTGCAAATGAACCTGTATTAAGGGGTCACCTGTCTTAAGCAGCCAATTTTTGTCCTTCCCATGGGTGACCCCTCAAGACAGGTTTGACTGTATATAAGAATTTTCATCACCAATCCAGCGGCAACATATCTTTTAGGCAACGCGCCTGCTGGGTTGGCTCTACGTTATGTTTTTTTAGAACATGACGTTGCTTTGACGTTGGTGCAACGTTGCATAAATATCATGTGCTTGCTGAGATAAGTGCTGCTCTTTGATCTTCTATCATGTTCTTGTCAAGACTGGATATGTCTTCCCAGTGCCAGAAGCATGAATCATTCATTTTAACAGCAGTTGTAGTTCTAGTCGGAAAAATGAAACTTGAACTGCCTCACATTTCAGACAATTTGATTTCTAATCCGTCATTTTAGTAAGGATCCCAATAGCGCAGTGGATTAAGCGTAATTAATCTTTTTTTTTCAGAAATGTGTCCATTAATGCTAACAGTGTGAGCGGAAAGCCATTTTCTTTAGAACAGTACGAAAACGAGGCTTTAGACGAATGACCAAACTTCTTTTAAGGGATCTGGCAAATGGAAAACTCGCGGAAATTGTATATCGTGACGTCCTTCCGCCTTTGACCCTTATAAAAGTGAAAACCTAAAGGCGAAAAAAGCGTCAGATTACGTCATGGAAGCAAGTTTTTGCCCGCATTATGAATGAATTGTCTAACCTGATGTTCAACAGCGCGAAATCCGGTTATTTAAACATTGATGTTGTTCAATTCATTTTTTTTTTCTATTTTCCAACAGCTATGCGCATAGTTTTGTGTGCAGAATATGACCCTATTACAAAGTATGACGTTTGATCGATGCTAATAGCAAGCATTCGTTTGCAGGCTCCTGCAATTCAAAGCTCCGTAGGAGCTTTAAAAGAGCGGGAGCTCTATGGTAGAGGATTGGTAAGGCATATGTTTACCTACAAAATACATTGCTTTCAATGAAATTTCTTTCGTTACGACACCAACTTCCGCTTCCGTATTATCCAAATTGGACTCATTAGAAAAGAAATCCACAAAATAATTAAGAAATAGAGGTCGGACAGTCTTCCTGTCGCTACGTTACGTAATGACCTAAAACGTTCCATTTGAGAAAAACAAGATGGCGTCAACTTTAACCGCTTCTGTAGCGGTAGGTCACTTCATGTTCAACACACAAAATATGCTAGGAGTATGAGCATCGGGTGAAATTAAAGGGAATTAGAAAGCGACGTAAAGAAGAAATGAAAAGAATTACAGCCTGTTTTCCGTGGGAATACGCTACTAGGGGAGAAGCTGTTCTCTGACAGTTTCTCATCAGTTTGTCGGACGGAATTCGTTGCTGCTGAGTTACAATACTTTTATTGCAAATTTCATACGACATAAACACCACCTGTAGGGATAGCAATGCTGTACAAGAATTTATGTATAAATTCAGCAATGAAGAAATAATACAATTCTATTACTTTACTCTGTAACTCTGGAGAGCATTGTAAAGAGCGATGTGCTCGCCTATAAGCAGGATTTATTTAATATTACCTTAACGTTTCAACGTTGCGGTACTACTATCGATTTTCCCGAAAACCACATGACGTCAAAATGACGTCGATGCGACTATATGTGACGCGTCATGACACTTTGGGTCCAAATGAGGTTTGACGTCATCCGAGAAAAAACGCGCTCAAAACGTCACGGCGTGACGTAGATAATTTATGTCGCACCTGTTTTACCGTCGTAGTGAAACATGTCTCGTATCTTCGTAATAAATGCAGTATTTGGCTACAATTATTTGGAAAAACCAAACGCGTAGAAACTATGATTATTTATCAGAAAGAGAATCAGACCAGATACATGGCAAAAAATATGAAATGTCTTCTTACCGAAATCTGTATTTCACGCTACTGATAAAATTTAATCCAGAAATTGCAGTTGCAGTTGCAACTATTTGAGCACGAGTCGATTTATCATGTTTATCTACTTTGATTATCATCAGCCGGTCCGGCCTTTTTCTTCAAGACGTTCAAGAAAAAATGTCTTTGTTTTTGCATTTGTGCTAAAGGATCAGATAATTATAGAATGTCGGTAATGGGGTCCCTAAAGTTTGTGGTCATCGGATGGATGGATGGATCAGTGACGTATAGTATTTATAGGTCACTGGATGGGTGGATGGAAGTATGGATGAATGAATGGATGAATAGATTGCAATTTAACATCCTTTTCAACAGTATTTCGGTCATAGCGGGGCGATGGGAGGGTGATAATGTAAATAATGATAAAAGTTTAGATCCTTTAAGAGCAAAGAAAACATTCATAAGTAAGAAGTTGGGCCATACCGCGGTTTCGGCTATTCAAGCCTCATCAGTGACCCTTTAAATCTGGCACAAGGAGCCAGAGGAAAAAAAACAGTAAATTTGCAGGTTTAACATGGCAGTCGTCTCAAAGACTGATATAAGTCGAAAAATACCAAAATATTTCAAATTTGTTTAGAAAATGAATCTAAACGTATGATCATTTCTGACTTCTCAGAATATATTCCATGATCTCAAAGGACCAAAAGGAAAATATAATCTGCACTATAGATGAGTGCGGGGAGACTTTTTACGGCCGCCACACGGCACAACATCCAGCTGCAGTGATAGTAAATAATGATAAAAGTTTAGATTCTTTAAGAGCAAAGAAAACATTCATAAGTAAGAAGTTGGGCCATACCGCGGTTTCGGCTATTCAAGCCTCATCAGTGACCCTTTAAATCTGGCACAAGGAGCCAGAGGAAAAAAAAAAACAGTAAATTTGCAGGTTTAACATGGCAGTCGTCTCAAAGACTGATATAAGTCGAAAAATACCAAAATATGTAAGACTGTGTGCAATGGAATCTCGTTTACCGTTCTAAAGATTTCCTCTTCCAGCGGGACTCAAACTCGGGACCGCTAGACGAGCAGACCAACGCACGCCTAATTATTCTACTGAGCTAGTGGGGCTCCTGTGGTCTTCCATTCCGAAACTAAATACGGTAGTCGGGGCACCCCAGCTGATTTTTTTTCCTTTGTAATTTCTGTTCTGCCTATCCTTGCGGTCTTTTATCATGTTTATTCCCCAGCTTAGAAATACCCATTTTGCAGAGAAATCCTGGCCAAAGAATGGAAGAGCCTGAAAAACAAGCCACTTGCTTTTTTGTTCCTTTCTTTTGTGCATTACATGCATTTCGTCAAGAAGTAGATTTAAGATGTTTTTTTTTTTAAATCACCGCTTCATAGACAATTTATTACTCCCAATATAACATAAATTTTCTACTCACAAATTGGAATACGCGTAAAATTTGGACATCGCTATAGTATAGCTTTTAAAGTGGTTCTTTGGACAGAGCAGTCTTGTTTGGGTTTAGTTTTGCTTACACCCAAACACAGTATGAGTCCAGATCCTTTCGGAAATATTTAATGTTAGTGCAAAAACATTAAAGCTTGCATGCAAATTGCTGCACCAGGCATTATCTCAAACTTCTGCATACCAAACTGACGTTTCGTTCAAAAAGCTATATACTTTATTCTGCAGTCAAATATGCTGATACTTTTACTTAAACGTCCAAGAATAATTGCGTTTAAAACTGACTGGGTACTTATCCGGGGAAGCAACTCTGCCTCCTTCATAAATCTTATACCAAATAACTCGTGTGCAGAAAACTGTAAAAACGGCAATTTGATACAGGATGGCTGGTTGATTAAGGTATCATTGTTGGTGTAGGAGCACACTTCCGTGATTTTCAGTCATTTGGTCGCACCTGCTTTAGCAAGGAGCAATATAGGAGATCACTTTTCCGTATGTCTGTCAGTTTTCCGTTAGTTCGTTCGTCCACAATTAGGCCCTACCTCTACTCTTACCTTATTTCCATTATTCTCAAAATATGATACAAATAGTAACCCAGCTATATTTTACTGATTTCATCCCTTAACCTGTATTTCACATTCAGCTGGCTTGGTAAAATTCTACATTCAAAATTACGTCATCTCTGGCGCTAAAGTCCATTTCTCTTAAAGTATGACACCTGCAACCTAACAAACCTGGCATAAAGTTTCTTCTTAGAATTTACAGAGATGTCTACCCTTGACCAATATTTCACACTCTGCTGATTTTATAAATTATACAGCTAAAACTGTGTCGACCTTAACATTTAAGTCTATTTCTCTTCCCTATGATTATGAAGCCTGGGATATCATCTCTTCGAATGCCCTTCTGGATTGCGGTTATTATTTGTACATGTACCCTTGACTTATATTCCATGCTATGTTTGCTTTAAAACATTTGAAACCAACTTTGCATCCTCAGTTGCGTAGGCTCTAGTATTTAAGCTGCACCTGCAATTAGCTACCCACATTCTCAGACACAGCATAAATAGTTTTCTCCGGCTGGTCTGCATTATACCCTCGAAGTTTATGTACTCACACACCATGCACACTGTTGTCTGTGGAATTTTACATCCAGATTGCATCCTCCCTAAATCGCTCTAAATTTTCAAAGCATCCACACACTTTCTTCTTACTAAGGTCCTTACAAACTATGCATGCGAAATGCAGGAACAAACTAACATTCTGTGCTAATTTTCAAAGAGAAATAACTTTTTTAGTTCCGAGTGCTTCCAGACGCTTTCAAAATGGATCCACACTAAATAGAAAAAATCCACATGGCGCAGTAAAATTCTCTCTTTTAAAGACTTAGCTTCAGTTGAAAAAGGAGACGAAAACAAAAGTAGTAGAGATGCTTCCCCTAAAGATGCACCTAGCCAGATTAAAATTGGATACAGTTTTGTATTTGCGTTATCATGCGAACCGAACAACCAACTAAATGTTTTGTACCACTTCAGAAACTGAGGGTGAGGTTGGGCCTGTAAAATCGATTTAAGCCCCCCAGTAATTCATTACTGACCGTTCCAAGGCGGTAGTTCTGTTGTGGTTCTCTGTTGCCTGTTTTTGGTGTCAGAGTTTCTGTGATGTTTTACCTTATGTATGTTCTTATTATTTTTGGTTCGGTTGGGTTGCTGAGTGGCCACCTTTTGGGAACAAGCTGCTCACTCGGTTGGCCATATGTTCTCTGTATCTTGATTATTTGTAATCTTAGTTGTTTCCAACTATGGTTTGAGGGCTGGATTTGGATTTTGATTGTTTCAGTTCCTGGTCTTTGCATACTTTTTACTTTTGTGACTGAACAATTTGTTTCGGTTGGAAAACAAAACAGTAAAAAGGTAGATTGGGTAGCAAAACAGGTGACCGAACCGCCAAAGAACTTAGACAAGCGGACGCAGCGCGATGTATCAGCAAGGAACCACAACAAAAGTACTGCCTTGGAACAGTCAGCAGATTACTGGGGCGAGGAGGGGCTTTATACGTAGTTGCTTTTTACGTAAAACTGCTCTGACCATGGATGTTTGGAATTGTCTTAAGCATGCTGCTACAAGTTTCTGAGAAGAGAGACCGCACATCCAATGCATGTTTGCATTTTTTAATACTGAACAGCCCTTTCAAATGCCCACGAGTTCATTTTGTTTTACTGGACAACTGAGCCCGGGCGTTGTTTATTTACGAAAATATGCCGCACTCGGGGAACAAGTATAAGTGCCTTTAAAACTTCAGATCACATTTTTGTGTCAGGAGTTATCAAGAATCATTTTCTGGGACTCGATGCGCAAAGACAGTGGTATCTTTATCAAGAAGCTGCTTCATACTGCTGAAATACAGAAGTGTGCCTAAGACCAGCTGCCCAAAACCAATGAAGGTGGAACCTCAAACACTTCAGAATTATTTCAATGACATTTAACAAAAGAAAGTCTTCGCATTTCGAAAGTTTAAACATTGCAAATTAAAAAGTGAAAAATATCTATACCCAGATTTACTCGAGAAATAAACAAAGCCAACATGTTCCTTGTTGTCATCTCACGATTATGTCGGTTGCCATGGAAACGTTCTTTTCTTAATTCAGATTGCTGCATAATTAAAGAATAAATTTAATTCTTATTATTTCTGTACATTTTGTATAATTTTAAAGAAAACTTTAATGTTTGAAAGTATAAGGCATCTAAGTCACAGATGGCTTGAAAATGTTCTTTTTGAAAACTGAAAATCTCATTTTTTGGTCAGTATGCCAAAAGTTAAATTTCTCAAAAACCGCTGATTATACTGAGCTGAAATTTCACATATGTACTTCAGCACTATCATGCTATCAGAAAATGGTGATATCTCATTTTCGCCAATGGGCCTCATTTGGACCCAAAATCTCATGGTCGGTCACATATAATGTTGCATCAATTTCAATAGGACATAAATGAGCCTGCTGGGTTGGCTCTACGTTATGTGTTTTTTAGAACAAGACCTGTATGCTCCGATGCAGTCAGTTTTATGACGATCTGCACGTTTTGGATCAAAGGTGACACTCATGCGCTCCCTTGTCATTTCCATACTTCTGTATGCCTGTGAATCGTGGACCTTGAAAGCAGAGCTAGAGAAAAGAACGCAGGCCTTCGAGATGAGATGCTACCGAAGGTTACTGAACATTTCGTACAAGGACCATATAACCAATGAGGAGGTTCGCAGAAAGATCCAAGCAGCCATAGGAGAATATGATGAACTCCTGACGCTGGTCAAGAAACAGAAACTAAGGTGGTTTGGCCACGTCTCAAGGTCTTCTGGTTTAGCAAAGACGATTCTACTGGGCACAGTGAAAGGAAAAAGAAGAAGAGGTAGACAGAAGAAGAGGTGGGTAGACAATATTAAAGAGTGGACAGGGATGGATTTTTGCCAGCTCAACTAGGGCAGCTGAAAACAGGACAAGGTGGAAAGGGATTGTTTGGAAATCATCTGTGATGCCCCAACGACCTAGTAAGGTTATGGGATAGAATAGAATAGAATAGGCTGCCTACTAAGTAATGACTTACCTTTAAGTAGTTCGATGACCTTTGGTTCAAACGCTATGCCGGTTCCTTTCAGAAATAAATAGACCGCCCTACAGGGCTGAGAAAGATTATCATAATAAAACTCTAGCACCATTTTGATCCCTGAAAAAATAGGGTAGAATGCGGGCTGCCACGGGTCAAAATATTTGAAATGTCCTGTTTAGATAGATAACAGGGGTAATAACGCTTCGTTGTGTACATAACCCTATCATACCTAAAGCGGCATTTGACAATTTCCCTGATCAATAAAGGTATAAATAAATCCACTTGTAATTCTGTAGTCGATAATCTGGGTTTGCCAAAATTAGATCACCACTCATGACATAAATCTACACTCCCCCACTTTTTTCCTGTTTGTTTATGTTGCCCGACGAGTTACCTCCCATGTCCTGATAATTCGCCATTATCTACTCGAAATCAGCGATAAACTAGAAAACAATGTTTTTTCTTAGAAAAAAATCATGCCCATGCCTCCCTCATCCATCTCCTTACCTCCTCGCCCATTCCCATCTCCACCCCCTTTCCTCATCATAAAAAAACGTTATGGTATGTTGACCTTGTTATTATGTTCATTAGGGTCATCAAACCCTCCCTAGCCCCATTTCGGTTCTTTCTCGCTCTCTTTCTCTCTCTGTCTCGTCCAGAAAAAAATATAGGCTCCACACGCAGTCAGCTGTTCGCACAGTTGTCGAAGTCAGCAAATATATAGTGTGGCAGAAACCCGTGTTTCGACACTGAAAATATTTCTTACGGTGATCTATGAAAGCCTAGAAGCCGACTGAATTCAAGATAAAGACGTCAAACTGTTTATAAGAAGAAACGATAATATTTCTTATTGTAACGAGAACCCTTATCGTTGTTACGTATGTACGAGCCCGTCGTAGTTCTCTGCCGATGATGATGGATGCTTTGTGATTCAACTGCTATACCGCTTTCTTTCCAGAAGCTTTCTCGTTTTTAACGCTTGATAAAGAGATGTTTTCTCGTGCCACATGTATCGAAAAAATTGAGCCGCGACACGAAAAACAAACGAAGTGGCATGGGCGCCCAGCGAAGACTCAGGTCAACCTGGGCTTCTTCTCAGTCTGATCAGGGCCTTAGCTATGCGCTTAAAGGGTACATGTAGCTAAGGGTCTAAGACAACGAATACTCTGATCAATAAGAGCGGAAGCCCAGGCAGCTCTTAGTCTCCGCCGGACACACATGCCACTTAGTAGGTCTTCGTATCGTAGCTCAAATGAGCCGCGACACGACAAAACCAACAATGTGGTTGTGCGCCCAGCGCAGACTCAGATCAGCCTGGGCATTTGCCCAGTGTGGTCAGACTCATTGTTAAGTGTTCAAAGGGTAGCTAAGGGTCTAAGCTACCTCCATGCGGACAGCAAAGACTCTGATCAGACTGGGCGGATGCCCAGGCTGATCTGAGTCTGCGCTGGACGCACGACCACATTGTTGGTTTTGTCACGTCGCGGCTCAAATAGTCATATTCCAATAAGGAGCTGTGGCAGCTAGGATGGTTAAGCGCTAACCTGCTGATCTAGTGATCTCGGGTTAGATCCCAGCTTGAGGCGGAATCGTTTCTCTCAATTGCACACAGCTTTTCATTATCACCCTGCCATCGTCCTGATAAGACCAAAATACTGTTGAAAAGGACGTAAAATCGCAAGTTATCTATTCATCCATCCATCACTTTCACATTAGGGCGGTGTTATTGCTCGGATCACACTGCGAGTTTGCGCAGGAAGGCTAGGGTCTTCAGTTTTTATTTTCCTAAGTCCCTCAAGAAGTACGGACAATTTAATTAAAATGGGGGGGGGGGACCCTGGCCGGTCGGCGCGGAAGCGCGGTTTGATCTGGGTCTCCGCTACTAGCACTTGTTGTCGGGTACCTCTTCATGCGACGCCTAACATTTATCATTAATGTTGCCAACTGATCTCTTTATCTTTAACTCTGGATTTACCGTGCAAGTCCATCTTAATGTTTGGACGTGCATGGTAAAGCAAACAGTGCAGAGCTGGTCAGACTGCACTCTGATCCGCTACTGCACTGTTTGCAATCCAGTCAATACTTTCCATTAGTAAAATATTTCTATTATAAAGGCAGGTGCAACGTTGAACAGATATATATATAGTAGAGTAGCGGTGTGTTTTGTATGTGTATGTGATTTTGTTTCATATTTTCCTTTCTTCATATTCGTTTTGCCATAGGATCAAATTACTGTTTTGTTTGTTGCTCCTCATGTTGTTACATTATGTAAACTGAGAGTAATAATAAAGTTTAAGATGTTTTACTTACCTGAAAGCGATACACACGAGTAAGCCTACTTCTCGAATCCTAAAACGATGAAACGACGCACCAACGTTGAAGTTGCGTCGATCTATTTTTGTTTTATATAGATACGATGAAATTCTCCATGAGTTGTGCTCGCTGGATAAAGCTGTACAGTCTGGTATGGCCTTTACTTGTCCTACACGCCCTAAGATGTGTGCATGGCTGTTTGCGGTGGATCGGGCAGCTCTTTACGTCCACCCATATTGCCGTCAACAGAAACCGGTTATGCGTGTGATGACGTTGGTCTGAATCCCGACTCAGTTATACATGTATCATAGACTGCTACACCACCTACTTACTGCTCTGACACTTGGTGTTGACCATAAATAAGTAGGGGACTGATTATGTGACTGGGTGTAATTTCTGGGACATGCTATTTCAGTGAGGCAACACTATATAACGACCATTATGTTAAAGATTGTCTCCCTCGTTTATTTCATGTTTTCCGAAACAAATATTTTAATAAAATTTCGTTAGACAATATGTAGTAGTCTCATAATTAGCCGTAAAAGTTTTGAGAAAATGCATGTTTATTCGATAAATGTGGAATGAAAAATAATCTTCAAATTAAAATGCAAATTACCCATTTTCTCACGGCCTGTAAGAATATCGATTTTGACCACTTGTGTCATGTGATCATGTATAGGTATTTTTCTTATTCGTGCACGTGATGTGACGTGTGAATAAATTATTTTTGTCTAATAATGCGATTTCAACCGCGGTCCGCGATTGTACAAAAATTTATCTTATTTTTTGTTTAAAGTCACTTTTATCAAATATTATCATGTAAACTCTAATTCAAATGTATAGTTAGACCATGTCGGAGGTATTGCATGAAATATTTCATCAAATCATTTTTGTTATTATTATTATAAGAGAGTAAATATTTAATCCTCGTTACACGGTACCTAAGCCAAACATGTACACACTAAACGTGAAATAGTGAGAAAAAAAGGATAAAAATATTTCCATAAATACTCTAAATATTATAAAAATGAGCCGCGACACGACAAAACCAACAAAGTTGCATGAGTGCGCAACGAGGACTCAGTCTGGGCATTCCACCCAGTCTATTCAGAGTCTTCGCTATGAGCTTAAATATTAGCTAAGAAGCTTGAACAGTTCCACGCAGACAGCGAAGACTCTGATCAGACTAGGCGGATGCCAAGGTTGATCAGAGTCTTCGATGGGCGAACATGCCACTTTTCTGTTTTGTCCTGGCTCAATTATGTTTTTTTTTTTTTAAGTTTTAAGCTGAATGGGTTCACATTCAAAGAAAGCAATTCTGCCAGTTATTTTTCCTTCCCGGCTAAATGGGGAGTCACTCTAAATGGAAAGAATTTCCTCCTCTTAGTTCTTTCATTTAAGAATAGACTCTATTTAACAAGGGCTTCATCTTCAAGGGACACAAACAGGCATATATGAAAGTTGGTCCCTTTGAGAAAAACAAAAGCAGACCAGCCTATACACATATATCTGCAAACCATAAGCGGTAACTCTAAATACTGGCGAAAGTATGTGCACTTAGTACTGGTTAGCCGCTTAGGAGGTCTAAGCCTGCCCAGGAATAGTGTGGTTAGGTTAGCTGACCGTCCCGACATGACCTTAGTTGTTTACCGTGGACGTTAAGCATCAAATCAACCAACCAACCAACTAAATACGGTAGCAACTTTAGGTCTATGAATGCATTTTCATGCTTTTTCAACATTCACTACAAAGGGAAACAATATCCGTGACTTCTTGTTTTCTTTCCCCGATGAAGATGCCCTTTAAAATGGTGTCTACTCTTGAAGGAGAAGGGAAGTTAACTGAAACGACAGAGTTGCTTCCCCTGAAAGTGTATTTATTTAAATTTATACATTCAAGTAGATAAAGATAATACCCTAATGTGCTTAAGTATTGGGACACCTAAAATAATAACTTTTCCATTTGTCCCAAATGGAAAATTTAATATTTTAGGTGTCCCAATATATACGCACATTATGGTTCTACATGTAGTAGTTTTTATTTTACTTTATTCTATTTCATTTTTTAGCAAAAACAGATATCTTCCCTCATCCTCATCCGAACCTCACCCCATGCTACCCCACTCCCTGCACACTATCTCCAGTTATGCATATCCAAACTTTAGTAATAAGAAGAGGCTTATGTTAAACCCTTTATTCAGGGTAAGTTTCAAAACAATCCTTGTTTTCAAATCTGTTTTGTATAATGTTCCATGTACATAGACCTGAGGTGGGGCCAGATAGCCCCCGGTAAAATTATGGTTGTGATAAGGCTTCTGTCTCTTTGGTCATTTCTGGACGCCTCATCAAGATATTCCAAAACAGCACTGCATATTATCCGAAAATGTTTAAAGATGATACTAAGTTTTGTAAATACAATGTATATCTTCACCTTATGTAAAAAAAATTCACACTAAAGGTCAGAAAGGGACACTATTCCATGACAAATGAAAATGGAGTTACAGATCTTGATTGTTCTCTTGTCACTGTCTAATAATTATATTTGTACAAAGTTTCATGGAAATGAGTCTAAAAGCTTAAAAGTTATAGAGCAGACTCAATTTCCATATTAAATATAACTAAGAAACATAATTCCACCGAACACAGTTACCGTTCTTGTTCTTTGCACATTGTCTGACTATGATTTATATTGTACCAAGTTTCGTGAATTAATTTCAATTAAGTTCAGGGTTTTGAAGTTATAGAACATGTAGAACGGATACGATTTACGATCCAAATATCATGAAGGGCCTAAATGCTGTCAAAATGCAGGTGGTGTAACCTTTCTTAATCTCTGAACGTCGTATGATGATGTTTATCTTTGTACCAAGTTTCAAGAAATATCTTAAACAGACTGAGTTTGATTTATAGAGCGGCCTAGACTTCCATATTGAAATTATAAAGGGGCATTATTCCGTCCAAACTGTTGGTTGAGTTACTGTTCTTGTTCTCTACACGTCGACGGATGATGATTTATATTGTTCCAAGTGAAATATATCGAGGGGATTTAAAGTTATACAGTAGAATGGAGTTCCATACTTCAACTGACAATTACCGTCCCTGGTCTTTGCACCTTGTCTGGTGATGCTTTAAATTTGTACCATGTTTCGATAAATATTTTCAACGGTTTTCAAGTTAAGGAGCGTGCCTGATTTCCATACTAAAACTAACAATGGGGTACAATTCTGTTAAAAATATCTGGAGTAACTGTCCTGGTTCTCTGCTCATTGTTTGATGATGGTTGTTCCGAGAAATATTTTCAACGGTTTTAATTTTAAAGTGCGATCACGATTTTCATACTGCAAATGACAGAGGCGTTAGTCCGTCAAAAATGAGCCGCGACACGACAAAACCAACAAAGTGACATGCGCCCAGCGACGATTCAAATCAGCCTAGGCATCCGCCCAGTCTGATTAGACTGAGCGTATTCCCAGACTGATCTGAGTCGAGCTGGGCGCATGTTTTACTTTGTTGGTTTTGTCGTGTCGCGGCGCAAATGTAGGTGTCTGTTCTTGTTGTGCTTATTATGTGTACGAAATAAGTTGCGTGAAAATGCCATCAACGGACACGATTTGCGAATGACAGATGGACAGAAAGACAGAAAACTATGCAAAAATCAATACTTCTTCCCCAGAGTAAGGTCGGGGTGATAGGGTCGGGTCATGGTGCTGGGTTACTTTCAGTGCCGGGGCGTCGTACTAATTTGGATACAAGTAGAGCAATGCCTTTCTGTGCTTGCAGTAGGTGCGGGTGGGGCTGTTTGGACATTTTTTCTGTCGTCTATCAATTCTCTCTTCTTTCTCCCTCTCTCTGGGAGACGGCCCGATAAGGACTGAAATACTGTCTTGAATGGCCGCTAAACCCAAAACAACCAACCAATCCTCAGAGTAACAACCAATCCTCAGAGTAAGGGTGATATTAATACTCTCGGCGAAATTGGAAACATCAAGACCCTGATTGAGTATTTGCTCAAGTGTCTCTGTCCAATTACGTCAAAGTTCAGCAAGGACGACTTTTTATCCCCACGAGAAAATTTGAGATGACACACGATATAGTTCAGTGTAGTTTGAATAAAGAAAATGATTTTACCAAAGCTCAGATGTGAATAAAATATGCAAAAATAAATTATAAAGCTCAGATGTGACTAAAATTAAGTCAGTGCACATATCATGCACATAGTAATAGAAAAAATATTTCGTTTTTCAATGCGCCCAAGACATGTGGTCGTGTTTACTCTTAGCAGTCGAACAGTTAAAACATTTAAAGCAAGGAATCTTCGTTGAATTTGTACTAAAACAACAATAACAATGTCTTTAAATTGTGTTGTTTATGTCCATTTGTTCTGTCTATTATCGATTAACAGACAAACAGTACAGGTCCTCATCAGACTGCCCTCAGGAGGTAATGTAACTGATTCGAACATTAAATTCAGACGCATATAAGATGCGTCTGAATTTTTGTTCGAATCATTTACATAAATTACGGTACTATCTTATTTGCAGTCATGTTGTAAATTAATTTTCACTTATTTATGACACGTATAAACTGCATTATCTACTGAAGGGCAAAAATTATGCACACGGATGTGCAATGATCATTGATTTAAGAATAAGAAAAAGCGCACACTTTTCATTTTTTTTTTTTTTTCTTCTTCTTTTTTTTTTTTTTTTTTTTTTTTCGGACGAACCATCACTTCGTGCAATATTTTTCGGTGAAAAAAAAAAGATTAATGAATGTGCAAGCAATTTGACGCTTACGTCACGCGCTGAGTTTTCTTAAGAAATATTTTTTTCAGAGGTTCATGGAAGTATGAACACAATTGGTCATGGGCAAAGTAAGTGACGCGCGAAGAGCTTCACGTTAACTTCGCACGGGACCCTTTGTGTTCATACGTCCATGAACTTCGGAAAACATGAAATTTATCACTTAAAATTATATTTAATTTTAAAATTATTTTGAGCATCATTTTTAATTTTTAAGAGTTTCATTTCTAAAATATACGACGAAAATCTGTCACTAGCCAACAGGTAAGCCGCTTACCTTAAACGGCCATCATACTGACGTGACGTCAAATAGAACTTTACAGCTGCAAATGGCGTCGTATGTTTACATTTTGGTTCTCTGACCGCTCTACATTGATCACATGTGACGTTGCGTCAGGAAGGAGACACTGTTGAAAGCTGTAGAATTTGTGTTAATATATCTTTATATTTATACATTTTAAACGGATAGAATGTCAACATTTTTATAACCTTATTTGATAATGCTCTTGTGACTGATATAAGGCGAAAGTGCCATCAGATGACTCCGAGACATGCTCGCATACACACTGACTTGACGATGTAAATACGTGCATGCCACAAGATGGATGGAAGGATGGATGGATGACAGCTTCTTCAACACCTTCAGCATGTATTGAATCATTTACCAAACGTTGCGTATTCATTTAGTTATAAGATCTGGGGGTTTTCCATCCGAAACAATCACAAAGATCTATATCTGTCTTATAAGACGGATCTAGATCATTGGGATTAAGACGGATCTAGATCTTTGGGATTGTTTGGAAGAGAAAAAACAATTTTACAGCCGACCAGAACGACCGATTTACATATTTGGGATGAGTTTGGAAAGGAATATCCCCGTATTATAGCTGAAAAAATACAGAACTGTTTTCGAAGCTCTTCCCAGCGGGCACATGGTGTCGAAATGACGTCGCACTGACGTCAACGCGACATGACAACGTTGCGTATTCATTTAGTTATAAGATCTGGGTTTTTTTCCATCCGAAACAATCACAAAGATCTATATCTGTCTTATAAGATGGATCTAGATCTTTGGGATTAAGAAAAATCTAGATCTTTGGGATCGTTTGGAAGAGAAAAAACAATTTTACAGCCGACCAGAACGACCGATTTACATATTTGGGGTGATTTTGGAAAGGAATATCCCCGTCGTATAGCTGAGAAAATACAGAACTGTTCTCGAAGTTCTTCCCAGTGGGCACATGGCGTCGAAATGACGTCGCACTGACGTCGATGCGAAGTCGTCATGTCGCATCGACTACAGTGCGGCGACATTACGATACCATGTTCCTGCTGGGTTATTTCAGATCGTGTCAAATATACGCAAGGCATAAGTTAGTTCCGTTTTCAGAATTTTCAATTCAGATGTTACACGTGAGAGTTGACCTCTTTCGACAGACTTGCTTTCTGACTTTTTACCATTGTATCTTCAGTGTGACTACATGGGCTTGGCACGGGCTTCCGCGTCGTAATGGATAAGAGCACTGTGAGTTCGAGCTAGGCCAACGCAAAGTGAGAAATCCAATTTTTGCTTATGGAAGAGCAGGTGTGTTTTCCCCAGGAGCTCCGGTTTTTACCCACTTTTGCTTATCAGTTGGCTGTACACAAGTGAAATATTCTTGAAAGGGCCATAAACACATCATAAAAACAACACACAAAATGGAAATTTACACTCCTGTAGTTGACTATAGAATATAACCACTTTTTTGTATTGAAAAGACCTACATAATACTACAAGGATGCCCGCGATTGATATTTCACACAAAGCTGTAAATAACAGAAAAGATGACAGTTCGGGGTATTTGTGAGCTATATCTTTATAACAGTAGATGTTGTGACTTCTCATAATTAGGGATCACAACATATTTATGTAGAATTCACAGAGGAATTATCACCAGATAGAGTTTATTGAATCGTCTCATTTAAGATATGGGATTTATATACCGCGGCACAGGGACTTGTAACAATTCATATTAACATACAAAAGAGACTTATTAATCTATATCTTAGACAAGGGGAACATAGACAAAAAATACAATATTTTATCCCCACTATTTCTACGCTTGAAGAAGAGTACAAAACTCTTCCGATTGCGCTAATTCTCAGTTTCAAATGGAAAAAAATATTAATCTTCAAAAAATAAACAAGTTTACTGCCAAAAAATCATATAATCGTTACTTCTTGCTCTTAGAAATACCGCTACTCTCATTAAAATATGCTGCTCAAAATAAGTAAGGGATATTAAGACATTTAAGGCAGTAGTAGTAAGGAAAATAAGTAAATGAATATTAAACTGTTATAATTCATAAAACAAATAGTCATTGAGACCCTCAATATGAATATTGAAAGGATTAAGCTTGTCACGTGACCTAGAGTAAATTGAAAGTAGACCAGGGGTCGACACCCAAATTTCACACGAATCCAGTGCAGCAATGACTGATAATTTTATGCAAACTTAATTAAGACAGACGCCTAATGCCTCAGTTAACAAGATACAGATACTTTTTTCATACGGTTTTATCACAGGAGAAAAAAAAAATGATAGGCGTAAAAGATACCATTGTGTGGTGAATTATCTCATATATGGTAACTTTGGAACAGCCCTACACCTTAAATGACGCAATAAAGCCTACCTAAGTGGGTGTTTTCAGTTTGGAAAATTATGGAGAATTTAACTATTCACAGCATCTGAGGGTTCAAAAGAATTTTTTTTACGCCGATGTGAAATTGAGGTGTAGACCCCATAGTCCTTTATGTGCTACTCTAGGTCACACGACCTGCAGTGACTGTTTCTGTTTTTGTTGAATATTGTTAATTGAATAGTGTTCTGTCAATATACACCAATAAACTAACCCAGCCATTATCATTAATTGTTGTACACGCTTCTATGTCATAATATCCCCTACTTTTTGTGAGCACGACATCTACCGGCTTACCGCAACAAAATGCGAACATCGACAATTGAACGTGGAGGTAAGTTATCTTTTTATCACAAAAACACGTCGTATTCCACCTATCTAAACTCACAGTTGTCATTTCATTCCGAGAAAACATCGCTATTTTTTCCACTGGCTTCCGTCTTATTTAACACTGTCACGTGACGAGTCCGCAGCAAAACCCATTTGAGACCTGGAATATGATTGGATAAAATTTAATTTTCCCATCGCCAGATCGAGGATATTCGCTGCGGAGTTGTCACGTGACCGTGCCAAGAAATATGGAAGCCAGTGAAAAAGGGCAGCGATGTTTTCTCGGAATGAAATAACTACTGTGAGTTTATGTAGGTGGAATACGACTTGTTTTTGTGTTGAAAAGCTAGGATACCTCCACGTTCTATTGTCGATGTTCGCATTTTGTTGTGGGTAAGCCGGTAGATGTTATTTATTTGGGCTGAACACGGTTTGTTCACATTCGATAACAGGAACAACCTATTTTAAGGAGAGTAGCAGTATTTCTACATGTAAGGACAAGAAGTAACGGTTACATGTATATGATTGTTTTGCAGTAAACTTGTTCATATTTTGAAGATTTTTTTTCTCGATGTGAAACTGAGAATTAGCACAATCGGAAGAGTTTTATATTTTTTTTTTTTTTCAAGCGTAGAAATAACTCCTCGTAGAGAACTGGGAAATAGCATATTTATATTGACAAGAAAACCTTGTATTTCTTCGTAAAGAATGTAATATTTCCTCTTATTCAAGCGAATACACTCTCAGCAACTCTGTCATTTCAATCGTTGTCTCCTATTTCACTGGGATTAACTTTTAAAGGAAAGAATTTGTCCCCTAAGGATAAATTCTTTCCTTTAAATGTAACCCCATGTTGGAAAAGCTTCGTTCACTAGAGAAGCAAACAGGAAGCACAGAAGTTGATTCCCTTGGTAAAAATGACAGAAAACCATGTAGTGTATCGATACACCTTAAATGTCGCCTACATAGACATAGACATAGACATAGACATAATTTTATTCAAATGCAATAGGCCTTTTGGCCCTTGAGCACATATAAATACAAATACTAACAGTGATGGCAGACAAGATAATGAAAAATAATGCTATTCAGTACATATTACTAAATCTATCTCAGCCGTTATATACCAGTTTACCCTAATATCAGGGTATGTAGCACAACATAAAGTTATGCGGAGAGATGTGTTTTTCTGCTGTTTAATTCCGCATATCTGTAATAACAGATAGTTGGCGTATAGCCAGACAAATGCGATTAATACCATTGTCTACACGACAAGATAAGGTATGATGGATAACTTAGATGAAATTTACCTTATAGAGTCTTCCAACTCTAGCCCAATAAATGCACATCGTTTCATTGGTAGCTAGGTTGTTATAGTCAACAGCTAACCATAAGACAATTTTCATCTTTGGTATCACATCATCAAGCATCTGATATCTACAATATCAAAAACATAAGGTAGTTATACATATGATTTAAAAAAGGCAAACAAATCTTGTATTAATTAAACATTTGGAATGTATACTATTTTTGCTCTCTCTTCGAAAGCTTTATGGACAAAAATAGACAAGTTTCGAATCTGTTTTTTACGATCAGTATTAAGTAATTCTACAAATTTGAACATACTAGGTCTTGTTGTATAATATTTGTCTATATATTTATTTCTGAGGTTAACATAAATTTGACACTCAAACACAAAATGGTACTCATCTTCTAGTTTATTACATACTAAACACTTTCTGTTTTCATACTCAACTCTTGCTGGTCTTGCCCATCTACCAGCTTCAACTTCTAACCTATGAGACGAAACTCTAAGTCTTGATAAGGCAACTCGAAATTTTTTAACACTTATAATATTCAAATAACTTTGGAAGTTAAAACTTGAAAAAGACTTAAAGAATCTAGCCCGTGATGAATTGTTAATGTCTGCCTCCCAATTTTGTATAAAGGTGTCCCTTAACCGTTGTTTGAATACATTTAAAAATAGATTGCAGTTGCCAACATTTTGCTGAATCCATACTTCTGCAAATCCCATATTATTTAAAAGCCGTTTAACTAAAGATGCCCAATTAATGATTCTATCATTATCTTCAATATCATGTAACAACGTATTATAGATTGTTCTAATAAGTTTATGCTCATCAGAGTTCACAATCTTGAGCCAATATTTTATAATTATTAAATACCTCTGTGTTTGATAGTTCAATCGACCAAGTTCTCCATATATGAAATTATTCTGAGTTGAGATTTTAACCCCCAAAAGACGTTTACAGAATTGCAAATGAGTTCTTTCAATTTGATGTGCTTGACAAAAGCCCCAAATTTCTGCCCCATAATTAAGAATTGGACTGACTAACTTGTCAAAAAGTTCTAAAATATGCTTCGGTGTTATATTTACAAAATCATTTAAACAACTATTCAGTTTAAATATTGCCTTTTGCGCTTGGCCTGATAACGTTTTCTGCGCTTTAGAAAATGAGCCTCCAGGAGTGAAAACAATTCCCAAATATGAAAAAGACGTAACAATATCTATCTCTGTTTCCCCGTAATAAAATTTTAACAACTTCGGTAATATACCACCTTTTCGGAAAACCATTATCTTAGTTTTTTCTGTGTTTACAATAAGTCGCCATCGTAGGCAATATTGCTCTAATACATTTAAACCCTGCTGTAATCCCTCTGCAGTTTCTGAAAATATAGTTATGTCATCTGCATATAAAAGCAGAAAAAGTTTAATCATCCCAATGTCGATTCCTTTGATCCCGCTTGCATAAAATTCGCTTTCTATGTCGTTAATATACATTGAAAATAGAAACGGCGACAGAGACTCACCTTGTCTTACCCCTAGATAGCAGTCAAAGTCATTGCTTAATTCGTTATTGTATTTCACCCTTGATTTCACGTTTGCGTAGATACTTTGAATAATTGTTAACATTTTACCCCGTACCCCAAAGCGAATTAACTTATACCATAATATATTTCTATTAACGTAATCGAACGCTTTCGTAAAATCCACAAACGCGCAATATAGTTTCTTTCCTTGGTCAATTACATGTGAAATAAGCCCATGAAGTATAAAAATATTGTCTACTGTACCCATTTTTGCTCTAAATCCCGCCTGCGATTCAATATATATGTGATAATGTTCTGCCCAATCAGTTAATCTGTTATTTAAGACCCTAGTGAAAAGTTTTCCTAATGTGCTCAGTAGAGTGATACCTCTGTAATTCTCAGCATGATTAACATGACCCTTTTTATGTATTGGGACTATGTGACCTTCTGACCATGACTCTGGAAAGTATCCCTTATTGAATAAAGTATTAAATATCCTATGTAAATACCGTGGTAAGATGTGTATACCATGTATGAAAAATTCATTCAGAAGCATGTCAGGCCCCCCACTTTTATTTGTGTTGCATTGCTTAATTGCGTGCGTAATTTCTTGTAATGTTATTTCGCGATCAAGTTCGCTAAACATAACTTGCAACTCCGAATTGATAAATCTTTCGTTAAAATAAAGTACGTCTTCATCAGCTTGATGAAATACACTATCCGGATCGTTTACTGACTTAAAATACTCGTAAAACTTTTGTGCGGAAAGTGATTGTGGACATTTACTAGTTTGTGAACGTTTAAGCAACTTCCAATATTCTTTTGCATTTTTCGTCTTGGAAACTATTAATTTTTGCGTTCTTTGCTTATTCATTTCAAATTTATGCTTTCTTACCGACTCTTTATATTCAGACCGACTTTTAACCATTTCGTCTCTATTTTCGTCCGTTTTCGCAGCTCTGTAATGATCAAGTTTGTTAAGGAAATCAATCTTTTTTATTTCGCATTCTTCATTAAATACCACATTTTGCCTCCTAGTACGACTTGTATCCGTCCGTTTCTCAAACAGAGGTTTACAAACCGAATCTAAAACATTAACAAATGCCTCTATAGAACAATCTATTTCAGTGTTAGAACTATTTATACTCATATCCGAGACTGCAGAATCCAAACTGCCTACAACTAAGTCCGAAGCAAGCTTAGTTTTATACTTTTCAGCTAGACATGTATTCCATACATATTTGCTATTTATTTTAATCACATCATTTTCTATTACAACATTGGCTTCGTCGACATTTTGTTGAATACACAATGAAAAATTGACCTCGCAGTGGTCTGATACAATGTTAGGGTCGCCTATAAAAAACGAATTAAATTTATCTAAGAGATCCTGACTTACAATTACATAGTCTATTAAACTTGAACCTCTGGTCCCCACATACGTGCACTTCCCTTCCTTCGCGTCTTCGCCCACGCGCCCGTTAGCCATACGAAGCCCTGTTTGACAACATAAATCAATAAGCAAATATCCATTTTCATTTACACCCGTATCTTGTGAAACCCTTTTTAGATTTTCATCAGCCACATAGTCATCTGGAAGTGCAGATATGTGACGGTCAGTGTCATCAGAAACAAAATCACTTAAAGTTGCAGTTCTGGCATTGAAATCGCCACACACGAGAAAACTACACTGTTCATCGACATGTACAGACTTATAATATGCTATCTGTGACGCTATTCTGTCAAAGACATCATTTTCTACAGTGCCTTGCCTAGATGTTCCTGCAGGAATATTATAGCACAAGCATAAATACAAAATACATGAAAAACTAGAATTATTTTGGTCTATTCTTATCCAAATAATGTCATCGTTTTGTTTTACTACCGATAACTGAGAACCGGGCTTGATCAAAGAATCATTTATATAGATGACTAACCCACCTGAAGACCGCTTTGTATTGGGTTTATACTCATTTCTGTTTAGTTCAAAGTGCTGAAAATTTTCAAAATCAAATTTTGTGAATGCATTTCCCCACGTTTCTGTAAACAGTAAAATATCATTTTCTTCAAACAACTTTTTAACTTCAGGCCATTCTAACTTATTGTTTGATTTGCTCGCTAGCCCCTGAATGTTCAGTAAAGCAAAATGTACAGGCCTATACACACTCTCCTGTGAAGCCTATTTCGGAGCAGGCTGATCATGTTTATTTCCCTGTGCGGGTTTTTTCTGCGTAATACCACTGTCCGATGCACCTTGCAGTGGACGTACAGAGTCCGCTTTGTTATTGTCAGTGTTCTTTCCGGAACCAATCTTACTCTTTTGCTTTTGCGACTGTTTATTATCACTATTTTTACTATGCCTAGGAATACTACGATTTCCATTGTTTGCAATACACAATTGCTCATGCTTTTCGGGTAAAGGAGGGTATTCAGCCATTGATAAAAGCACAGGTGCGTTACATTGGGTTTGAGGTACTGTAGGGGTTATATCATTTCGCGCACTCGCAGTCGAAATTCTGTCCGTTTCTGAAGTGTCCATACGCGATACGTATCCCGAATAAAAAGCGGCATCTACTTCATCCTCATCATCGTTATCAGCTTCAAAACTAGTTGCATTCAGTTCTTGCGTACCATTATTTTCACCTGAAATTTCAGCAGACGACCACCCGCTTGGCGCCCCATTATCGCGCAGCTGTCTACCTGTGAGTGTGTTTATTTCCCTGGAAGACGGACCTTGGTTATTTGACACGTCAAATGGTGTATTCCTGTTTTGTTTAGCCCGCTCATTAGCTTGTTTCACACATTCAGATTCGTATGGCTCAACCCTTTGCTCCTGTAATATATCGTACCAGTCCGGGAGAGCATTTTCAATTACTCTGCCGTCCATGACTAATTTTGCCGGGTACTGCATAGTGACATTTTTACCAGCCCTCCTCAGTTCTTTATATCTGTTCCACAATACACCCCTTGCTTTATTTATTTCCATAGGGTAATCCCTGTCGACCCCGAAACGGGTCCCTTTTAATAAGTACCCTCTGCTTAATATACGTTCAGTATCCGCAAAGTCCCTGAAGGCAACAATTATAGGTCTTCGCGAGAGCCCCCTATTTCTCCTTTTACCTAACCTGTGTGCTCTGTCAATCACAATACTACTTCTAGCATTGTCTAGCTGCAACTGATCCTCAAGAAATTCATAAACTAAACGATAGCAGTTCTCCGAATCGACCTCGAATAGCCCTCTGAATATCAAATTTTTCCTGCGACTCCGCGCTTCGAGGTCTAAAGACTTATAGTTAAGTAGCTTGAGCATCTTATCATGTGACTGTATGTCAGAGGTCATATCATGAATGGAACTTCTCGTGGAGTTCATAGCTTTCTCGAGATTTTCTATCTGAGTCTGCTTATGCTCTATATCAATTAATTTACTAAATATCACACCAAGTTTATCGTCACTAGAGAGAGTATGAAAGGTTTCAGAATCAACGCTACCTGTATTGGCTCTTTTCCGCTTTCTCTCTTGCTCTTGGATACTTTCATCACGACCTCGATCGTCCAAAACACTAAATCTATTGTCCGTTTCAATGTTTACAACCACAGTTTCATCAGTATTCGCACTTAAATCACCGACAATTTCAATATCCCCAGGTCCGCCACACGCCATCGTTACGCCAAACGAGTCTATATACTTCAGTTCAAAAATCCTGACACTGCAAGTCCTCAGATATAATCAAATAGAATCAGAACAGATCAAAAGTAGCACCACACTGCTTCAAACCAACTGCCTTGTCCGCCATCTTGAATACACTGGTGCTTTCAACCAGATTGTTCGTTCTGAGACAACTATTGTTCATGCACACTTGTATACCTCTAGGTACAACCTCGCAGAAGGTTACTATTTTTAGACACACCAATACTTAATTGCTTGTAAGACCTTGTTGTAACTTTCAAAGTGTAATTTTATGGTTTTCATGTTAAATTCAGAGCTGCAGCTAATATTAGGCGATATAGGCATCATCTACACTTGTTCACCGTTTGTTTGAAGACTAAGGTCTAGCTGCTAAAATTATTCCAAAGTATAGTTTGTTCCCTAAGGTATGTATGAGTTTTGAGCTTTTCACAACATTGCAGTCTTGTCGTGTCTTGTGAAGACATATCTATACATAGGTCACTGATTAGAATGTCCGGAAATGTTCTTGAATCGTCTGGGCAGAATGCGCATGTGCGCGGGCTGGACATGCCCTGTTCGTGCAGTATTCGTTATGACTTCCTGTTTGCTAAAGCTTCGTTCACACGACCAAAGTTTCTTTGTCATGGATACTTTAACAAATAAAGTTTGCCAAACATTTTGCGTTCACGCGGAGCAAATTATTTGTTATAGAAAAGTGTGGCATAGAATCTTTGTCAAATAAACTTTTGCAAGGATATATTTGCTACTGTGTTCATACGATCAAACATTATTTGTCAAAGTTATATGGACAAATAAACTTTGCCCGTGTGAACGGCCTACCATGCAACATTTTCTTTCATTTTGTTAAATACACTTTGTTCTAAGGCCGTGTTTACACGGGCAACGTTTCTATGTCACAGAAACTTCAACAAAGAAAGTATGACAAACATGTTGCGTTTACACGGAGCAAGTTAAAGAAAATGTGCCATAGAATCTTTGTCACCGTATAACTTTGGCAATGAAATATTTGCTGCAGTGTTCACACGACCAAATATTATTCGTCAAAGTTACCTGCAGCAATAAAACAAAATCTTTGTCACATTTTCCACGCTTATACATGTAGCAAAGTTGTTTGTTGCATAATCTTTAGCAAAGTTCTCCGTTCACACGGACAATTTTGATTTATCAAAGTAACTTTACCATATATATTTGTCAAAGAAAAATTGTCATATTTTGGCATTTACACGAGCATTTTTTTTCTGTGGCAAAACTACTTTGTCATAGAAACTTTGCTCGTGTAAACGCGGCCTAAATCAAATGGATCTGATTATGAGCAAAGTGTTCATTTCCATAGTTAGTTTCTTTGTTACATATTCTGTGGCAAAATTTTTGTTCGCACGGACAAATTTTGTTTGTCATATAAACTTAACCATATAAATTTGGCAATGAAAATGTGTCATATTTTTTTCATTCACACGAGCATATTTTTCTATGTCAAACCTTCTTTGTAACAGAAACTTTGCCGTGTGAACGTAGCTTTAGTATACCTGAACGACGTAGACTTCCAAAGTGAGGCTAACGCTTAAAAGTAACATAGTTTTTCTTTAAAGTGAATAATTTCACTTTCAGGGGATGTACATGTATCTGCCATTTTCATTTTTGCCCTTCTGGGATCGACTCGTACATGCGCGCCTCAATTTAAAAAAGTAGCTACATTCCACTCGAATAGCAAGTATAAGTCATCATGACTTATACTTGCTATACGAGAGGGAATTGAGGCGCGCATGTATGGACATCTATCTGTCCGGAAGTGAAAGGAAACAAACTATACAAATTAAAGAGACCTTTATAATAGAAAAATAACTTATAAAACAGAAAATGAAAAGTACCCTGTAGCATATACTATCGCGTTTTCCATATATATTTGGACGCACCCGTAATGGACTTTACTACACTCAATATTAAAATGCAAACAGTTGGTATGGCCTGCCTGAACCTAGGAGCAGGAGAAGTCTTGCCTAGGTCCATACTGTTTGCTCAGGATATGATGTCCAAGCATTCAAGGCAAATACGGTAACCAGAAACAACCCACGCGGCACACAACGTCGAATCAATATTAAATCAACGTTGATTCAACTTCGATTCAATGTTGAAAGAACGAGTTAGGTCATATGTCAAATCATCACTGAATCAACGTTGATTCAACGTTATGACGTTGAATCAACGTCGATTCAATGTTGATTCAACGTTGTGTGCCTGCTGGGAATCTATATTCCTTCTGTTCTATTACTTTGCTGCGTTAAACTGTCTTTCTACTTCATTTATATCCGCATGCCCTTCCAGGAAGTGAGGACCATACGCCTCTTCCACGCGTTTCACCCAGGCCTTCACAACGGGGTCACTCTCATATAATCCTTGCTCGTTCACACCGTTCAACTGACGTAATTCGCAAACTATGAGGAGATCAGCAACTGAGACTTCGTCACCCGTGACAAACTTCTTGCCTCCCTTTAGGAAATAATCTGAAATATGGGATACCCCTTTCTTCACCTCGGCTTTCGCATCTGCGAGTGTTTTCTCATTGACTGGTCTTTTAGGGCTTCCAAAAAATCCATCTATTTTGGATTGTACCTAAATATATAACAGAAAACCATTAGCATTGACCCTTAACGATTTAAGCATAAAAAACAGACGACAAAATTTATGTCTGCAAAATTAAAAAAAAATACCTTGTCGAAGACATTTCATGTTGAGAATTGATTGACTAGAGGGTAAACAGTGTAGATCTAGATGAGGCGGATCATTATGAGCCGCCCCATCAGGATCTACGCTGTTTGCAAATCATCCTATTTTCGTCACTGGTGCTTAAAGTGTTAAAGCGCCAAAAAGCAGACGGCAAAATTTATGTCTGCATAATTTCAAAAATATGTTGTTTTCCCTCCAAGCTATACCATACTGAGAATTTAAAAGCCGGAGGACAAATAGAGTAGATTCAGATAAGGCTGTTCATTTAGAGCCGCCACATCGTGGTCGACGCTATTTGCTATTTTCAAATATTTATATTTCTGGCGCTTTATGTGTTAACAGACTGATGACGTTTTAAAATTCCTGGTCCCTTGCTTATGATTTCTCGTTCCTCGTTCCAGCTTTCTAGTTCATGTATATATACGTAGTGCTAAGATTATGCTACCAGTGTTAAGATCATGTCCTTAGTGCTTATATTTTGCTCCTAGTGCTAAGATTATGTTCCTAGTGTTTAGCTAATGTTCCTAGTGCTTAGATTATGTTCCTAGTGCTTAGATTATGTTCCTTGTGATTAGTTAATGTTTCTAGTGCTAGATTATATTCCTAGTGCTGTGATTATCTTCCTAGTGCTTAGATTATGTTCCTAGTGCTTAGCTTTTGTTCATAGTGCTTAGATTATGTTCCCTGTGCTTAGTCTATGTTTCTAGTGCTTAGATCATATTCTTATCGTGCTTTTATATTATGTTCCTAGTGCTTATATTATGTTAATAGTGCTTAGATCGTTTTCCTAGAGCTTAAATTATGTGACTGAGTTTCTGCTTCCTTACTGGTGTTACTTTTCCAACTTAATGTTTCCTTTTTTCGCCATTTTTGTAATTTGTGGTTACTTTTTCATGTGGATATTTCCTACTGTCTATTTATTATCATCTTTCTTCTAATATAAGCCCCTTCTTATAAAATGGGTTTTCGCAATTTTATCTGTAATAAAGTAGCCACAATTCGAAAACATTTAAGGAACGAATTTCGAAGGGGTTCATTTAAACTTTGCTAGCGCTCCAGTGTAGTTTATATTTCAATAAACACCAGAAAAAAATAAGTTTATTGCGTATATTTACATTCTTTTCTATCTGTTAATTGGCCACAGATTTGCGTTAGGGTTAAAATTGAAGCAGGAAAAAATATACGCAGTTATTCTAATAACAGCGGAACAACGTCAACAACGTCATAACGCCGCCTAAGTCCAATCAGATTTGAGAGAATCATGGTTCATTTTGACGTAACTTAACCTCTTGTAGCGTCGTGTGAATCGATGTACATGTAGTTATTGAAGTATAAACTACATCACGTTCTAAAGGTTCACCATAGGGCTTTTCAATAAACTTTTACACTGAGAATGTAAATATTGAAGGATAAACTACATTACGTTCTAATGGTTTACCATATGGCTTTTCAACACATGCGCTGAGAATGTAAATATTTGGCTTTTGACCACAAAATTTGGTCAATAAATGCCCAAATTTAGTTTGTAATACGCTGTCTGAATCGCAATGACCCCTAGGCGTTTAGTAAAGAAATACCCTAGTTCCTTGCTCCTTACTCGAGTTGCTTTCACTAGTATTTCTGAAACTATGAAACTACAATCAGAAAACCCCCACCCCACCTTATCTGGAGCTCCGATAAAAGTACGTTGGGAGTGTTGAAATGACAGCACCTACCACATCTAAGAAAACTGTCAAACATGGTTTCCTAATGGCCATTTGATGCCAGCACAGAAACTCTAAGGCCTTAGCATTCTTTGCCGCATCCTTCGATGGGAACCAGTGCTCAGCGACCTTGTATTTCCCCGCAACATATCGCATAATTGCAACACTGAAAATAAAGGAGATGCGATTAGAGTCGCGTACATTTATAGATGATGATGAACCACTTGCGATTTTACGTCCTTTTAACAGTATTTCAGTCATATCAAGACGCTGAGAGGGTGGTCATGAAAGAACCCCATTTACTGTTAACAAATTAATTTCGAACCCGGATCGCTAGCTTAGCAGGTCAGCGATTAGTTTAAACAATATTTTATTCGCATATACATACAAACAGCAATTGTACTATTACAAACAACAAGTAATATATGCAAATGGGATTCAGAAAAAAGTCAACAGACTTATCCAAATCTGTATCCCAAGATGCCAACATAATATAATTACTGTATAAGTGATCTGAATGGAAAGAAGCACTCTTCATAATCGTATCAGGAAAGGCATTTGGACATTGCAGACTTTCTTACTAAAAAAATCTCCACGGGAAGTGGACGGTGGTAAGTGCATAAACTATTACAATAATGTAAGACATGGATAGCTATTAGAATTGCAAATTTGTTGAACTTTATATTTCTCGCCAAAGTTCCTAATAGTGTTACTACGTTACTTAACTTAAACGTTGATGGTTGAAGATGTAAGTAAGATTCTTAGATAAGCAGAAGATAAACAGGAGAACCTAGACCGCTTCTAGAAGACAATGAAGGTTTGCGTTGTTTCGTCAATAAGTTGAATATGATTTATCTACTTACTGAATCTGAAATCGCTTAGATTTTACAATATAATTTTGAACATTTAAAAATATTTGCTTGTTTTGTTCATACGACAGTTCACTATTCCCACACAACAGTACGTTAAGCGTTGGTTCACACATTTCAGACACAGCATCAATCAATTCTTGTCTTATATCAAGATACCGAGTACAAGCAAACACTTAATGTTTGGTGTCCTCATTCATCCCACATCTGCATGTCGGATTGTCAACTATATTTTTAGAAAAGGAGCTGCAGTTTGTTCGAAGCCTCGAGTGATAAATCTGCCCAAGGCGGTTGCCCACGTTAAAGAACGACGGCGGCTGCGTTAGATTCGCGTTCAACAGATATTTAAATGAGGTTATAGTAGTAGAGTTGCGAATAACTGGAGATAGTTCATTCCACTCGCGTATTACTGATGGCAAAAAGGAGTTAAAATACTGCTGTGTATTAGAATGGATAGTTGCAAATCAGTAGCATTACGAAGGCTGTATGATGATACGCTTCCGACTGTTGGGGGGACGGGCGAACATAAATAATCCAGACATAATCAATTTGTCATTTTATAAAATAGAATAAGTTTGTGTTTACGTCTTCTTGAAGCCAGAGGTTCCCATCTAATTTCACTGAGTAGAGAATTAATCGAAACCAGCTTTGTCGCTCCTGTAACTATGCGCGCGGCTTCATATTGTATTTTTTCAAGCTCATTAGATTCGTACATAGTACAATTATTCCAGACTACATCTCCATATTCGAGCAATGGTCGGATAAAACAAAAATATATAATTTGAAGGGATTTTCTATCTAACTGGAATTTGAGTTTGCGCATAACGTTTATCCTTGTCCAAGCTTTAGCTTTTATATGATCAAAATGGTCATGCCAAGTGCAGTCACTACTAAATACAAGACCCAAATGTTTATGAATATTTACTTCAGCAATTGGTTGATTATTCATACAGACAGGAGGATGATAGAGTCTTGAGCTTTCTTGAAAATAATAATGATTCAGATTTATTAGGATTGAAGGTAACAAGCCAGTTTGTGTCCCACGTATATACTTTCGAAATATCAGAATTGAGAAGTTGTGCTGTTTCCAGCGGATCATCGACTATAATATATAAACTGGTGTCATCTGCAAAAAGTCTTATTGAACAATTAATATTTTCAACAATATCATTTATATATAAAAGAAAAAGTAACGGACCAAGTATAGAACCTTGAGGAACACCAGCTTTCAGAGTGGACAGGTCAGAAGTTGCACCAGGAAATACAACCTGCTGTTTTCTATTACTCAAGTAATCAGTAAACCATTGTAAGAGAGATGCAGATATGCCTACAGTACGAAGTTTGAAAAGCAGCCCTTCATGCCATACTCTATCAAAAGCTTTACTTACATCAAAGAATATAGCTCGTACTTCTTTACCATCGTCAAGTGCTTTGCAGAAGGTATCATAGATATCTACAAGTTGGTTTACAGTAGAGTCTCCCGGCACAAAGCCAGATTTAAGTGTAGACAAAACTTCGTGTTCATGAAAAAAATTAAAGACGTATTTGTTTATAAACTTTTCAAGAACTTTACCAATAGTACTGAGGAGAGAAATGGGTCTATAATTTGATACATTTGACGGGTCGTCTTTTTTTCAGAATAGGGGTTACATTTGCTAATTTCCGAATGCTAGGTATTTTACCACTGGCAAGAAAAAAATTTAAAAGTTCACATAACGGAAATGATAACGGATGGCACAGTTCTTTCAGCAGCCTATTATTAATATGATCTGGTCCAGCAGCTTTACCAACTTGGAGAGAGTTAAGAATAAATTTTACATCGTGGGGTATTAACGTGATAGATTCAAGAGTCGAATCAACCCGAGGGATGAACTGGGGTAAAAACGTATTACCATCATCAAGTATTGTTTGTTCAGTAAAAAAAATATTCATTAGATTAGCTTTGTCTTTATCGTCTGAGTAAATTTTTCCATCAACGTTAATTGGTGGTACTGAGGATGTTCTAGAGGGTTTGATAAAACCCTTCAGCGTCCTCCACCAGTCTTTAGGTCCGGTACCACTGCTTTTTAATTTATCTGATAACTTTTCAAGTTGTAGTTTTTTCGATTTGCGAATTTCACCAGTAACCTTATTTCGAATCTGCTTGTAACGTTCAAAGTCATTCAAATTATTAGTCCTTTTAAATTTATCAAATAAACGTTTCCGTTTCCTCATAAGTTTCATTATTATATTATTCAGCCATGGTGGGTCTGATTGTCTTACCTTTATAATTTTATTGGGTATATGCCTAAGGGCGAGTTCTGTTATGCGATTTGTTACATTATTTGCGTAGGTATCAATATCATTATCCTTCAGGATATTCCAGCGATTAGCCCACCGAGCTACCAGGGTTCTTCTACGTAAAGTAGAAACAGGTTCACCAGACAAATAACTTTTGGTTAAAAACAAAATGGTGACTGCAAGCAGTCGTTGAGTACGTCACTCCGTTCCTGATAGCTGTCACAGCTTTTGGTACTAAGAATTTACAAGCCATATCTATGTGAAGCAAAGACCAACTAAATTAATTTTTTACCAAGAATTTTGAGCTACAAACAAACGAATTTACCTTGCTTTAGAGTATTTGGAGCTGAGGCCAAAAACAAAATATTTGAGCCGCGGCAAGAGAAAACCAACTAAGTGGTTGTGCACCCAGCGCAGACTCAGATCAGCCTGGGCGGGCGCACAATCACTCTGTTGGTTTTCTCGTGCCGCGGCTCTTTTAAAGTTTCCCCCTGACCAACCCTAAAAAAGGCCCAACCCTAAACAAATTTCCATGATTTCGGATTGTTTTTTCTACACCAAAATTTATATATAAAATTTTGGGGATTATGATAATGTTCCCAAATTTTGGTATTCATATCCCAATCTTTTAGAAAGTGAAAAAATAAATACCGACCGACCCTTTTTTATTTATTTTTTTTTTTTTTTTTTTGACAGGGTCGAGTAGAGGGAAACAATACACTACTCAAAATATTTAAAGGAGCACCTTTTTTCCATAGACAACAGTGCAACGCATCCCCACTTTGAGAGTCATTTACTTTCAATCGAAGGAGACACAAAATTTCCAATCAATTTGCCAATTTTTAAAGAAGATCGAAGTTACTGACATTACAAATTGTGATCCAGTATCTATCCTACCCCTGTCCATGCACTGATTTTTATAAAAGAAAAATGGAATTTTGGTAAAAACCATGTAATTTTTCAAACAACGAAAATCATGAAAATTTCAACCACAATTGAAAACGACCATTTCGTTTATAAAACTGAATGTCTTACAAGGTGACCCGTTTGAAAGCATCAGTTAAAACTCAAGTTTATGACAATTTATAGACTTCTAGAAAAAAATGCCTCATTTTCAGAAAATTCGAAAATTGCCAAAATTTGTTCCATGGAAATGATTAGGGCATCAGTTCTATTGAATTTCTTGTCTCAACCTTCGATATTTCTTCAAAATACTGCAAAAGAATGGGAAACTCTCGGCCACAGGCGGTCGAATTTATGGGCCGTTGAACTGGATATACATGTATATTGTAGTAATGTCTGTGGGAAAATATCTACTGCTCCTTTTAATATTTTGAGTAGTGTTGGCCTGGGCCCTGTGCGGGGTTTAATCACTACCAAAGGTGTAGCTACCTATACGCAAATTCGCAGACCTGTGCGTATTGAAACTTTGTCAAACTAGTAATTGTATTTGCATGCTAAAAGTTGAAATTGGACAATAGTTTAGTTCGTTGCCAACAGACATGGAAATGTGTAGACGGCTTAACCAATAGATTTCCCCCCAAAGAGTATGAATCATGGTTGTTCGCATAATGGCATTACCTCTAGCTACGCCCCTGAATACTCATGGACTGGGAACCCAACATCATGTATGCTATTTCATTTTGGACATTAGCGGTGCTGTATTATTTTTTTCAGTGAAATTGTAAAACAAAACTCTGTTATAGGAATGTAATCTACCTACCTCTCAGAAAGGGAAACTCCATCATCAATTATAAAGGTACTTTATGAAATGGACTCTTCTTCAGATAATCTGGTTTCAAATGTTCACCTGTAAATAAGGTTACATAACCGTGACTACGCTAAATACAGATCCCCTTAGAGTAAATGCGTATAAATAAATAAATGAATAAATAAGTAAATGAATAAATAAATAAATAAATAAAACAAAAAAATAAATATGAGTAAAAATTGAAAGTAAAATAAAATAAAAATAAATAAATAATAATAAAATAAATGAATAATAATAAAATAATAATGAGTACAAAAATGTGGTTATGCACCTCTGTGATTTTTTTCAGCCAGGCTCAGAGGTTATTCAGTACATTCACAAACTCAAAATAAAGCACACTGATTGGCTGCTTCCGAGCACATGCTCGGAAGCAGCCAATCAGTGTGCTTTATTTTGAAATTATTCTCAAATTTCATAACCTCGAACCCAGTTTTACTAAATGAAGCAGCTTTTGCGACTTCCTGCTTGCTTCTATGGACGGAGAAACCTTTCCAAAATGGACAGTGCTCAAGATACACAGGATCTTATACTCATGTATTATTGAATTTATTTAACGAGTTGGGGGAAAAGTTAGGGTGCATGGCTATGCCGAGCATCTCATCGGTTTTCCCCAACGAGTTTAATAAATTAAATAACACAGGCGCACGAATGCAAGATTCTGTTTGTCATATAACGCTAAAATTTTGCACCAAAACGTCACGATTCTGCCATATGAAAACGCAACGTTTTTGTGGACGTAAACACATGACGTTACGACGTAATTTGCATATTTAATCCATTAGTTGATTATCGCTTTTAATGCACAGCCTTATTACACTCTCAGATGCGACGTCATGTGATAAAAGTAGGGTAATAGGGATAATTTAGCGATAATTTTCCTTATTTTTCTATAAAAACATACGCTGTGATTATCAGCAAATGTTTAGGCCATCAAAATGAATTTGAAATTGACATTTGCAGATACAGAAGTTTGTTTTTTACTTCATCTGTGTGTTTCTGTATTTTGTTCATTTCTCTCTTGATCCAAAACAGCAGCTGAAGATTTCTAAGTAACATTTTGTCAGTGTTATGGTGTCAGAATCACTTCCGGGGTCGTAGGGTGCTAGAATAGTTTTTCAGAAAAAACATGCTGCCTTGTTCAGGGGTGTGATTTTCATTCCTGAAGGTATTCTGCTGCGTTTAATTGATTTGATCTTGGAATCTAAACCATTTATAAGCCAATGAGCCTCAAATACATGATTATTTGCAGGACTATATCTCCTGTATGGATGATGCCAGAGGTTTGTTTTTATTTACGCAATCTGGAGGCGGTACATGTGATCTAGGAAATCTTTTGAAAAACTCAATCGATCATGATATAAATGAAGAGTATAGTTGCTGATCTGATCTGATTATGGTATCTTATTGGCCAGTGAATGGATGGTACTGTGAATGGGCCTCATTCTGCATTGTTTTCTATGGCAGCCAATTTGTGAGGTCGAACACCTTATATGAAAACGATTTGTGTCCTGTTGAAGGTTGCAACTTCTTTGCACAAATACCTCAAACAGCAGACGGTGACCTTCGGTTTTTATTGTTCAGTTGTAGGCAGTGACCTTAATCGTCCAGCTAAATCACCGTTCTTAATCTGTTAATCATTCTATGAATGTTTATGACTTTATGAATGTGGAATGACTGCGAAACGATATCGTTCTTGTGAATGTTATCGTTTTGCCGTCATTTCATACGCAACACGTTTGCGCGACGATTTCGAAATTACGGTTGCGCCACAGTACATGTACGTGTAGCTACACGAATGCGCGTCTTTTTTACCTAAAAATGCGCGACTGCTTTTTTCCTACGGATGCGCGAGTCTTTTTTTTCTCTCACTTTGCACGACTATTTAAATTTGTTAAAGCTCGGATATTCGGAGGTGGTGGAGTGTGTGTGTGTGTGTGTGTGTGTGTGTGTGTGTGTGTGTGTGTGTGTGTCTGAGGAGGGGGGTATAGGCCGTTTGCGAAAAAGTGGAGGGCAAAAAATCGATATAATTTCTTTAATACTGAATAGATTTTCATGAAACTTTGAATACCATAATCAGTTACCTATACGAACTCATGCTAGGAAATGTAGAATTTTTTTACCTTTGAATAAAAAGTTTCCCTATCAATCATTACCATTTTCCTTCTCAATTTTATGCCATCCTTACACAGGAGGTAACCATAGTGGTACAACAGCCTTTGTTGTTCTAAAATTACTATACTAATACTATTATTCATTCACAAATTACCATGTGGTCTGAAATGTGTTCACTCACTACTGGGTAAACAAGAGGCTTTAAAGATAATGGGGCAATCATTTGAAAAGGATTTTCTTATGTGTTTCTCCTATATATAAGTAAATGTCCATATAAGGGATATAGTCTGTACAACACTGGCTGTTCCAAAAACTGCACCAACCAAGCGTAAAACTTCAAAGACTAGGGACATATTTTAACATGTAGTTGATCTGACAATTTTTTATTTAATTATCAAAGAAATCTGAGTTTCCTTGCATGAGTTCGTATGGGTAATAGATTAAAGTCTGCAAAGTTTCATCAAAATTTATTCAGTAGTAAAGAAATTAAATCAATTTTTTGCCCTCCATTTTTTCGCCATCGACCTATAGTCGGGCATTGGTGCTGGTTATAACTTCCAGTGCCAGGGCGTCCTACTTGTTTGGATAAAAGTATTGCAAGGGCCTACTGTGTTTGCAGTAGGTGCGGGTGGGTGGTGTTTGGATTTTTTTCTCGTCTATCATTTCTCTTTTCTTTTAGTCTGGGTGCCGGGACGAAAACCCGAAAAAATAGTCCGCACAAATGTTTGATGCAGATTCTTATTATTTAGGATGTCCTTAACCAGAAACAAAATGATGCCACCTTGGCATCCTTGGGGAAATTAAAATATTCAAGATGGCGTCCAAGATGGCCGCCGAATGATAAAATTCATAATATCTTCTTAAATATAAGGGCTAGAAACATACTTTTGGTGGCTACATATAGGTTTTTGAGGTCGAGGAATCGATTAAGCATGTTAAAAAATATTTCAGACAAATCAGTTACAAGACGGCGGACAAGATGGCTGCCAAAACATAAAAATCTCTATATCTTCTTTAGTATACGAGCTAGGAACATAATTTTGGTGTCTACATATGGGTTTTCGGGGCCAAGGAATTGGTTTAACATGTTGAAATTAACTTAAAAGCAACCCGGTTACACAAAATGGCGGACAAGATGGCGGACAAAGCAACGGTCACGGCACTAATTGTCGGAGAAATGCACTTTCCGATAGCAGAATTCTGGTTTGAGTATTAGAAACACGGATCTTGCATGTATAAGATTGTTAAGTATAAAAATGAAGTTATAAAAGTCCCATTCTACCAGTGTTTTAACAAGAGGGCCAAGATGGTTTACGAGAACCTCAGTAGTGCAGGCAAGGGCAGATAAACAGTTGTCAAAGCTTTAGTCGTTACAGAAAGCCGTTGTTACGAGTAACAATCTAAAGGTTACAAGAAATTTGTTATATTCTATTATCTATTTTACTTTCTTCAAATTAAATTCAGGCTAAGAAACTCTGATATATATATATATATATTTGTTGATTGCTTGCATCGTTTAAAATTACAGCTCATGGTCGGCAATCAGTGAGTGGTGTGAGTGTCGGAGGTTCGTGCCATGCCACAGCCAGATTTTTAGCATCTGGGCGGTATGGAAAATTTACATGTTAGAAAAGATCAAACTTACTTCAAAGCAGTAACAAATTTTGTAAACAGCTTTTGATTTGTTTTGTATTTTCCCAGTTCTTTCAAGTATAAAGGAGACAGAACTACCCATGATTATAGATAGTTGACTACAAATTGTATATGCATATTTAAAATGTTTTAGCTTCAAACGTGCATAGGTAATTGTCATGCCAGTTTGTGCAAGTATTCTTACCTGACTAAATCTTCCGAGCAACGCTACAGGAAAGTTAATAGCATAAACTGACTTCATAGACCGAGCAATGCTACGGAAAAGTTAATAGCATAAACTGGCTTCATAGACCCGTCAGCTTAGATCACCATAACATTCAAACAGATTCTTCTCCAAAGCTGCTAGGCCGATCAAAATCACTTTTTGAGTTACTAGAGTAGTTGGCTGAAGTACAGAAAACAGGGGGTTTGAATCCTATCTCTGACAACAACTGAAAACGGCTATCTGTCGACTTAGCAAAAATATGTACTCGTACCGGACTAGAATCAATGATGGTCAAAAGACAGCACACGGATAGATTTAGCCCGACCGTTCGTAATAACGCTATGCCAAAGACAAAATGAGAATCTAACAACCCATTGCTCCAACGAAACAAAGGCTACTGGGATAAATTGATATATAGCTATACTTCCATTTGTTTGAGAGAACGAAAATTGGTATGGATGATTGCGGCCCAAGATGTCACCGTTTCATCTAAAAAGTCCTCTTCTCCTGAACCACTGAAGTACACATAAGTTGGTATTTTCATGTAATATTTCACAATCCTCAAAAGTTTTAAATATGTAAACGTTGGGTCACGTATGCCCCCAAACTCGGGGCACGTACTTTATAGAAACTGAATAAATGACTTTGCATTTGGAAAAGAAAAGGTAGATCTACAAGTAGAGTTAGAACCATCTCTATTTTCCAAAACCACAATACTGTTTCCTGGCAGATTAAAATTGTGTCGCCAAAAGTTGTTTATTCCTGCCTCTAGCCCATACGCTAACTAACCATATGCTATAAGCGTAACACTGAGATAATGTCAGCATAAAATCAAAGACCTGAAAGTGATTTTTATTAAGCTCCTGACAAAAGATCAAAGTAAAGATATTTTTTTCTGTTACGACTGGAATTTTTTCCTTCTGGGTTATAAACCCCTGCTTAAAGGCTAATATACAGAAAAAGAAGTAAATCTACAAAGTCAAGGGGAAGAAAGGACTTTTCTTACAAAACTTAAATGCAGCTAAGCAATCAAAGTAAAAGAACCCCGAATGGCCAAGATCAAAATTTTGCCCCACTGCTTGGCCATTCGGGGTTCTACTGGTGCTTTTCTTTTGCTCCAGGATTTCATTGGTGTTGTTTTGGAGGGATCTCCAGGTGTCGCAATACGTTGTTTCTGTCGAGTCCTCATATTTGATTCATCACAGGTTTTATCCGTGATTGATTTGCTGTCTGTGATGATTCATTGATGGGTTGGGTACCCTTCATGCAGACAAAATGCTAACTAAAATGTTTTGAACCACTGCAGAAGCAGAAGGCATGGGTTTGTACCAAGTAAACTAGTTAACTTCCCTTTTGGTTCCTCAATGTTACATGTTCTTGTGTCCACTTGTCTGTGGTCTTCTAGCGATATGGTTACCTTATAGCTGCCCAGTTTGCTTTCTGTTTTGTCCAATTTGAAACGCTGATAAAAATTGGTAAAATAAATGTTACTGTTATTTTCAATTGGGGTAACTGAATGTCTGAGAGGGCTGTTCAGTCGATTTACTATGCTTGTCTTTCGCGACTATATGTCATTTTTGTATTTTGGTTTTGAGGGCGGAATGTGGGGTCTGATTGTATTAGTTCTTGATCTCTGTCTATTATTTTACTTCACCAAAAGGTACATGCATGGAATGATGAACATAAAAAAGCCATGAAAAACGACATTCTTAAAATAATAATGAATTATCGAGCTGTCAACGTCTTTCGGTTACGACTGAAATTTTCTAAACGGGGCTGTCTGCCCATACCTGGACTGGGCTCTTATGGATCATCATGGTATCCTTGGTAATAACACAATCAGATACAAAATGAGGTCTTTATGACTTCGTTTTTTTAACATTCATAGATCTTATAATTATAAAATTCCGGGTTAAAAAACTTTCTAAAGCCTGAATTCTGCTATCAAAAAGTGCATTTCTTAAGATCATTAGCTCCGAAATCGATGCTTAGTCCGCCATCTTGTCCGCCATTTTGTGTAAGTTAGTGCTTTAAAGTAAATTCTAACGTGCTTTTTGGATTCCTTGACCCCGATAACCTATATGCAGACACAAAAATCATGTTTCTAGCCCGTATACTAAAGAAGATATGGAGATTTTATGCTTTGGCGGCCATCTTGTCCGCCATTTTATAACTGATTTGTCTGAAATAATTTTTGACATTCTTAATCGATTCCTCGACCTCGAAAACCTATAAGTAGTCACCAAAAGTATGTTTCTAGCCCACATACTTTAGAAGATATTGAGGATTTTATCCCTTGGCAGCCATCTTGGACGCCATCTTGAATATTTTAATTTCCCCAATGATGCCAAGGTGGCATCATTCAGTTTCAATGTACGGACATGTTGGTGAACACATTTGTGCAAAAACATTTTGTGCGGACTATTTTTTTGGGTTGCACCCAAAATCTCCATTTGGCAACCAGACTCTCTAGGAGACGGCTCGATATAGACGAAAATACTGTCTCAAAAACAATCAAACAATCAAGCTCGGATATTTCGGTGTTTTGAAGGACATGCATATCCCGGTGTCCTTTCGTTACCCAGGTAAACGCGTTTTACCTGTCGACTCCTGTTCACCTTACAGATAGGCTTTGAAAGGGTGGATTTTGTTTGTTCGATTTAAAAGCAAATTAAGCTCATTTGTTAAAAATCATCTTGAGATGGTCAGCTAAACATAAACATCGTCGGTTCTCACAGGCCTCTTATCACATATTTATTTAAATTCATGTATGTCTGTTTCACCTCTTATAGATGTTCTCAGATCGAATGGCTGTGACATCTTTCGGAAGTGAGGACCCGAGAAATAATGAGTTAGGCTGGTTTTGCACAGTGCTCTTCTGCCGTCCTCTATCGAATTTCCCTCAGTTTATGTCTGTGAGCTAGACGAGATTTCGACTGATCCAGCGTAGTTTTTTTTTGTTTTGTTTTTTGTTTTTCGGAGAACAAGTCGCACAAGTGTTTGCTACAGAAAGTCGCGCAAACGTAGGACAATTTCAGAGGTAGTTGCGCAATTGCGCAAACGGCCTGCTCCCTTTAAAACAGTAACTAGCCCGAACAGTTACAGAGATCTACTTTGTATAATATTTCTCTATGTGTCATTTATCATGTTTTTGCCTTTTGTCTGCTAATATTTGTATTGCTTGATAAAGTTTAATCCAACAGTATGCCGCTGTGCAAGAAGCAATTTCCAAATTTGCTGAGTAATAGCACTTTATGGGACAAATTTCTAAGGTTAAAAAAAACATCAAAAGAATGAGATTACTTACCTTTACGTAAAGCCAGTGCATGTGCCTCAAACTTCACACCAGCCGCCTTGAGGAAAATATAGACTGCCCGGCTGGGCTGAGACAGCAAGTCATAGTAAAATTCCAGCACCATTTTTATATCGGCGTTGAAAACTGCGCTTAATACTAGTGGTATGCCCACTAGATGTAGTTATAGTAAATGAATCGTGTCACACGCAAAAGAACATTGTGCAAACTAAAACTGCTAATAGTTTCTGCAAAGCTATAGATGTTGTTTTGAAGGTACAATTCAGAGATACTTTTTCTTGTGTCTTAATGAAGACATACTCGTATGTTGTGACGCTAATTAGAACCGTCTCGGCGAGACGGTTCTAATGAGAGATCACAGCATATGTTTTCACAGACAAACAAGGAAAATTATCCCCAAATTATCCCTGTTTCACCTTCTTTTCTGGCGCAGTGGGCCCTCTAAATTCGTGTTTTATTTTTTTTTTTCAGTTTTTTTTTCTGTATTATGGAACAACACATGGGCTATCGGGATTCTAAACACTCAGATTAGTCTGCACATTCGATACGCAGGCGGAGTCCGAGTCCGTGCTGTTTTATATGGTTTTATATGGTTTATATAGACAAGGTAAATATAGTACCTTGTCTATACGACGCGTCTTAGATTATTATGTAAACATCAAGCTTACAAAAGGAAAACTATTGACCTCGCCAAACTAGTAAGGGGCATACAATATATACTAGGCATCAATGTAAAAGCACTTTCTTAAGGTGGTGATTTGTGGTTAATACAAATATTTAAATGAAACCATAAAAAATTAACATATCTCCCTTAAGGATAGCAGACTTCTTGCCAGGGCATGCTGTTTAAAAAGCAGAAATCTAAAAAATGAAGTCTGTTATTGAAAATGAAATGTAATAAGCTCTGAAGGACTTTTATTGAATTAAGAAAGAGCGTCCTAGCATTTTTTGTTCCAGCTCTTTCTCAAATTGTGAGTGTGACCGGATGAAAACAGTAGCCTTTTCTCAAATGTCCGACCATGCATACGGTGCATGTATACTGGATGCATTCATTAAATACAGGGTAAGCAGTTATACCTACATCATACGTACAGTATAAATACTACATTACTGTACCATGACAGGTGTGTAAGTGAAATTGTTTAACCTTGAAGTATAGACTCTACTGTGTATTTTGGACAAGTATTGGACACAGGCTACATATATTTCATCTGCGCAGTCTGATAATGTGTGAAAAAAATGAAAGAAAGAATGCTAAGACGCTCTTCTTAATGCATTAAAGAACCTTCAGACATAATTACATTTTTAATGCTGGTTATTTTTATATTTTTGCGTACAAAATTACCCTTTGATTTTTAGCTCACCTGAGCCGAAGGCTCAGAGGTGAGCTTATAGGATGGGAGTCGAGCCGTCGTCCGTCCGTCCGTGGGTGCGTGGGTGGGTGCGTGGGTGCGTCAACACTTTCAAACATAAATATCTCAGAGACCAGTGGGCCGATCGCAATCAAATTTTATCTGAAGCATCATTTGGGTGGGGGAAAGGCTGCATTAGGTTTTGGTGCCGATCAGCTCAGAACTCTGGTTTCCATGGCAACAGATAGCCCCCATAGGGTTATAATGGGGAAAATGGCGTCATCACGTTTTCTCGACTGTTTTTGATTAGATCCTTATCATACTTGCAGGTAATGATGACATACACAAGAGCTTGGATGAGTTCGAAATTTGGCCGGATTCGAGCACAGACTACGGAGTTAGCTGCCCTTGAGCGTTTGAAAAACATCTCATAGGGTTATAATGGGGAAAATGGCGTCATCACGTTTTCTCAACTGTTTTTCCTTAGATCCTTATCATACTTGCAGGTAATGATGACATACATAAGAGCTTGGATGAGTTCGAAATTTGGCCGGATTAGAGCACAGACTACAGAGTTAGCTGCCCTTGAGCGTTTGAAAAAAATCCCATAGTGTTATAATGGAGAAAACAATGTCATCACATATTTTTAGAAAAACTTTGTCATCGCTCTATTGCCTACATTTCTCAACGGATTTTAAAATAACTTCACACAAATGTAGGGCGTGACAATATCTCGAGCAAGTTCGACTTTCAGGATGCTGCGCCCAAGGTCAAGGTCACTGTGGCTATATTTAGAAAAACATTGTCAGCGCTCTAGCGCCTACATTTCTCAGCAGATTTTAAAATAAATTCACACAAATGTAGGGCATGACAATATCTCGAGCAAGTTCGACTTTCAGGATGCTGCGCTCAAGGTCAAGGTCACTGTGGCTATTTTTAGAAAAACTTTGTCAGCGCTCTAGCACCTACATTTCTCAGCAGATTTTAAGATAATTTCACACAAATGTAGGGCATGACAATATCTCGAGCAAGTTCGACTTTCAGGATGCTGCGCCCAAGGTCAAGGTCACTGTGGCTATTTTTAGAAAAACTTTGTCAGCGCTCTAGCACTTACATTTCTCAGCAGATTTTAAAATAACTTCACACAAATGTGGGGCATGACAATAGCTTGAGCAAGTTCGACTTTCAGGATGCTGCGCCCAAGGTCAAGGTCACTGTGGCTATTTTTAGAAAAACTTTGTCAGCGCTCTAGCACCTACATTTCTAAGCAGATTTTAAAATAAATTCACACAAATGTAGGGCATGATAATATCTCGAGCAAGTTTGACTTTCAGGATGCTGCACCCAAGGTCAAGGTCACTGTGGCTATTTTTAGTAAAAACATGGTCATCGCTCTAGCGCCTACATTTCTCAACGGATTTTAAATCAACTTCACACAAATATAGGGCATGACAATATCTCAAACAAATTTGACTTCCAGGGTGCTGCGCCCATGGTCAAGGTCACTGTGGCTATTTTAAGAAAAGCTTTGCCAGCGCTCTAGCACCTACATTTCTCAATGGATTTTAAAATAACTTCACACAAATGTAGGGCGTGACAATATCTCGAGCAAGTTCGACTTTCAGGATGCTGCACCCAAGGTCAAGGTCACTGTGGCTATATTTAGAAAAACTTTGTCAGCGCTCTAGCACCTACATTACTCAGCAGATTTTAAAATAACTTCACACAAATGTAGGGCATTACAATATCTCGAGCAAGTTCAACTTTCAGGATGCTGCGCCCAAGGTCAAGGTCACTGTGGCTATATTTAGAAAAACTTTGTCAGCGATCTAGCACCTACATTTCTCAGCAGATTTTAAAATAAATTCACACAAATGTAGGGCATGACAATATCTCGAGCAAGTTCCACTTTCAGGATGCTGCGCCCAAGGTCAAGGTCACTGTGGCTATTTTTAGAAAAACTTTGTCAGCGCTCTAGCACCTACATTTCTCAGCAGATTTTAAGATAATTTCACACAAATGTAGGGCATGACAATATCTCGAGCAAGTTTGACTTTCAGGATGCTGCGCTTAAGGTCAAGGTCACTGTGACTATTTTTAGAAAAACTTTGTCAGCGCTCTAGCACTTACATTTCTCAGCAGATTTTAAATCAACTTCACACAAATATAGGGCATGACAATAGCTCGAGCAAGTTTGACTTTCAGGATGCTGCGCCCAAGGTCAAGGTCACTGTGGCTATTTTTAGAAAAACTTTGTCAGCGCTCTAGCACCTACATTTCTAAGCAGATTTTAAAATAACTTCATACAAATGTAGGGCATGACAATATCTCGAGCAAGTTTGACTTTCAGGATGCTGCACCCAAGGTCAAGGTCACTGTGGCTATTTTTAGTAAAAACTTGGTCATCGATCTAGCGCCTACATTTCTCAACGGATTTTAAATCAACTTCACACAAATATAGGGCATGACAATATCTCAAACAAGTTTGACTTCCAGGGTGCTGCGCCTAAGGTCAAGGTCACTGTGGCTATTTTTAGAAAAGCTTTGCCAGCGCTCTAGCACCTACATTTCTCAATGGATTTTAAAATAAATTCACACAAATGTAGGGCATGACAATATCTTGAGCAAGTTCGACTTTCAGGGTGCTGTGCCCAAGGTCAAGGTCACTGTGGCTATTTGTAGAAAAACTTTGTCATCGCCCTAGCACCTTCATTTCTCCATGGATTTTGAAATAACTGGACACAAATGTAGGGTATGACAATATCTCAAGCAAGTTCGACTTTCTGGATGCTGTGCCCAAGGTCAAGGTCACTGTGGCTATTTTTAGAAAAACTTTGTCATGGCTCTAGCACCTACATTTCTCAACGGATTTTAAAATAAATTCACACAAATGTAGGGGATGACAATATCTCGAGCAAGTTTGACTTTTAGGGTGCTGCAATCAAGATTTTTGATTAGATCCTTATCATACTTGCAGGTAATGATGACATACATAAGAGCTTGGGTGAGTTCAAAATTTGGCCGGATTCGAGCACAGACTACGGAGTTAGCTGCCCTTGAGCGTTTGAAAAAAATCCAATAGTCTTATAATGGAGAAAACAACTCGTCACATTTTCATTTTTCATCGGATCCTCTTCATACTTGCAGGTCATGAAGATATGCATAAAAGCTTGGATTAGTTAGCATTTCGACTAGATCCCACCACTGACTATGGAGTACCTGCCCTGAGCATCCAAAAAATCAATGTCGCCACTTTTTCTTGGTTTCTACTGATCTGATCCTTTTCAAACTTGCAGATAATGAGGAAATGCATAATATCTTAAACAAGTTCAAATTTTTGGCCAGATCAGGCCAACCACTGCGAAGTTAGCTGCCCTTGACAGCTCTGTCTATTGTGCTCTTGATCAGATATGTACTTTTTAAACTTGCATATATTAAATGAGGGCATACATAATGTTTTGGATGAGTTTAATTTTCAGCCTGATTGGACCACTGACTGTGGAGTTAGCTGCCCTTGAGCATCTTAAATATCCCTATAGGTTTACAATGTCTCTCAGGTGAGCAATTGTTGCCCTTTGGGCTACTTGTTTATTATATAAACCCTTTCTAGCATCAACAATTCCGGCATTGTGAAAAACACCATTAAGAAGGCATCTGCTAAGTTCTGAGAAGATATGTCGTATTTTCAGCATTTTATACAGATTTTTGTATTTGCACCAAACCAGTGATTATCACCACCTTAAAGCTGATATTGTTTTTCAACCTGTATTAAATATATTTCCCTCAGTTTGAACTGCGACAAATGAGCCGCGACATGACAAAACCAACAATGTGGTTGTGCGGACAGCGCAAACTCAAATCAGCCTGGGCATCCGCCCAGTCTGATCAGAGTCTTCGCTGTCCGCATAGAGGTAGCTTAGGCCTTTAGCTACCCTTTGAGCACTTAACGAAGAGTCTGGTCAAACTGGGTGGCTGCCCAGGCTGATCTGAGTCTGCGCTAGGCGCACAACCACATTGTTGGTTTTGTCGCGTCGCGGCTCAAATCATTTTGTGAACGTATGCCGTAACGTAGCACTGGAGTCAAGGAAAAAAGTCAGTCGAGTGCATGCACATAGTTCAATTAGATAAACTGCCCACCAGAGAACGGACAGACTGGATGCCAGGGGCTGCCTGTTCTAAATTAGTTCCCTTTAGCGCCCTGGAGAACAATCTTTGTGAGAATTGAACAGAGAAAAAAATCCACGGGTGGAAATTGATATGCAGTGGCAAGTCCATCAAATCGCCAGAGACAAGAACACCAGGCAACCGGAAGCAGCAATATAAATTAGAGTAAAACGTCACTACATGTATATTGCAACATTATTTGTACAGTCAGCTGGAGGAAGAAAATGCTAGTGAAAGGGTGATCCGTTGCAACAAACATGCACCAAAATAGTCGGCTGTTTGAACTGAAAATCGTCATATCGGCTAATAAACGTCAACCATAGTATTGCCTGAGTTTGACGTATACAAGTTTCGTCACCGGTGACATCAATCTTGGGTAACAAATAAAGTTGTTTGTTTGGTTTTTTTTTTTTTGTTTTCAAAATACCAGTTATAGAACGACTGTCTCTGAAACAGCGCGGAATGTGGACTAATTTACCTTTATTATATACATATGTCATTGTTTGTCCAGTCGTGCTTGTTTAACAAGGCAAAAGTCTCTGGGTATGAAACCAAATCAGGCACATAACCTCAGTACTGGTTGCATGTATGTGTAACGTTTTGCCGGTTTGATAAAGCGGACACAATCGCATACCTTCAGTGACACTGCAGGTATCACTTTTCCCAGCTCAGAGCACTCTGGCCCCGAGGTTATAAAACTTTTTTCATGCTCAGCTGAGTTGAGCATGCAATTTTACCTGGTTATAATTAACAAATTGTTGATAAGTACAGTTGTTTTCCTGCTCAGTTTGGCTAAGTATGACATTTTCTCTGCTTATGAATATGAAAATGCCAACATTAGTTGGCATTTTCATATTTATCAGCAGAGAAAATACATGCTCAGCTGAGCTGAGCACGAAAAAAGTTTTATAACCTCGGGGCCTGGATGCGGATTTCCTGGTCGATTTTTATGGTTTTATACAGCGTCATACTTGTTGTCATGCTTGGTAGTGTCTGTTGTCAAATAAGTGAAAGTGAAGCACTAATGAAATAAGAATGCACCATAAATTCTGCCTGCTACGTTTTCACTAATTGTATATAAACTAGCCTCACGTTAAAATAAATAAGCCCGATTGATTGATTAATTGATGGAATGAATGAATTACTGTTGATTGACTGATTGATTGATGGATTGATTGATTGATTGATTGATTGATTGATTGATTGATTGATTGATTGATTGATTGATTGATTTGTGTATCGATTAATCGACCGACTAATTGGAATAAATGACCCTTCTCACAGACTATGTCATCTCTCAGAGAGGATGAGAGAAGAGAAGGCTGGGAGAGAAAAGAGAAAGATGTGATAGACAAGAAAAGCCCCATCCCTCACCTGTTGCAAGTACAACAGGCTCTTGTCTCACCTTAAACGATTCTACCACTAGGGTCAAGTCAGGTAAATTCGGACAGCAGGTAAATTCTGACATACCATTGCAAACAGTGAAAATCCAGATGAGACGGCTCATAATGAGCCGTCTCATCAGGATTTTTACTGTTTGCCCAGTTATTTTTGTTTTAATTCCAAACAACTTACATATAAAGGAAACAATGTCACTGTCCGAATTTACCTGCTGTCCGAATTTAGCTGACTTGACCATATTCATTTACAGCAACTTTAACACAAATGACATCCTTGCAGATGTTTCTGTAAAATGTTTGAAGTTAGGTCTAAAAATACTAAAAAATGGAATATTTTCTCGCAAGATATTTATTTATTTATTTTTATTTTTTTGTGAACCATTTCGACAAAGTAGCGGGTTATCTATTAAATGTCCCTCGTACACCCAAAAGTAAGCTGAGAGTCGCACTGATCGTAGTTTTACAGACTACCATACGATTTTTCGTGTCTAATGATTCTTGCGTCATGTGCACATGCGCTTGCTCATGCGCTATACCATTGTAGCACTTGACAGTATACAGTAAATAAAGTGGTCACTAAAGCAGTCAAGCCCCACCTGAGCTTAATATGAAACCACTTAGTATTTGAACTATCGTAAATTTTAAATGAAGTATCGTGTACGTCAGAAATTTTCCATATGGGAGCAAACACGTATCATCTCAAAAATGTGCTGTCCTTCACGTGTGTCGATTTATTTCCTGCTGAGATTTGGGAATTTCAGTAAAGGTCGTGTTTAGTGCCCTAGTATTTCTATAGTAAAATTCAATTAAAAAATGGGTACATTGTACCCCTGTAAATTTTGCTGGCAACTTACAGCATCCTCCTAGTCTGATCAGAGTCCTCGCTGTCGGCATTGAGGTAGCTTGGACCCTTCGGTACCCTGTAAGCGCACAGCAAAGACTCTGATCAACCTCGGAAGATGCCCAGGCTGATACAAGTCTTCGTGTGGCGCACATGCTACTTTGTTGGTTTTGTCGTGTCGCGGTTCATATACTAAAACCTTCTGCAAACAGTGAATTCCTATAATAAGACATACATGTATTTACGATCTTTAAGAGTATTTATTTTAGACATAAAATTAGTGTAGTTTTACAAAAGGGTCAAAATCAAGGTTATTTTACCGCAGGTTACTTTTTAACCTTCAAAATAAAGTCACTTAAACCAATTCTTTGTTATTCATTCCTTATGCATATAATCTGCAATAAGTATTTAGGTGTGTATATATATAAATGGGTTTCACTAGTTTAAGAGTTATTACATTTCTTTAGGCAAAAAAAATCGAAAGGTTTCGATACTTTGTAGTCATTAGCCAAGTTGCAAAAACTCCAAAAAGATATGCATTATTTTTGCGTCTGAGTACACAACTCGAAGATAGCCATATACGGTACAATATACCTTTATCTTGGGTAACGTCTTAAATCAGAACACTTTTCAGAACATACAAAACAAAAGTATACTTAAGGACAAAAGTTCTGCACAGATGTTAGTTTAACATCCGTGCAGAACTTTTGTCCTTAAGTATACATAATAAGGTCCATCGCATGGCCAACAGTGAAGGTTTAGATCAGCCTGCGATTCTATGCAGTCTGATCATAGTCCAACTTGTTCGTTTTCCAATATGAACAAGAATTTTCTAAGACTTTGCGGCTGCATCGGTTGATCTGTTTTCTGTATTCGAAAATATGGAATAACTTGTTTTATTGCAACCCGCACAGTTTAAGTAATAAATCCGTTCGTTCCAATTTAAAAACCAATGTGTCTGTGGTTTCCATGGCGATGAATGTTGGATGGCAAATTTGTCATGCAACATGTGTTGCATGGCATGATGTAATGCAACATGTATCACCGTGTAAACACACCAAAGCATGTTGTATGACACAAATTTGTTGCATGCAACATCTCATAGTCTATACAGGACCCAATTGTGAAAACATGGTTGCATGACACGTGTAACGCAACATGTGTCGCCGTGTAAACCAATCATAGGCTTAAAAGACACGCTTAATTTTGTCAAGGGAAGTAACCTTAAGCTGTTGTGTAATCAATTTAAGCTTGTTATTTTTATGCAAAAATGGCAAAATGGAAAAGTGTTGCTAACGAATAAAAGACAATCATTATTATCACTTTTATTTCATCTGGCTATGTGAACATGGTGAAGAATATGAAATTTTCACTCAATGAATTTACATGTCTTCTACATAATTGTAACATTCTATACACAGTATTATTTATCATTGCATAAATTTTGATGCAACGCTGCCACGCGCTATCAGACATGTTTTAGGACACAAAGCCATTATTAACGAAGCAATTCACGTGCTGTTAAAAGTCTGCTTCGTCACTTTAAATATACTTGTTCCGGGGCTACTAAAATATTCCGTCACGCACAGTTGTTGTTGTTTCAATTCTCGTAACAATGGTCTCGAAAACAACGTGGTGTTGTTGTTGTTGCAATTCTCGTAACGACGTTCCCCAAGGGCTCAGAGGTACGTAACAATAGTTGCATACACTCAGCGCCGAGTGTCCGTCCATCTCCAAAACAGGTGATCCGTCAGTCGCTCTCAATCATCGCTTGGTATCAATAACAAGAGCTGTCGCCTGACAGCATAGCTCGCCTGAATGGGTGGTTGCCAATCACACAGTTGCTATGGTGGTGTGGACTACTAAGCATAAAACTTCAGACATGCATGTCCATAATGACAACAAGTTTATAAACAAAAGCTATCTCAGAAATAAGTCTTAAAATAAAATTAAAATAAAAAAATCCACATGAAATGTCAAAGTCCATGAGCTTGAGGTCAAAGAACTAAGGGGTGGAGGTGGGGGTGGGGGGCTGCAGGGGCTAGGATGTATGAAAACCTTGAACCATTATCTAACATCAGTCCAAGTATTAGTATCAACTGAGTCCATCGTGGCACTGTGAAATTATGTCTTCATAAATATAAAACTATACCAAATCTTTAAGACAAAATTCAAAGTTGATGACCTTGACTTCAAGGTCATCCAGTGGAGTAAGTATATGGTGTTTTGTAAAACCTCAAAACAGTGTCTAACATCAGTTCAAGTGTAAATTAAATCTCTGCCAAGCATTATAAATCAGTATGCAATTAGAAAACTTTAATAAAGACCAATTTTCCTAAGTCCCTGACCTTGACATCAAGGTCATTGAGCGGGGGTCGGGGAAGTACTATGTAAAACGTTGGACTAATATCTAACTACAGTGCAAATGTAAAAAGAAATCATCTGTGAATTCAGGAGATATGTGTCTTTAAAAAACTTTAACCAAAACATCCAATAAAAAAAAACAATTTTCTAAGTTCATGACCTTGACATCAAGGTCACTGAGGGGGGTGGGGGTAGTACCTTGGAAACCGTTGGACCAATATCTAACTACAGTGTAAGTATCAAAGAAATCCATTCATGGGTTAAGGAGATATTGGGCTTTATAAAACTTTAACCAAAATATCCAGTCCAAAATACCTCCCAATTTTCTAAGTCCATGACCTTGACATCAAGGTCACGGAATGGGGTGGGGGTGGCACCCTGTAAAACTTTGGACCAATATCTAACTACAGAGTAAGTATCAAAAGAATCCATCCATGGGTTAAGGAGATACAGGTCTTCAAAAAACTTTAACCAAAACATCCAATCCGGACGCCGACGCTGACGCTGACGCGGACGCGGACGCCGACGCCAAGGTGACAACAATAGCTCTTCCTGAACTTTCGTTCAGGCGAGCTAAAAAGGCCATATTTTTAGCAAAAAAAGAACGAATGTTTCGTTGAAATCATGTAAGAGTAACCATCAAACATTTTTTAAATGAATTAAAGTTCGTCAGGTTCCTCGGGAGATGCTGAAAACCTCGAGCATCGCCCTAGATTTCCCGCCATTTTTATATTAGGGACAAACTTTTTGACTTCCTACAACAAAGCCCGTTCAAACTGGGGTCTATTCGAAAAAAAATGAATTTACTCCTGAAGTGAGCAAAATTTTCCATTTAAGATTTGAATTCCGACGTACCGGGAGGCAAATAATCAAGTTGATAGAGTTGCTCCCCCTGAAAGTGAGTACATAATCCCAAAAGTCCGGGGACTTACGGTTTTCCATCACGCACGGTTGTTATGGTCAGCCATAACTTTCACAATTATCAGTCCAACTCACTAAAATGGCACTTAAACCCACTTGCAGCGTTCAGTATGTCATGTCTACGCTTAAAATTGATATTTGGTCCAGCTCTTAACTATTGGTAAAGATTTTTCAGTAATTATGTTATGGTAAGCCATACTGACGTGCGACCAGTAGTGGCCGCGTACCAGTGGTGGCCGTTTGCGTTTTTCACGCGCAATGACCTATTTGATGCGTCACAGGATTGGCCATTTCGTATAAAGAAACATAATGCCCACATAAATGATGGGTAAAATTCTCTGCCCGGAAAGCAAAAGGTTAACCTCATGTCAACACCATTGCGTTCCCGGGGGACCACAACCCTTTATAAACACGTACTTAAATACAAGAATAAAACATGACGAAGTGCTGTATAAATGTTTACCGATCACGAAAAAAATGTAACCTGCAAACCAACCTGCAAAAAATTATCTAAATTCGTCTAAATCACAGCACACGTGTGACCATTATTTATGTTTCTTTTCGACGTAATATGCAGCGTGTGCCTACAAAATCTGACGCCAGAATTTTAAAGTCCGTTTCTGATAAATGTTTCTCTTGCTTATATTCCGCCTCTGCCGAACGCGCTAAAACTGTTAAATTTTAACAAAGACCACAGACTTACAACGACATATCATGAAAGTTTAAATCCACAACAATATTTTGGAAAATGCATCATTCAACGCATGGCAATCGTGATGGCCACCACTGGTCGGCTATGTTCGTATTTTAATGATTGTTGGTGACCTAGTTTAAGGATCTGTCACAGTCACATGTTAGAGACTATTTCAAAAATTAAATCAGTATTATAACGATAGTTACCCCTAGTTTATTTAATCAAAATAAAGAATCGCTAAACACAATATGCCGTTTTCAAGATAAGAAAGCGTTACAGAAAACGGCCACCACTGGTAGCCTGCCAGTAATGTCAGTTCAGTTAAAGTGCATGGTTAACCATCACAAATGTGCGTGATGGCAATCCATAGGTCCCCAGACTGCTCAACATTTGCTGACCGCTTTTAACCCATTAATGCCTGGCGTCCCATAAAAGGGGCACAGGCAAATAGCACAGACCTAGAGCAGACGCCGCAGGCGGCGTCTGATCAGGGTCTACACTATTTGCTAGGTTGTGTCTGATCAGGATGTACACTCTTTGCGTAAGACAAGTAAGTATTTCTCCTTAATATGAAAGAAAGAATGATAAAAAAGAAGTAGACCAGACGCCCCTAAGATCATTAATGGATCCATCCAGGATAAAAGAGTCCACGTGGCATAAATGAGCCGCGACACGAGAAAACAAACAAAGTGGTTGTGCGTCCATCGCAGACAGATCAGCCTGGGCATCCGCCCAGTCTGATCAGAGTCTTCGCTGTCCGCATGGAGGTAGCTTAGACCCTTAGCTACCTTTTAGGCGCTTAAGGAAGACTCTGATCAGACTGGGTGGATGCCTAGGCTGATCTGAGTCCGCGCCTTGCGCAAAACAACTTTTTGGTTTTCTCATGTCGTGGCTAATTTAATGGACACCTGAAGAATAGGAAGATTGACGATGTTCGACGGTATTCACGGGGGCAATACCAATTTCTCTACCTGTGCTGTCAACCGAGCCAATTCGAAAGTGGCTGTCGACCGAGACAATCGACAGCAGCATCAGCTAGGACAACGGTCATTAACAAATAACAATAACGTTAGTATCATTTACTGTTATTGTTATGCTGCTGATTCAATTCTCTGTCGACAGCTGGATTGGTCGACAGTACAGGTAAGCAAATCGATATTACCCACGTCGTGGCAGTTACACACGGGGGTAATACCAACTTGCTTACCTATGCAGTCGACCGATCTGGTCAACCGAGAATTCGGTTGTAAGCATCACCAATAACGGTAAATGATACTATTGTTAATGGTTGTCGACCGAGCTGATACTTCTGTCGATTTACTCGTTTGACATCCGCTTCACATGTATGGTAACTGACTGACTCTTTCGGCAGGATAGATAGAGAAAGTGGTATTGTCCCCGTGTTTAAGATCTGCCTTGATTTAGTGCTATACCCTTTTATGAAAAATATGAGGCATAGTTATTTTTTATTCCTGTTCATCATTAAATTGTTTCCTAATATCCTCTATACTCTGACAAGCGTCTGTGAGATGATTCTTCATCCGTTCTTCGACGCGCTTGACCCAAGCACCCACAACCGGATTAGACTCGTAGACAGCTTCTTCGTTGACAGCTCGTAGACCAATTAGCTCAGCTACACCACTCAGATCAGCTATCGATATCTCATCACCGACTATGAAAGCTTTGTCACGTAGGAAGTAATCAGCAATGTGCGTTATAGCTTCTTCGAATTCAGCTTTAGTTGCTTTAACTAACTGCTCGTTTGCAGGTCTTTTCTGAATACCCAGAAAGTTGTCTATTCTAGTGGGAGCCTGAAAATAATTAATAAAATAGTCAAAACCTGACAAAAGCAGCTGATCGTTTGGGGCGAGATTGAGATTTGCTCTATATGTAGGGTAAAGTCGGGCAAAATCGGACAGTGGGTAATTTCGGTCAGTGACATTGTTTCCTTTATATGCCAGTAATTTGGAAGTAAAACAAAATTAACTGGACAACAGAGTAAATCCTGATGAGATGGCTCATTATGAGCCGTCTCATCTGGATTTTCACTGTTTGCAATGGTATGTCCGAATTTACCCGCTGTCCGAAGTTACCCGACCTGACCCTCTCTTACGCTGAATGTCTCATTGAAATTCACTAAATTGGAGAAGTAGTACATATAGGTCCAGTTTCACGTCGTTTTTAAATCTCGAATAATTTTTAACGAATTATTTTGCATTATGCTCTATGGGAAAATTCATGGTTTAAACCATAGATGGTGATTCAAATGCGACGTGAAATTGGCAAGTAGGCATGAATACATAAATCTCTCAATGAAAATAGAACTTTTTCACTCATTTTGTCCAAATGAGTGATTTTTCTCTCATTCAAGCCAGAATAGAATTATCGCTTAAAAGTACCTATAGGTGTGTGTAGTCACAGAAAAGTCTGAACCTCATACAACTTCATAAGACCTAAACAATCTAATACCGGTTTGTTTAACCCTTAAAGCGCCAAAAATGAAACGTTGTTCGATTTGCACACAGTGTAAATCCAGATAATGACAGTGGCGGATCCAGAGGGGGTTCAGGGGGTTTAAACGAACCCCCTTCTCAGCCCAAATCATCTCATTTTCATGGGGAATTCAGGAAAAATTGGTCAAACTGCATAAATCGAACCCCCCCCCCCCCTTTCAGCTAATTTGAACCCCCTGTCCAAAATTCAAAATTCCTGGATCCGCCCCTGAATGAGCCACCTCATCTGGATCTATATTGTTTACCATATAGTCTTTGAATTCTCAAAATGAGATACAGGGACAAAACATTTTTTGAAATTTCTGCAGACGTAAATTTTGTCGTCTGCTTTTTGTCGCATTAAGGGTTATGTGCCTAGGATGCCTGCAAGAAGCAGATAACTGTGCACCGGAAATATTGGGCATGTTTTGCTAGAGTTTTCTCTCTTAAGCCACTGACCTTAAACCTAAATTTCAATGATATAATATAGATGTTATGACATAAACTCACGTTGTCCATGTAAACAGACCTGAAACTCATCAAACATGATACGGTCCATCCCAGTCTACTACATGTATAAGAAAGAAATACTAGTACAAAGTGCAAATACTTCCGCCAGTAACTGACATCTGTGTCTTGAAACAGCGGAAGGGGAAATGAAAGAAAGTGGCTGGACCGGGTATCGAACCCGGGACCTCTGGCCCTTGTTGGAAAATGAGAAGAATTACAGTCAGCTCTCGATATCTCGAAGTACCAGAAAATTTACTTTGAGATATCAGTAGTTTGAGATAACAGTAGTAACAATGTACATAAAAATAGGCCATATACTCGTCAAAACAACTTCCGCCGCATTTTTAATCGTGATATTGACCATTTTAGATCTAACATTATCAAGTTATTTTACTTTTAATTAATTGCCAAAACTTTGTCAGCGGAATTTTTTTTAATGTCTCAGTCTCCTTCTTGCGTGTACAGAGTTACCTCGCATAACTAATAAACCATAAAAACTGCGACTAGGTGCTTACTGCGCATGAGCAGTACCGTTATGTTTGTCTCATCTTATTCTCCAGAATTCTACATTCTAGAAACATCTAAATCTAATCTGACCAAACTTTCAAATGGCGAACATTGCATGTTAAAGTGTGCAAGACTATAAATTACCTCCCTTTGAAAAGAAAACAGTAGGAAATTTGATTTTCAGTTTATGCGCTAATCAGTCACAAATTTTAGTTCTGCTTTTCTGGACATGTGAATACGTTTCTTTGCAACATGTTTAAATGAGAATGCATCAGTTTATTGCAAAATTGTGTCAGGCATGCAGTTTTGAAATGTTAAGGTGAGGTGGGAGTAATAGACAAAACACATGATTTTATTCATACTTCCTTATATTATACATTTTTAGTCCCTCTTTCGGAAAATGTAATAAAAAAGAGGGGTCGCCGATGTCGTTTTCAAGATATCTGACCTCTAAAATGTCAAATTTTCCACTTTTCGACCCAACGTTATAATGGCGTTCTATGGAAAACGTACTTTTTTTGCTCGTCACTCTCGAATAAAATCCTTCATTCTGAGAAAACAAAACATATTTTTTTCTTCAAAAACTAAAACAGTATGGTCCAACAATAGAAGTTTACATTAAAGCTATAAAAAAGGTAGGTCACCGACTTAACTTTCGAGCTAATGTGCATAAAATGGCCGGCGTGTCGTCTCTTTGGACTGAAATGTTAACGTTGCGCATGGTGACGTTAACGTTACTTAACTTTTCGCGCCGCATATCAACTATCGCTTTTTATAGGCTACCGGCAAAATTTGTCTGGGACTTTCATCACTCATGAGTGCAATCGTCGGGAAGTGCAGGCAATGATGAAGGCAGATGTAATACTTTTCTCTCAATCTCTGCATTAGCCGTCTTGACTAACTATTTTTTTATGTAAAAAATCGAAAGCATTGCCATTATGTCCTCCCATACAGTGGGCGCGCTTCCGAGTTGAGAAACTCTCAGTAGCAACAACTTTAGGGGCGGGCATACACGTAGTATGACATTTGAACAATACCCTTGTCCAGTTGTCATTTGTACAGTGTATAGGCGAGTCAAAGTTTCCAGTTCCTGACCCGACCCAAGAAAGAATCTATAATATTCTGCAGTATAACCTAGCGTTCTTACGGCTGGACTTCGGCGACTCTCTCTCTCTCTCTCTCTCTCCCTGTAAAAATGATATGCAGCTTGGATTCATTTAGTGTCTAGGGGATACAATTAAACGACTCTGATACACACTTGAAACAGAAAGAAGAAATGAAAGACAGAAAAGTGAAAGCAAGGCAAGGAAAAGGAAACGCCACATTGTTTTTAGCTTATTTTAAGTGCGGGCGGCATCAAAACAACTGTCTATGGCTGCTACCAGGTAAAGTGCGCGGGCGAAGTGTAGAGTTATCTACTACTCATTGTACGATTCTGGTATCAATTTCACGAGGCTTTGTTGTCGTATGAAAATTTGCAATAAGATTATTACAACACAACAGTTGCGAACTTCGTCAAATAAACTGAAAAGAAACTGTCAGCTATCCCGCAAGTAGTATTCAGCACGGAAAACTAACTACTTTTTCCATACGGCACTTTCCATTTCCTTTAATTTTCACCCAGCGCTCAGCCTCTTTGCATTTTGTGAGCAGACCATGTAGTGATCATAGAAGCGGCTAACGTTGACGCCATCTTGTTTTTCTCAAACGGAACGTTCGACGTCATTACGCCACGTAGCGACAGAAACTACCGCATGGCGGCGCTGAATTACTCCCACCTCACATTAAGGACAATGCCACTGCAACTTTAGAAAATTTGGCTTTTCTGCCTGAACGTTGAAATTTAGATGTGAGAAGTTATTGTGAAAACCGTTTAGAATTCTATTTTTTTTTTCTGTATATGAAACATCTGGCATCCAAAAAATGTGTCTAAGAAACACAGATCAGAAAATGAGAGTAAAACTAAAAGAAAAGGCGATTCTTTTAACATGAAAAAACTCGGAATAAGAAATAACCCCCACTAAAACTAAAAATTGCGCAAACTGTCTGTTTACATTAAAATTTTGAAACCTGTCTGTCTAGCAATATAAAAAGGTCGTATCAGTACTACAATGGCTTTTTAAGTTAATTCGTTATGGTACTTTTTCAGAAAAAGATGCTAAAGTTAATGCGGCGGAAATTGGTTTGACTAGTATATATTTTTTGATATAAGAATATACTTTGAGATATCAGGGTTCGAGATATCGGGAGTTGACTGTATCTTTGAATTATTCTCAATACCCCCTCTTATCTGGAGCACTAGTGTCACTCACAAGCTCTAGGAGAAGTGTCAGAAAGCCTTTCCTGATATTAAGATGATGCCAGTGCAGATACTCGTCCACTTTGGAGCACGTTTCCACTGAGTTCCATGGATACCAGTGAATCCCAAGCTCATATTTGATAGCAATGTACTTCATTATAGCTGCACTGAAAGGAAAAAAGAACAAACATGAAACAGTGCTCAAGATAAGTAGGACTAATAGGGACAATTTCAGTTTGAACTGTCACTGAAAAATTCGCGGAGCATGCCAAGAGATGGTTTATATATACAGGAGATCGCTTATATATACAGGAGATGGCTTATATATAAACATTTTGCTTACGGTCAGATCCAGTGCCATTGTATAATATTGTATTTATATATATATTTGTATCTTCTTGCGAATGAAATATTGTTTAAACCAACACTATCAACCGTAACTCTTCCGTATCCTGAATTATCGTAGATATATCGGCGAGTGTGTCCGATTGAAACACCGTTTGCCATTCAGTGTTTGCCATGCTGCGTAATCTGCTACTACAGGAACTATGGAATTACCAGCTGTAGTGCTTAGTACGTTGACAAAATGACGTCTCGATAATGTCACTTTGAAATCAGTATGAGCTGTTAGTTGTTTTGGTAACGGATTATGACGTCACTGGTATAGGAGCATGGAAAAAAGTGTATGTAATGCTCGACCACTATTTCAATAGCACTATAAACTAAATTTCTTTCAACAGAAACTTCAGATTTTTTCAATCAAAAAACTATCCCCAAGCCATCTAATTCTTTTTTAAGGCAATAACTGGCGACCTTGTCGAGTGAAAAATATCGCAATTCCTGTTTACCGTTAACAATTACCACAAAAAGAATAGACGGTCAATATTTAACAGATTGATAAGTTTTTGAACAATTATGCAAAGTTGTGGAACAACTGTGTTTTGTATGGAAGCGTAGGACTTACTAACTTCTACGTAGGAGATGATAAGTCCTACGTAGGAGTTACTAAATCCAACGTAGAAGATAATAAGTCCTACGTAGGACGTACTAACTCCTACGTAGGAGATAATAAGTCATACGTAGGACTTATTAACGCCTACGGAGGACTTACTAACTCCTACGTAGGAGATAATAAGCCCTACGTAAGACATACTATCTCCTACGCAGGACTTAGTAAGTCCTACGTAGGACTAACTATCTCCTACGTAGAACCTAGTAAGTCCTAGGTAGGACTTAGTAAGTTCTACGTAGAGCTAACTAAGTCCTACGTAGGAGATTATAACTCCTACGCAAAACTTACTATCTCCTACATAGACTTAGTAAGTCCTACGTAGGAGTTACTCTCCTACGTAGGAATTAGCTATTTCATACGCAAAAGATATTTAAAATGTATTTGTATGTGTATTTGTACACAAATTACTAAAATAATATAATTTATATAAAAAATTCATAAATTCGAAACGTATCGTTCATTAACCTGGATCTCAATTACGGAAAAACTGTATTATGGTTATCCCCATTCTAATGCACCTTTAATTCTTTTCTGGATTACGCTTCCAAGTATGGGATAAAATTAAGTCACAATTACATTGTTACATATACCAACAGTCTTATTTTCTATCAATGGATAATAAAAAGCAACACTTTCTAATGATCATAAAGCATCTTGTCTTCTTAATAGCGAGTTTAACGATGCATGATAAATACTTTAAGAAATTCTTGATCAAGTCGCTTTCATGTAGCTGCGTAAATTTATCCAGATTTGTATCAATACAACAGCTTTATTGTTATATATTGTTAAACGTAAATATTTGTTCCGCGAGTTATGCAGCCCTCTGAGCGAATATGTCTTGTCTTGTCTGGGATCAATTATACAAATTCTAAAACAACGTTATTATGACGTTGTTAAAGACAGGCCACACGTCCTAGAGTAACAGGTTTTGAAGTAGATTAATTATAGGACTACAACATTTACACAAACTCTACCAAAGTAGGTGACTCAAGACAAAATGTTATGTCTGTCTAAGATCTTAGCCAGATCTGGATGTCTTGAACAACGTTAACGTTCAAACAACGTCATATCGTCGTCGATGCAAAGTGATTATGTTGCAAAGATGTTTATACCTCGTGTTTTCAACGTTATACGCCTGCTCAGTACCTACTGTAGCAGTTTCTAGTTTTCTTCTGACTCTTTCTTTCTGTCATATTATCTCCTAAGTAGGACTAACTAAGTCCTATTTGTAAGTCCTACGTAGATGATAGTATGTACTACGTAAGAATTACTAAGTCCTACGCAGGACTTATTATCTCCTACGTAGAAGTTAGTAAGTCCTACGTAGGACTTAGTAAGTCCTTCGTAGAACTTATTATCTCCTACAAAGGAGTTATTATCTCCTACGTAGGAGTTAGAAAGTCCTACGTAGGAGTAAGTAAGTCCAACGTAGGAGTTAGTAAGTCCTACGTAGGTTGGTTGGTTGGTTGATTTGATGCTTAACGTCCACGGTAAACAACTATGGTCATGTCGGGACGGTCAGTTAACCTAACCACACTATTCCTGGGCAGGCTTAGACCTCCTAAGCGGTTAACCAGTACTAAGTGCACATACTTTCGCCAGTAACTGACAACTGCCCTTCTTGAATCAGCGGAAGGAGAAACGAAAGTATGTGGCCAGACCGGGATTCGAACCCAGGACCTCTGACTTATGAGTCAGATGCCCTACCGATTGCGCTACCCGGCCCGGCTCCTACGTAGGACTTATTAACTCCTACGCAGGAGTCAGTAAGTCCTACGTAAGAGTTAATCTACGTAGGAGTTAATAAGTCATAAGTAGGAGTTGGTAAGTCCTTCGTAGTAGTTAATAAGTCCTACAAAGGACTTCCTACCTTAAAGAGAAACGTTTTTAACCTGTCACTAGGACGCTTCCATAATTTTGCAATAGATCTGACTGGTCAAAACTGACACCTGCAATGGACAGCAACTCGCTGCAGCCAAAAGACGGCGCTGCGGGAAATCCGATATCCGAATAGGCCGTCAGCCAAGGGTACAAAATAAGAAACAAAGTGGACTTAGTACACTTGGCTTGCGAAGATGATCACAAGTCGGTACATGTACCTTTCAGTTAGGATATAGCCATCATTATCTATCGTTGGTATTTTGTGCTGGGGGTTCTTCTTCAAGAATTCACCCTGAAGATGTTGACCTAAAATGAAAATACAAGATAACAGGACTTCAAGTTGGTATATTAATTAACTCCGTCATCAGCCTTTAAGCAATCAATTTGGAACTTTGTACAGATGTTACAGACTCGGTGACGCATCTACACATGGACAAAGAATGCCCACTGACGAGAATGCGCGGTCTGTTCGAGCGTAAAACGGGTGACACAGTTCAGTTACTGCAATTGCATGTAACAGTAAGAGACTGAGAGAGAACATGCGCTTCTTACGTAAAACGGGTGACACGGTTCAGGTACTACAATTAACAGAAAGAAAGAGAGAGAGAGAAAGTACTACTTCTAGTGTTGGGCCTATCTGCCCCTAGTACGTGTTTGTCTATAGGGAAACAGCGTCACCTGGTCCAGATATCGTACAGTGGCTATTGTGAGACAGTCTATATTCACAGGGTATAAACCAGTCCGCCAATTTTCGCTTCCTGCAGAGACTGTCCCTCATATTTGTCTTCCGCCGAGACTGTCCGCGATCTCTTGCTTCCTGCAAAGACTTCTGTACAGGATAAATGGCTTCCTGCAGACTGTCCGCGTGATTCTGCTTCCTGTCGAGGCTCTCGGCAGGAAGCAGAGTCACGCGGACAGTCTCGACAAATCCATTTTTCTAGGACAGTAGCCCCTGCAGGAAGCAAGAGATCGCGGACAGTCTCGGCGGAAGCCAATTATAACAGACAGTCTCTGCAGGAAGCGAAAATTGGCGGATGTGATATTTGCATTTAAATTGGGATATAGTAATATACCTCAACCAACAGTGTAGACCCAGATAAGGAGTTTGCCCTTTTTGCCAATTTTCATGAAACATTGCCTGATGGCTCAAAGTTACATGACTAACTTTGAATTAAAGCACAGGTAATATGTGTCTGCTATTTATGTTATATACGGTATATGCGCTTGAGGGTGGCAATTTGTTTGATGGCTACCGGTTCGTACACATCTGACGTGCTGATTCATCGACTAGTCACACACTACTCGTATTACATTTCACATACATATTATAAATCTGTTACCTACCTTTCTGTAATTCTGTCAGTTTCGGCTCAAAAGACACGCCTTCCTCCTTGAGGAGGAGGTAAACCGCTCTACAGCCGGACGACACCAGATCATAGTAAAATTCCAACACCATTACGGAGTCTGCTAAGTACCATACAGCTTCTGTGTGTTTATAACACAGCTAATGGGAATATGATAGCAAAATGACTGTTCCGGATGAAATGTCGCATGAGTAGGGATTATGGCAAAAGTACCTTAAGGGATGAACGCATTGCGCATGTCAAGACAAGCCTGCGCATGCGCAGGCTGGTCTTGACATGCGCATTTCGTTCTTTTTTGAGTTAAAAAGGGTATTGTATATAAATGGTTTTTGATCGACTACGCGTGTTGTAGCCAAACTGAGCATGTTTACATGCGCATATCGCTTACCTTAAGGCATGTTTAGTCGCAAAGCGTACTTCACATAATTATAACTTGTTCAATATTTAGTAACAGCGTATGAATAGGGAAAAACGAGTCAAATATCTAGGTTACGTGTAGGACATTTTTTTTACCTTTTTTAACTGAAATAATTTTATAGAAAAAATGGACCAAGGATAAATGACATATTTGCCGGGTTTTTGTGTGTGTGTGGAAATGCCTTCTCGCACATATCAATTCAAGAGCCAGACCTCCCGAATTACGATGGTCATTCTGGCAAAACCTAAATTTTAATTCAAATTTCAAGGAGTTTTGTACATTGATTAATTCTGGCTAAATTTATGGACTTTTGTAAATCAATTCAAGGTCAACAACTCATGCAATAACAGCAGCCATTCCAGCAAAACTAGCACGCCCAACAGTGCCCTAGGCGGACACATAATTTAAGCCGCGACACGAGAAAACAAACAGTGGCATGTGCGCCTAGCGAAGACTCAGAACAGCCTCGGCATCGGCCTAGTCTGATCGGAGTTCTTGTCCGCATGCAGCTAGCTTAAACCGTTAGCTACCCTTTAAGCGCAAAGGGAAGACTCTGATCAGACTGGGCGAATGCCAAGGCTGATCTGAGTCTTCGCCGGGCGCACATGCCACCTTTATTGGGCGAAATATAATTGCGCAGATTTGATTACACGCATGCGTTTGTGCAGCACTTCGGGAGTATGTCTGCGCAGCTCTTTTAAGGGGTGTTTTGAAATCGAATGCGCACCTTGATCAAGCGTGAATGTAATTACCTCTGACCATTTACAAGAAAGTACATAGACACCTTCCATGTGGGCTGAACCAGCCTGTAGCGCAAAACGTATTACAAATGGACCCGAATCGTTTCATTCACAATAAAGGTGAATTCTATCAGCATCATCCTGTGATGCTAGTATTAATCTTTCTTAAAGTGACTGACAAGATCCAGGCCATGATATATCTCTGACACGTCTGAAGAAAAAAAAAAACGTGAGAGACAGAGTAACTGAGAATAAAGCTCTTTTAAGTTTCTGAAAATTTTAAAGAAGTCTTAGTTTTTTAAATAAATGGCTATACATGAACAAACAGAACTGATTCTTAGGATTCCTTCACCTCTTCAGTCAGGTCACTATTTTTACCTAGGTAACTGCGCAATCGCATTGTCATTCAGTCGCGCAAACGTATCAAAGCCGCTGTGCAAAGTATTGAAAATCGGCGCATATGTCATGTATGTATTGCAAATCAGCCCAAATGTGAATCTCCGAATTTATAGTAAGCTTCATGAAATTACATTCATTGACTAAATGAGTGAATTAAAACTGAGCAATAACGCACCCATTATTTAAACTTGCACGAGCACCGGCGCACTATACATATTTATTTTTAAGTTTCACCGAGTTCTGTTCATTGATTTAATTAGATATGGTTCCGGATGGAATGACATTTGCACAGACCCCGGACTTTCCTAGGGCTGGATGAAAGTATCACAGATGGATGGAAAAATGGACAGATGAATATACAATGTCAAAACTGTATTGGCCTCAGCCTTCGGCGGGGGATAAATTTTTACCGTAAGAAACCAAGAGCTGCCTGTCTTTTCCTTTCTTTTTCAATACATATTGTTTTACATGCAGGTGAAATGTCACACAAATATCTCAAAAGACTGAGGTATTTCCCGGACTGAAAATAATAGCCAAGGAAGGTGAATCATTAAGTGTCCATGATTTGTCTCTCTAAGTCATGTTAAAAGTATAATGGCTTATTTTCCGAAGGGCGAGGAAGAGGGGTGCATAATGAGAATGACATAACTGCTTCCCCTGAACTTAGAGCACTGCCCAGTCTGATCAAACTCTTCGTTAAGCGCTTAAAGGGTAGTTAAGGGTCTTAGCTACCTCCAGCGAATTCTATCAGCATCATCCTGTGATGCTAGTATTAATCTTTCTTAAAGTGACTGACAAGATCCAGGCCATGACAGCGAAAACTCTGATCAAAACTAGCTTTGATCACCAGCATGCGTTTGCGCAGCACTTCGGGAATACGAAAAAGTATGGACAACTATACTAATTACTGTAATTGTTCCAAAATGCTCCCTTAGAAGCAATATGGGTTCGAGGTTATAAAACTTGAGAATAATCTCAAACTCAAAATAAAGCACACTGATTGGCTGCTTCCGAGCACATGCTCGGAAGCAGCCAATCAGTGTGCTTTATTTTGAGTTTGAGAATGTACACAAGTTTCATAACCTCTGGGCCAGATCTGGGAACAGTCTGTCTCAATACATACCGTATTAATCCTACTAAATGCCTCGAGGGCGTTGCATTTTACAAGGGGGTTGAATTTATGGGGGCATTGAGTAGTGAATCAGCCTCAGCCAACATATTTGGAATAAACATTATTAAGGTGAACGGATATACTTTCAGGTGAAGGAATTCTTTTTTTTTTTTTTTTTTTTTTTTTTTTTTTTGGCCTTTTTTGCCTCCCGTCACCTCTTTCAGCTAAAATTGCTCCTCTAGGAGCAAATTTTTTCCTTGAAGAGTGGACCCCATTCAAAGACTTGCATCCTCTGTAAAACTGATGAACTACACACAGGTTAGCAAATCAATACAGAACACTATTTCTAGAAGAGACAGTGAAGGGGGGGGGCATTTATCAGAGCTGGGCTTGGTTGGTTGGACGTTTTGGGTTTAACAGCCCTTTGAGACAGTATTTTAGTCTATATAGGGCCGTCTCCAAAAGAGAGGGAGAAAGAAGAGAGAAAAGATAGACGAGAGAAAAATGTCCAAACAACCCCTACCGCACCAAACAGTAGGCCCTTGCCGTACTATTATCCAAATCAGTAGGACGCCCCGGTACTGGAAGTTACACGCAGCACCATCGCACCACCCGACCAACCCCTAGAGCTAGGGATGTCCTTATATCCTTAATATAACTGGATCCATGGGCCTAATGGTTGAAAGCATCGTAAATTTAATGATTGATAGTTAAGGTTTTGATTGATTGTTTTTGGGTTTAACGTCCCTTTGAGACAGTCTTTCAGTCTATATCAGGCCGGCTCCCAAAGAGAGGGAGAAAGAAAGGAGAAGTGATAGACGAGAAAAAATGTCCATACAACCCCCATCCGCACCTACTGCAAGCACAGAAGGACCTTGCCCTACTATGATCCAAATCAGTAGGACGCCCCGGCAATGAAAGTTACAGCAAGCACCATTGCACCACCCAACCACCCCCTGATAGTTAAGGATTCTTTAAGTCTTCAAGTATGGGTACACATAAAATCAAATGTGCTGCATTGTTTTTTTGCTAAAACTGTGAGGAGCTCTCTTCACATTTTTAGCAAAAAAAAGGCACTGTTTTGTGTACAGTGCATTTGAAAATGTACAGGTAAAGTCACATTACTTCAACATTGTAAGTATGAGCAAGCAGGCCCCAAATAACTCATTCACCATAGCTACTCTAATAAATGCCTCCTACATCTTTTCCGAAAATAATGTTGCATTAACTTTAATGAATTCCTGTTTGGTCCTCTCGATGATCATGAGGTAGCTTTTTGACATGGGGGTCTACCCTCAAAGGAAAGAATTTGCTCTCAAAAGAGCAATTTTTTTCCTTTAAGAGTTGACTCCAAACCCGCTAGTGGAAAGGGAGGCAAAAATAGTAGAGGGGCATACCCATTCACCTTTATACTGTTATTTGAATTATTTTGGAAATGGCTGCATTAATACACCTTATGTCCTTATAAAAGCCCCCCTTTCATAAAATGAAACATCCCGTAGCGTTTAATAGGATTAACATGGTATATTAAAGTTGTCTTGACCTTAAAAAGGGGTTGAAATAGGTTTGCAGTGGCGGGGTATCATGCAGTTGTTTGGGATGCTTTTGTTTGTACATGACCATTTGAATGAAATTGAAACAAACTTCTATTAGTCTATTGTTTCAGGATGTGCGTATCTTATAACAGAACTTGTCTCCTAAAACAGAGACAGTCGCTCAAAATGGAGTTTGTCTCCAAATTTGAGAATTATCCCCAGCTGTTAGTGGAACACCTTGGTTTGTGACTTTGGTAATTCCAGTTGTAGGTAAATCAAATTATTTAGATAAAATGACATTAATAATACATATTAGAAAATTAATAATAGTCACGGTAGGGTGTTTATTGAGAGTAATATGGTATATGGGTTTCTGCCTTTTTTAAAAAAAAAAAAAAAAAAAAAAAAACATCTCTTGCGATTTTCTGTTTGCTTCCCTGGACACCCTTCCAAAATGAAGTCTATTCTTAAAGAATTAATTTGCTCCTAGAAAAACAAATTAATTCCATTAAGATGTGTCCCTCATTGAAAAGGGAGGCAAAAGTTGATAGACTTGTTTCCCCTGCAGATGTACCATTCACCTGAAATTGATTCAATGGAGAGGTTATTGCAAGAGTTTGATTTACAGGAATGTCTGTTCAAATAGGTACATGTATTCTGCTACCTTGTGATACCAAATGTGTGGTATTTCATATAACCGCTCAGGAAATGTATGTGAATAGTGCTCACAACATACTTGCAAACAGCTAATGGCCGCTCAGGACATCTATGGGGACAGCGCTCATGCCACATAAGCAAATAGTTGCATATAGGTCAAGCTGCATTCTTGATCAATTACTGGCTAGTCTACGCCCAAGGGCGCCATATCCTTGCCAGAAAATGCAAACTTTAGCATGAAATATTTTGTAATCTGCAACAGTTTTACTGGTCTACACTGATGAGGGTGGTTTTAAAGTTATATCATCGTTTGTCCACCTTTACTTGCAAAAGTTTGAGGATTATCTCCTCCTACAGATGGACAAACCATGGTATAACTATTACGCATCTTACTGCTGATAAGATGGATTTCTGCAAACAGCTGGCGCAGAAAGTGACATCTCACAGCGTCTTCACAGTTTCCATCAAATTACTGTAGAAAACAAAATATCAATTTTACAGAATCAGACACCCCTACATGTAATATTGATAACAGGGTCCGTATTCATAAAGCCACTTAAGTCGTTGCTATGCGGTTGCTAAGGCTAAACATCTATAAAGGAGATTCCCTACAACTAGAAAATTTGGTCTGGAGGAACAGTCTTTGTAAGACTGTTCCTCCAGAGCAAATTTCATAGTTGCAGGGAATCTCCTTCAAATAAATTTAGCCTCAGCAACAGCATAGCAACCACTTAAGTCGTTTTATGAATACGGACCCAGGTCTAACCAAACAGGGAGTAAGAAGAGTCCACTACAAATTTATGGGTAAAAATTCTGACAAGTGTAAGAAATATTGTCAAAGGACTTTTATCAAAATTTGCAAATAATGATACAAGATTTTGTGAAATAAAATAGTTCAAAAAATATTTTAATATGTATACATGTATAGTTGAATATAAATCCTGTATATTGCACATTATTATACGACCAAGATGTAACACACAATTTCACTGGCTAATTTGATGTCAAATATCGGTCAATATCTTGCAATATTCACTGACCAGTCAGTGAATATTACTTACATCATTGTATTTTCATGATATAACGTTCGATGTACACTAATGTTAATGGCCTAATGTCATGAGATAATACCATGTAGTACAATCAGAATATCAAAGGGTAATGTATTTAAAATTATCATATAATAAAACAATTATTGACCTTTATTTCAGTGAATAATATATGCAGTTTTATTGACCTACAAACATAACATATTGGTCTCTGTTTTGCGCCGGTCAATATGTTGTATGCAGGTCAATAAAACTGCATATTCACCTCAACAAAGGTCAATCAATAATTGTATTATATAAACCAACGCATTTTCACTAACTTGCCTGACAGCACCTTTCCCATCACATAATAAAAAAGAATTTAACAAGAGGGCCATGAGGCCCTGAATCGCTCACCTGAACAATTGGCAAGCTGGCTTTTACTTAACATGTCTGAAATTGTCAAAATATGAGTTTTGGGTCAAAAGTCAAAGAATGACCATGACCACTTGTACTCATAAATCTTCATGTACTCATTAAGACAACCATATATACCATTTTTAGGCCAAAATCTTCAAAACTTTCCATGAAATCTTATGTTCTAGCATTTTCCCATATTTGACCATGCCGCAAAAAAGGTCAAGGTAAACCCAAGGTCACCATTTGAACAGTCTTGGTGGTACTCTAGTACTCCATGCTATTTACCAAGTTTCAAGGCCATAGGTGGATTGGTTCTGGAGAAGAAAAATATTAAAGATTTATACCATAAGTGGTAATGGCAGCCATGTTGGTCATGTGACCTGGACCGTTTGAACAAATTTTTCATTCAATCAACCCCTGGAGGCTCTATATGAAATGTGTTCACAATTGGCCCTTTGGCTTTTGAGGAAATGGCTGAAAATGTCAAAATATGAGCGATCTGGATCAAAGGTAAAAAAATGACCTTGACCTCTTGTACTCATAATTCTTCATGAACTCATTAAGACAACTGTATATACCAATTTTTTAGGCCAAAATCTTCAAAACTTTCCATGAAATCATATGTTCTACCATTTTCCCATATTTGACCTTGCTGTAAAAGGTCAAGGTCAACACAAGGTCATAATTTGAACAATCTTGATAGTACTCAAGTACCCAATGCTACATACAAAGTCTCAAGGCCATCGGTCAATTGGTTCTGGAGAAGAAGATTTATAAAGGTATTTACCATATATGGGCATGGCGGCCATGTTGGTCATGTGTCCAGGAGCGTTAGAAAATTTTTTCATTCCCTCAACCCCTCGAGGCTCTATATGAAATTTGGTTTCAATTGGCTTAGTGGTTTTAGAGCAGATTCTTTGAAATTGTCAAAATTTGAAATTTCTGGGTCAAAGGTCAAAGAATGACCTTGACCTCTTGTACTCACATATCTTCATGTACTCATTCAGATGATTGTATATACCAATTTTTAGGCCAAAATCTTCAAAACTTACCATGAAATCTCATGTGCTAGCATTTTCCGATATTTGACCTTGCCGTAAAAAAGGGCAAGGTCAACCCAGGGTCATAATTTGAACAACCTTGATAGTACTTGAGTACCCAATGCTACATACCGAGTTTCAAGGCCATCGGTCTACTGGTTCTGGAGAAGAAGATTTTTAAAGGTTTTTACCATATATGGGCGTGGTGGCCATGTTGGTCATGTGACCTGGACCGTATGAACAAATTTACATTCCCTTAACCCCTGGAGGATCTATATGCAATTTAATTACAATTGGCCTGGTTGTTTTTGAGGAGATTGTTTGATATTGTCAAAATATGAGAGTTCTGGGTCAAAGGTCAAAGAATGACCTTGACCTCTTGAACTCATAAATCTTCATGTAGTCATTAAGATGACTGTATGTACCAATTTTTAGGCCAAAATATTCAACAGTTTCCAAGATATCTTATGTTGCAGCATTTTGCCATATAAAAGCATAAGGAAGCAAATTTGATCTAACCGTAAAAAAGGTCAAGGTCAACCCAAGGTCATAATTTGAACAATCTTGGTAGTACTCGTGTACCCGATGCTACATACCAAGTTTCAAGACCATCGCCCTATTGGTTCTGGAGAAGAAGATTTTTTCAGGTTTTTACCATATATGGGCATGGCGGCCATGTTGGTCATGTGACCAGGACCGTTTGAACAACTTTTCGTTCCTAAGGTCCCAGGAGGCTACATATGAAATTTGGTTGCAATTGGCCAAGCGGTTTTAGAGGAGAAGTTGTTTGAAAGTGTGGACGGACGATGAAAGTGTGGACGGACGACGGACGACGTACGACGGACGACGGACGCCGGAGCCTTACCATCCTATAAGCTCCCCCGGAGCCGCTGGCTCAGGTGAGCTAATAAAAAAGTCCAGTGTGGACATGGTCATGTATGCAGATGCCAAGGTGAACACAATAGCACTTCCTATACTTTTGTACATGTGAGCTTAAAAGTCTCTTTCATCTTGTAATGCCCGTCTTAGCTATACTTTTCTTTGAGTATTCTTCAGCTTTTCTTTGTCTCCAGTCACAAACAGAGGCAAAATCACACATCTGACATTTCCATGCTTCTTCAATATCCACCCCCTTAACCTGCCTCCCTCCCCTCCAAAACTGAAAATAGCCCTTCATCAAGCTCTCCAGTTCTGAGTCTGAGTATTCTACAGAGTGGTGACAAATTGTCTCTTTTGATTCCTGGTGAACATATTCAATCCCAATTTGACTGACAAAAGTTAAACATTGCATCTTCTGAAATAAAATATCCATTAATCCATTCAGATTTTTACAAGTTAATAGGTTACCATCTACTTGCTTTAAAACATCTTCACCAAAATTGTTGTTAAGATTTAATTTTAAATGCCTAGCAACAGTTTCCTTGGTAACTTGACCTTTCACAAGGTCATCAAACAGTTTCTTGTACAGCATAACCTGAAGTCTGTGTTGGCCTTGTTGAGACCGTGACGGGGGTGATTTGTGTTTCCTAGTTTTGAGTTCTTGTAAGTCTATAGTGTAGGTCACAGGATCAAATCTCAATTCATCTATTAAGCCAACAATGAAAATATCCTGTCCAAATGGTGCACCGAATATGGGTATTTCTCGAGCCAAAGTTGTATCACATAGAAAACCTTGTATAGACGATATAAGGTTTAGGACTTTGATAGCCCAAATGTCCTCACTAGATTCAACCTTGACCTTCACAACATCATGAACAGCCAGTTCTGGAAAAATATTTAAAAAAATACATTTGTAAAATAAAGAAAAAAAACTTTAGCATGAATTTTAACAATAGTACTTATGGGGAACTTTATTTTCCAAATTAAAATTTAGAAAAATGTCTAAAGGATATGGATCCCCTTCTTATGACTATTACCCAGAGCTCTAGATATGAGGGAGTATTTGATGATAATTAAAGATAATTTTTATTATTTCTCATTCAAAACATACGTTGTGACCCCTGGTTCAGGTGAGGGGTCACAAAATATGTTTTTATGCAGAATTAACAAAAATTATCCCTAATTATCTTCACATTCTCCCTCTTATCTAGAGCTCTGTATGTCTATAAAATTGCACACAAGCATCACTAAACAGCATCCTGAAGGTATACCAATGTACCTTCGGTGAGAGCTGATAATATTAAGACTCTGACCATATATACTCTCATATAAGGAGGCTTAACACAGTTTTTGCTTTGTGCGACAAACATTTAAACACTTTCCAAAACTTTGACTTGGATGGACATTTGCGATAATTACAAACTCTAAGAAAATTGGTCTCTAGAAAGAATTATGTATGTTTTAGAACCTTTTGGAAAAGGACCACACCATATTTCAGTTGTAGAGGTAGATCTGTGACTCCGTGTTTTTCCATCATTTTCATAATGGGGAAACATTTTTTGTGACTTCCTGTTTGCTTCAATGGGATAAGGCCCTTCAAAAATGGGGTCTACTCTTAAAGGAATTGGCTCCTCATGATGCGAAGCAATTTTTATCCTTTGAGGCAAGGCGAGGAATCACATGACTTACCATAGTTATTTTGTACCAGTATTTGGACAGAACGGGTAAGAAAATTGTTCATTCTTTTCTTATTACTCAATGAATTTTCATAAGATAAAGTGCAGATACGTTGTTTTCGTTCACAAGAATGACTCTCTAAGTGATTTTATGCTTTGTACTGTAGTATTCAACTTTGCCTAAAGCAAACACTTTCTGACTGCTCAAGGTCGAGTGGAAAAATACAGTGTGATTCAGCAGTGCTCCAGTCAAGAAGGGGTAACAGGGGTAATTTAGAGATAATTTACCTTATTTTTCCATAAACACATACTTTGTGACCCCTCATTAGAACCGTCTCAGGCCCCTCATTAGAAACGTCTTCCTGAGACGGTTCTAATGAGGGGTCACAATGTATGTTTTCCTTGATAAATAAGAAAAATTATCTTTGAATTATCCCAGTTACCCCTTCTTATCTGGAGCTCTTAACACTGTGTATGGAAAACGCTCACCGGTAATGGCTTGCTGCATAAGCCATGTGGTATCTGCACTTTACTGCATGAAAACTCACTGAGCATTAAAGAACTAATGGTTAATGACTAATTTTCTTACTCTGAATATAGTTTTGTGACCCCATCCCTTAACACTCCCTTCCCCCTCCTTATTTTCTTACTCTGAAAATAAGTATGTGACCCCCTCCCTTATCTCTCCTTCCCCCCCCCCCCCCCCCCCCCCCCCACACACACACACACACAATCCCCCTATGTAAGAGTAGACCCTATTTTATAAAGGGCTATATGGTCATTTAGGAACGCAAATACAAGGAAGTCATGAAAACTGTTTCCCTTTCTAAAACTGGTGGAAAAACATGGAGTACCCCTAAAACTTAACCATCACTCTTTTCTGGACCCTCACTTACGGTCTTACCTCTAGCCAAGTGAAGACTGGAACCCTCTGTCATGACAGGATTTTCCTCCACCACGACTGGCATAGTAAAACTGTACCACATCTGCTGTTCACACCAATGCTGTCGAGTCAAGTCGGATACCCATAGATAACCAGGTCTAAATCTTTCAAGAGGTGTTCTGTTTTCTTCAGTATTATACACTGCTTCAAATTTGTTATCTTCATCTTCCTTCTGTTTTGTTTCAGCTTCACCTGTATCAAAAAACATACCATATGAGCCACCACACAAGAAAACCAACAAAGGGGTTGTGTGCCCAGCTTAGACCAGGGGCCGTATTCATAAAGCAACTTAAGTCGTTGCTATGCTGTTGCTAAGGGTAAATTTCTATGTTGGAGATTCCTTACAACTATGAAATTTGGTCTGGAGGAACAGTCCCTCCAGACCAAATTTCATAGTTGTAGGGAATCTCCTTTATAGATATTAAGCCTTAGCAACAGCATAGCAACCACTTAAGTCGTTTTATGAATACGACCCCAGGGCTTCCACTAACTTTCAAAATTTGGAAGTCTAGACTTCCATGGTGTCAGTTTTGGATGTATTGAGAAAATTTTTTGGAAGTCTGAAGTTTTTAGGAATGACTTATGCATGATTATTTTTGACCCCCGCCCCACCCAACATCTCTAATACTGTAGCGCATTTTAATTGCATAATTTTCCCTTCACAGTCGCCGAATGGGCCGCGTGGGAAAAACGATGACTTACGGAACGTGTGAAGAGCGTATATTGACTGGCTTCCACCGATGCATTCGGTTGTCGCTAGGCTGACGTTCATTACCATTCATGTTAGATGCTAACAAGAAAGACCAGTCTTACTGCTTAGTTGCACTGGCTGATACGATTATTAGTCATCTCTGTGTGTACTGAGGCACCTGTAGCCGTCGCACGGTTAAAACGACACAGCGTACGGCACGTGTATATACTCACAGCGGAGTCTTTTATCTTAACATCAAAGACAAAACGCGCTTGACCCATAAACGAGCAGGTAATTGCATATCAACGCTACCGTTAGTATATTATACCCAATATATAATCGCGTAGACCCTGATCAGAATGTGCTATTTTCATGCAATGTTCGGCATTATTTTCGCACTGGTTTGCATGAGATATGACAATAAAACTAGGAAATCAGTTAAATGGACGTTTCCATTTTCGTATTTTAATAGTTCCATTTTTCAAAACATTGTACATGTATGTAATTACCATAGCGTCGACCATAACACATCGGAAATAGTGACTATTAATATTAACAGTGTATCTTCCCTTTGATTCTGCACTTCTCGCGGAACCTAAAAACCCCTATAGATGACAAGATGGATCATGACAAGATTATCCGTTGTAAGGGCAAATGCAAATATGAATGTTGTGTTCTTAAAAACTTCGGACAGACTTAGTCGATACATTCTTCAGTATTCATTTGTTATGGATACATTCACAAACTTCTGAAGTCGGCAAACGCCCTACACATACAGGTCAGTTACATTCTCCACCCCGTCCAATCGAAACGCCGGAAAAATGGTATGAATGCCGGATATGCGGTATTTTCAAGCCGAATTGTGGTCTTTTTGTCAGAATCGCCATCATTAAATTTGACAGCGGGTTACAAAAATCGAATGACTTAATAGTTAAAAATGGTGAGTATAACGAATTAGCTTATCTGGATCTACATAGATTATACTAATTGTCGAGACTTCATTTAGTTTAGAAACTACGTTTGTTTGTCGTAACATTCAAAGTGATTTTTGTTTTATATGTTCGGCCTTTCGCTTAGACCTTATTCACGTCCTCAAGTTTCGTTCTTTTTTAATTTTCATTGAAAAGGGTCACAATGAGTTGGCTAAAGTAGAATTTTAAACATCCTCATACCATTATCGGGAACCGAGTGATGCATTTTCCACCGAGGAAACGGAATTGGAGGCACAGTCACAAAAATTGAAAGCAACGCCGGATAAAATGGTATCAGTTTCTTTTGAAACTGCTTATTTTTTCCATTAGACAAATAAATGTGTATACAATCAGGCTGATCAGCACATCTTTATAGTCAGGTCACTCATCCCTGCTCGAATGAAAAATCTACGAATCCTAGTGAGAGGCGAAGATTGATCTGTACTTTAATAGGGATGGGTGAATTGATGGATGAATTATTTGGGGATTTACGGTCTTTTATCATATTGGGTCAATAGGGTTACTAAGTAAAGAAGGGGCGCAAAGGCTAGAGAAGAACAGAATTGAATCCTAGTTCGGAGGAAATTTAAATCAAAGGTGTTAACCCATTGTCCAAAACGACCTGACTCTGAAAGTGCAGATGTGCATATGTTGTACGACCTATTGTTTCGTGACAAGGCATCTAATGACAAAGCCAAATGACGGCACCTCCAACTGATACTATAGTAGCTTAAGGTGTCGATAATACCTTCTGTTGCTCTACTGACGAATTCATGTAAGACTGTCAGGTTAGGGAGAAGCTCAAATGGAGCTATATAGCCCAATCGAGCTATATAGCCCGATCGAGGTATAACAAGAGCTTCGCAAGCGGCGCATAATATGCCCGTTTCAGTGTCATGAAGGAGTTACAGAATGAACAAGATTGTTCATAGAAGGATGAACAGGCAGACAAAACAGGAGAAACAACTCTGTAATTAATGACTGCAATGTTATCAATACAACACATCAAATACTATTAGTACACCAAAAATCAGGTTCCAGGGTGAAGCAGCTCAGAAGTTGTGAAATGCCAAAGTCAAACAATGGAGATAATTCATAAACTCTTAGTTGCAATACTTTCCCTTGACAATATACACATCACCATAAAGTTTTGTTAAAATATTTCCGACGGTTAAGGAGATACAGAGTAAAACGGAAATTGATACAAGGGCAGATAATTCAGGAAGTAAGCCAGAGTTGTGGTTCATGCGCATGATACATTATCCCATTATTATACACATTCCTACAAAGTTTCATTGAAATATTTCAAAGGGTTAAGGAGTTATGGGGGAATGGGTTAGCCTAAAAAACTAATCAAAGGGAGGTTACTCCAAATTTAAGTAAGGGGGAACAACCATTCTTATATGTGACACACCATCTTGTGATCATGCACATTGCTATTAAGTTTCATCAAGATATACCAAATGATTACTTAGTTATTGAATGCACAATATTAGTATACACAAAAATACCCTAAAAATCTAATCAAAGGGACGCAACTCCAAAATGAAGAAGGGGAGAGCAACCATTGTTATATGCGACACATCATCAGACCCTCATACACATTGCTATGAAGTTTCATCAAGATATCCCGAATGGTTATCTAGTTATGGCGCGCACAAGACTAGTAGGGTAAAAAATAATCAAAGGGGCATAACTTTGAAACTAAGAAAGGGGGGCAACCATTACTATACACGACACTTTGCCCCATCCTAAGATATATGCCTACAAAATTTCATGAAGATATCTCAAACGGTTTCTGAGATATGGTGCGCACAAGAATGTTGATGGACGGACAGACAGACAGACGGACGGACGGACGGACGGACAGCGCCATGCCATAATACGTCCATTTTTTCAAAACGGGCGTATAAAAATGAGTGGAAATTAAAGCATTATTGCTTCTGCATTGCACTGAAGCTGAACTGCAGAATTTTATATGAACAACAGTATAAAGGGTGACAAACCTTTTATGATTTTGTAAAAAAATCGAACTTCCACCGTTGCGTTTTATGCAAATTGTGGAAATTTAAATACAAGAATATCTTTGAGATGCCCCCTCTTCTTCTGATCTGTATAAGCCTCCTCTGTATAGGAGCACCCCTGTGTCCAGGGTAAGTATTCGTCGGTAGTCTTAGGGCGTATTTAGTCTAAACTGGAAAATCTTTTGGGATCAATAGATTAGGTGTTACCACCCGGGCAGCCATCTTCTATTTTACGAAGGAGGGATAGTCTTTTATTGTGTAGTTTGTAATATAGGTTTCTGGACAGTTTCTCTATCTTGTAGACAATGTCAGTGTCACAAAATAGATTGGAGAACTTTCTGCAGTCTATTATCAACTGGGCAATATCCTCTTCTGTGGAGAAAGAATCGTTCCAGGACTGATCAGCACTGATATGGTTTTTAACAATGTCTCTTAACACTTTATATTCACTTATTCTGGTCTCGGTCAGTAGAGGACAGTACAGCAACATATGGAAGATGTCTTCTTCTTGTTGCTTACACAATCTGCATGTCGGATCTTCCCGATACTGACTGAATCTGTGTACATTGTGTATATTGGCCTGGAGCAGGCAGGTTCCCTCAAACTGGACAGATATATCCACTTCTGTGTCATGGTTTACACACCTGCTACGCTGGGATCATCTCAGAGCTATCATTGGACTGCAATTATACTTAATTACTTATAATTTATAGAAATGTCAGGGGAATGGGAAGAAACATGTTTACATAAACATGTGGTTCTTTTACAAAAACGCAACGGCAGAAAAGTCAAATTGCTTTGCATTCCAACATGATTTTCATCAATATTGAAAGCACAGTACTCAAAATTTTGCAATTATTTTCAAAATGGATTCAGGTGAAGAATCTTCAAATTCTAATGCAATTTCTATACCTCGATCGGGCTATATAACTCCATTTGAGCTTCTCCCTAACCTGACTGTAAGACAATGGCATATGCCTAGAAAAATATACGACCCCCTGCTCCATGACGGCTTAATGATTTCCAACCTGCTCTGCCCGAACTAGTGGCAAAACCTCCGATGGCGAACTTGTTTGGTGGCGAAACCTCCATCCGTCAAAAATATGCCAGGAAAAGAATAACAAATAAAGTTTCCTTTTAAAAGGAAAGGCTTGCCAAGTTAGCGCTTTGTTTCTGAAATACATGTAGTTCAATGTTTGTGGTATTTTGATGTCTTGAGATGGTATCTTACTTGAAGACACTTTCTTCATTTTAAAACGTCCACAACTGTAGTAAACAATGAGGTTACGCTACATTCTGGCTGTTCTGACAATCATATGATAACCTTCAGTGAAAAAGGTCAATTAATGTATTACTGCTAATGAAAAATATTTCATAAAAGCATAAGGATTTAATGCAAAAGAAAAAGGAAGTCTTCTTTATTTTAGTAGTTGTTGTTTTGTTGTTTTACATCCACGATAAAAAGCTATGGTCATGTCGGGACGGTCTATTACCCTAACCACACTATTCCTGGGCTGGCTTAGACCTTCTAAGCGGTTAACCTGTACTATGTGCACATTGTCATACTTTCACCAGTAACTGACAACTGCCCTTCTTGAATCAGGGGAAGGAGAAACGAAAGTATGTGGCCGGACCGAGTATCGAACCCGGGACCTCTGGCTCTTGAGTCAAAACGCACTACAACTGCGCTACACTGCCCGGTCCCTCTAAATTTTAGTAAGTTTTATTCAGAAAGGAAGGTAACTGTTAAAACTGCATAGGCCTAGAAAAGGACGATTTGATGGCAATTGTAAGATACTGATATTTTCCCAATAAGACACTTTCATGAAACTGAATTACAATGTATGTTTATGAAAAAATAAGAAACTGATTTTCAAAATCAATGTATGTTTATGAAAAAATAAGAAATAGTATCTAGTAAATACGGTGCCAGGTTTTACAACGTCTGAATTCCAGGTTTAACACAGCCGAAGTCCAGAGTCCAAAGTCCAGAGTCCAAGTCCAGTCCATATTTTACATAATGCCCGCGAATTGCGCATGTCGTTATTTGACCTTATTTCACAGTGGACAACGAAGAACCGGATGGTATAAATGGTAAAATTCGGGTTCGATCCGGTCCGATCCGGTGATTATGTCCGATCCGGTGAGTACACGTACTCCCTATCTGAATACATAGGCCATAAAAGAACAATTCAGAATTTTGCTTGAATAAGGATGTGTTTATGCATGGTTTGCCATTTCCAATGAACTGAAAAGTATACAAACATTTATCAACAAGATCAAGCAAGGATTCTTCATCACAATCACTCCAGTCGATGAAATTCTCAGTTTCAGCACCTTTTGTCGCGGGGGCAGCCATTTTCTAGGTCACTAGTCGCTCGACCGTCGTGCTTCTATTTTAGTGGTTGTTACCAAAACCTTGTACCGCACCGCACCGGCTAAAATCTTGTACCGCACTTACGGAAATTTCCGTACAGTGTCGAGTAAATTCCAAACTTTACCACACTCACGGTATGCATCTCCATTAACAGATTTGTTCTTGTCTCTCTTTTTTGAGATTCAATAATGAATCTTTTAATAAATATTTGTTTAATGTCGAATTTTATATGTCAACGAAAACGCTTATCTATCTTATACTTGTACATAGGACCACTTTTTTTCTATTTTCTGCAAGCAAAGTCTCAATTTAAATACTTTGAATAGTATATCTTCTATGCGTGCATTAATATGGCAAATTTACATGATAATATCAAGGTATTTTCTCCAAAGAATTTATACAAGTATTTCTCTTATAAAATATTATACTGAAAGTATATCTCAGTATTTTTTTATTAGTAAAACCAACCAAATCTAAAAGCCAGGGACTACCATGTGGTAGATGTCTCGAGAATTTACTGAAATGGATAAAACCAATATTAATATCCTTTTTGAGTTGGGCAATTAAGGTTACCGCATAATATAAATATGTATATACTTCTAATACATTAACATGTCTGATAAAAACTTGTTTACAGAATCAGCATATACTTATTAACATACCCTTTGCAAGAGGTACAGTCCGTAAATTTCGGTTGGGTTCGGAAATCTTCGGCGGTGCGGTTCTCTATTTTACCCAAGTGCGGTGCGGTACGGTGCGGTACAAGGTTTTAGTAATAGCGATCCGGTCATAGTTATTCGAGGTAGGGTTCGGGAACAAAGCCACAGAAAGTTACACATTGTAGGCACAAGGCCGGTAAAAGTAATAAAAAATATCCTGGTTAGAAGCAATCCATTTTCTGAAGATGCAAAAGTATCCCATTTACCAAAAGTAACATCATAGGAAGCAGTTGAATGGTTTCTTTCTGTATACACCTTTCCTATAAATCGATTAAGTCGCGCACGAGTTATCTACCCAAGTAGACTGTGACGTCATCTATAGGATATCCCATATAATTCAGTACAACTGCAAGCACACATAACATGCATAAAGCAGACGTTTTGAAAATGTAAACTGCCAAAAAATCATTGAAAGACCAAATAAAAGTATAATTGCCCCGTTTTCATGTAACATTTTCTATTTATATATATGTTTATTTATTTATTTTAATATCATATTGAGAATCCCGACAAGTCGCTCTTGATTTTTCTGCACTTTCATCGACGCCGTGTTTTAACACCCCGGCAATACATTCACGGTATTTCAATATAAAAAAAGTTACACTTCGTATAAATATGTTTAGTGAATCTGAAAAGTTATTTCCATTTTCCCGACATTCAGATAGTAACTACGTATTATTACCGGACAGATTATAGCGCTGATATTTATGGTTTCTTGTGCGATACACCGATCTAAAAGCATCAGCATCCAGACAGTTTTCCCTAAGTTTGAACCCGAGGTTGAATTTATATTATTTTTTTCCATCTCTTACTTATCTTCGGTATTATTTATTTGATCGTTTCCATTTCACGGTAGGTGTTCTTAAAGCTGCCTTCCGAACACGTGTCTAGGTAATAAACAATCATAGGTGTTTGTTTATTGCGGCAATGTGCGCAATTCGGTGATTACACAAACGAAGTCCGTGTCAGCACACTTTGTTGTCATTTTTAGCGTGTGTCTGCTTTATAATCAGCTAATCGTTCGTTTTGTATCTTTTGTAATAACGGTCTGTACATCTTCCGCGATTTTCTTTCTTATGTTTTGGGAGCTGTACTGGTGATACATACTCTTTCGATTACGGTAAGTTTGGCCCGAAATTGTAGTGGGAAATCTTTTAGTTTTATGTCAAATTCCCAAATGCTATAAGTTATAAAGCTTATTTTCCGACAAAGAAAGAGCTAAATATAGTTGGAACAAAATAGTTGTCTTAATCTTAACCGTTGAATGTTAGGTTTGAATATACGGAAAACCGGCATTTATTTGGTTACACAATGAAAAACAATAGCCTATCCTATAGATGACGTCATAGGCGTTGCAAGGGACAAAACTCGAACAGACTCTGAATTATAGGAAAGGTGTATATCTCTCGATACTGAGACGACCATTTTCTGATCGTTACCTCAGGTGTGGTGGGCGACTAAATTTAGAATTTAGCTCAAAGGGATAACAAACTTTCTGGGTCGGCCATTAAAACTATTTACAAGAAGCAGATCAGAGGCATGCTAAAACACATGCCTCTGGACCGATCATCTAAACAAGGGCCTTGTAACTCCTCAGCGGTTTTGGCAGAAGCCGCCGAAGAGGGGAGACTATTCCACATAAGAAGATATTCCACGTAGTCCTGGGGAAAAATTGGGGAAGAACGAATTTTTCAGGGCATCACTATATGCAAGGTATCTAGTGTATTGTGATACATGGGATACCCTAGTTCTTCTCGATTTTGGTGCTGGGATCAAGTACTTATCTTTCTCAATGGACACTATACTGGAATGAATCTTGTTAAAGAAGGTTGAGGAGGTCTGCTCCCGGCGGGCCTCTAGGGATGACCACTCAAGCTCGTCCAGCATATCGCCGACACTACTTGTGTTCCGCCATCGCCTGCAAGTCCACCTGGTAGCTGTTCTCTGCGCCTTCTCAACCTGCTGAATCTGATTTGACACTTTCGGCAGTGTCAACGCCTACAAATATTCCTTTTGGTACAGCATTCGTCTCTGGGACAACTTACCAGCCTAGCTCACCACGGCGCATTACTTGGATGTTTTCAAGGCAAGGATAGGCTCCACAACTCCTTACGCCAGAACAACCGTGTATATACTGTTTTTAACCCGAACCACGGGCCTTCCGCCACACATGTAAATATCACATATGCGTGAGAATGTTCCAGATGAGCTCAGCGCATTATTGGAAGATGAAGAAGAAATTTTGTTTAAACATATTTTATGCAGAAAAATAGATATGGTCATAACAAAGCAAATGTATAAATATAAACACAAAAGGATCAGAACGAAAGCATAATTAAGCTTATTTAGTTCTACTATTAATTTCAAAGAGAATATAGATAATACAGTACATGGTATGAAACATGAACTTGACGCATATTCTAAATAAAAGACAAAATAAAACTTATCTTGGAATGCGATCAAAACTCTAAAAAGGGCAGAACAAAGGGCAAGGGTTGATCGACCATAAACCGATTAGGCCCCTCAGTAATTTCATTACTGGCCGTCCCAAGGCGGCAGTTCCTTTTTGTTCTTCTTGGTTTTATGTGCTGCTAGTTGCGATGTCTGTTATTGATACATTGTTTGTGATGTTCAGGCTAGCCCGTTGACCACCTACATGGGAAATGGCTGCCGCTGGTGTTGTCTTTGGTGATGACTAGTTTTGTGCTGTCTCTTTCCCACATGGTGTCCTGGGTTGGATCTGGAATTCAATTGTGTCAGTTTCTGAGAATTTCCCTTACTTTTTCATCAGTAGGGACAGCTTTGATCTTGACTGAATGTGTTAATGAGGCTGGGAAAGGACAGAAAGGACCAGTTAGTTGTTGCCACGCTGGACGTATAAAAATATTCAATGTTGACAACCATGAGCTGCTTCTACACAAGTTGCATTTTGATTGAATTAGAGGAAATGATTGGCTATTTGTACGAGATCTATACAGTGACATGACAGCAACAGTCAAGTGGGAATGCCCTTTATCAACTTATTTCAATGTACGTCCAGGTGTCTGTCAGTGTGATGTGTGTGAGGGTGGGGTGTTGTCAACGACCCACAGTAAGAGGAAAAGCAACAATCAGCTAGAGGATAAATATACTGATGCAGTAATTGGTAGTGTTAGAAAATTTCACATATACGGTTGCTGATGATCTGGCAGTGCTGTCAAACTCGAGGAGTGAAGCGCACGACATGCTTGATGACAACAGAGGGTTTGCAAACATTGACAGATATATAATTCATCCAACAAAGAGTGGTATGCTTTCATGATCTAAGGGAGGGAAATCGATTAACCCCAAAGATTTTTCAGAGTTTGGAAATACGAAAAAACAGCACAGCAAAGTACACATTTGGGTGTATTCAGAGACATTAAGAAAATGATTAACATGGAGGAAAAAGTAGCTTTATTTAGAAAAACTGCGTATGCTCTCATTGGGGCAGGATTGCATTCTGGTAATGGACCAACCAAACAACTGAGTGCTTATCTATGGAGCACTTATGTAATCCCAAGGCTGGTGTATGGACTTAGTTTAAACAATATTTAGTCATATAAACAGCAATCACAACAATTTATACATACAATAAGCGAATAGGTGTATGTACTTGAAGTGCAAAGAGTTACACAGACTGATTGTGGGTATTTGAGAGATTTCAAAGAATTTTTCTACGGCAGATTCAGGACCTCTCAGATAACACTCCGAACTGTGTTACCCTCTCCTTTGTGGGAACAACAATGTTGAAATAATCATGCATAAGAACATTTTGAATCTGTAAAGTCAGCCATATCACAAAACTCTATAGAATATCAAGTGCTGGGAAAGACAACTCATAATGGAAGATCAATTGGAAAAAGTTGGTGTAATGAAGCAATTAATAGACTCTTAAATATTTATGAGCTACCTAGTGCACATGAACTATTTGTTACCCCCCACACACACACCTCCCCCCCCCCCCCCCCCACACACACACACTCCTAAAGATAAATGGAAAACTGTTCTAAATTCTGAACTTGGCTGATTTGTTGAAACATCTTAGGAAAAGGACATTCGAGAAAAAGCAGCTTTCAACTACCTGAATCCTCAGTCAGTACCGGTAGGAAATTCTCGTAGTTGCTAGTCGGGTGTTAGGTACAATGTACAACTAGAAAAGGTGTTTGCAACCATATGCTTGTCTCCAAAGGGAATGATCTGTACTAAAAACAAGAGCTATCAGAAGACACCAAAGCGCGCCTCATGGGTGTCGATTCTCACAGTTACAAAAACCTACAAATAGTGTTAGAGATACAAGGCAAAACCACTGAACCATGAAATATTGGTCACAGTGACCAACAAATAGTATGATGTCATTTTCAGAAGCAGACTGAGCCATTAACCCAGGTTTGATAGATATCTACTAAAATAGTTCTCAAGATATGTCAAAGTTACTGAACTATGAAGGACAGGTCGCAGTTATCTATAAACAGTATAGGGTCATACGCAATGTCAGACTGCTTGACTATGCCAGGTATGATGCTTCTCCAAATATAGGGCGAAATCACAGGACCGTGAATAAAGGTGAAGGGCACAGGAGCCAGCATGGATGCTTGCAGCTTAAGCTCTCCTTTGCATTCGCAAAGTCGCGCTAATAGTTGACGGAATATGTTCAAAAGTTAATCAGCCGATCCACTAACATTCTCCAAAATGCTGTTATCAAATAGTGTTAGAAATAAAATGCAAAATCACCTGGCCATAAATAAAGGTCAAGGGCACAGGAGCCAGCATGGATGATTGCAGCTATAGCTCTCATTTGCATGCGCAACGTCACGCTAAAAGTTGACGGATCTTTTTGAAAAGTTAATCAGTCAACCCACTTACATTCTCCAAAACAGCTGACCAAGTTTCAAGTCCCTAGCCTAAATGCGTTTTCAGATATCTTGCTGACAAGTTTAAAATAATGAAATATCGAAAGGGCATAAAAAGCCCCATTGCTCTATCAGCAGGAAATATTTTATTGTGAAGTATCGCTGCATGCTTTTCACTACAATCTCGTCACTTTATATGATCGTGGTTGGACGGCTTTAGAATATTAAAATGTCCTTGAGTTTCTCATAAAAACGTTTTTAAAGAATATCTAGATCATTTCAGTTGCCAACTAAAAGGATCTACTTTCGACTTCACACACTTCAATTACATGGTAAAAATACAATGTATTGAAGATAAAAATACAATGTACAGGTATTTAATAGACGATTTTTCTGTTGCGGTTCCTTGATGTTATATTGTACTGTGTCCGCTTGTCTATGGTCTCTGGCGGTTTGGTCATCCGTATTGCTGCCCAATCTGCCTTCTGTTTTGCTTTGTTTTGTAACTAAAATAAAAAAAGAATAAGTAAAAATAGATGTTGATGCTGTTATTGGGGTAGCTGAATGACCATCTGTTTGGGACAGAGCTGCTCATGCGGTTTACTGTACGTGTCTTTCGTAAACTTGTGTCACTTTCTGTGTGTATGTGCTTCTTTCCCTATTGGTTTTGAGAGCGGAATGTGGGATTTGATTGTATTAATTCCTGATCATTGCCCATCTTTTTACTTTAAATACAATGTACGGCCAGGATCCCATTCATTGCCTCGCAGTCGCGTAATTTTAATTTCATTGATCAACGGGGAACCAGAAATAAAGACCGTATTTTAGATGGAGAGATTTTTATTTTTTTTTATCAAAAACCTGTTTCTCTTTTTTGCCAGTTATATGACTCAAAAATGCACATCAACTGACATTTTATCATCAATTCGGAAGGCTGTACCGGCTTTATAATGACTTGTGCTTCGATGATTTTTACCACTTATAGGACTGTCGAGTAAAGGCGAACGAAATGGCGAAATCAAGTATACAACTCCGTCGAATACATCTACTGCTGTTGTTTAATTACCGTAGCTGACGTGTAAAAGAGTGGCCTTGGGTCGAACTAACAGGATATTGAAACTGTTGAGCTGTAGAGTAGAACGATAATGCATGGAGATTATTAACCAACAAAGCGTTTCAACTGAACATTTTTTGTCATTTTAATTTTGTTCTGGTTTACTGCTTGACATGCATCGTCACCACGTTTTCATTTTATTTTGCCCTCTTATCAGTAAACTCATGAGAAAATACATTTGAAACTTATCCTACTGGCTGCTTATTCTGTTGTTGACAAACAAACGACACCAGCACAAAAATACCTGTCATTTGTTTAAGTTGCGTGTGAATAAAAAAATCGCACACAGAGAACTTATTAATATAATGCATTTACTATAACTTTGCATTTACAGCCGCTTAGCAGAGAAAAAAAATCATTAAATTATGTTACTAAGTCTTGTGTAGATTCTGGAAACGATTTCTGTAACTTTCTTATTTTACATCTAAAAGACAGTTTTAAATATTTCATCATTAAAATGTATCATTGTCTCATTGAGCAAACGGCGAAAGACACACAAGCGACTTTCAATGAAATTGTATAGTTTCCAGTAGCAACACCCTTATGACGTATAAGCACGTGCTGTCATGCTTGAGTAACTTAGAAATTCTTTTAACGCATATCAATTTAAATCTCTTGAAATTACCTTTCCAATGAGATATAGAATGATTGCCAAATATCAGTCAATAAGATACCCTGAGATAATTTACCAGATTTCTGCGATGCCCCTCGTATAGCAGATCGAGGCCGTTTCCATTTTCGTTTACTTATCAGTCACATCAGGAAGGAATTGCATCTAAAATTTATTTTGGTGTATGTTGTTTTTGGTGTTGACAAACACACGATACCAGTATGATGATGTCAGAGGATATATGTAGTATTGTCTTGTCTTAAAAGCCAGTCTTTAGTGTGGATTTTTTCCAAATGGTATAGCAATCATATTATTAGCACAGATTAGAAGAAAAATGAAACACATTTCAAAATGGATATAACAACTAAAGCTTAATTTATTCGCCAGATTAATTGCAATTTCTTTTCAGTGTTGGTAGGTGATAAATCATATGTGTCCAGTGGGGGAAGGACAGCGAAAAAAAAAAGATGTGTTACAGTAATGCTTTTAGTTCTATTATAGCACATGAAAAGCAAATTAAAAGACTAGTTAAGAGAAGCTGACTGTAAGGATTGAGCATTGGATGGAAACTCAAAATTTTGTATTTTGCTAAAAATGTCATGGTTTAAAGCTCCCGACGAAAGATGAAGATTAGTGAAAAAATTACTGAAATATGTCAAACGGTTCTCGAGATATCTAGGCAATTACTGTTGCCATGGCAACCATTTTTAGGCCCCTCAAATTTTACATATTTTCATGAATTTCAAAGGGAAAACGTGTCTGTCCTGAAGCAAGTATCAAATAGTTAACTGGTATGGTGTTTAGGACTAAATGTAATTGTCAGTCTCTGCACCTTCAGAGCATTGGCTACTGCGCGTTGTTGAAACCATGGCAACTGGAAGTACATATAGTCGAAGAAAAAATAAAATTTGTGAAAATAGCTCTTTTTCAAATCGAGGTTATTGAAAATGGCAGCCTGACCTGAATATATCATTAACATGTCTTCAAACAGCAACATAAGTACGGTACATAGCAAAAGCAATTAGTTGTAAACTTTCACTGACTACAGAATAAATGCACGCGCAAAGGGTGTCCCTGTCGCGTTTACAATTTTACAGAAACAACAGTTTTTTTAGATTTCTTTCCCCTAATTTCCACACTTTCAGTTTGAATTTGCTTATCAAACAAATAAAGAGTCGCATTTTTATCCCATCTTTGCAAATAACGGCGTAGAAATGTAGTGTTTGATATTGTTTCTATGGTTACGATGCATAAAAATGTGTTACATCAGTTCAATACGACCCTAAACCCATGTAACTAATATGCAACTCTTAATTTGCAGTAGAATCGATATGGTTTTAATGTAGTTTAGTACTTGGTTTCCGTATCTCTAATGGTTTTCATTTTTTTTCTTATAAACAGATTTAAAGTTGCTGCTTAGATACGCCACCCACTGTATATGCAATTGCAATATCACCGTTTTATGAAGAGTAAGTGTGTACAAATGTGAAAAAATACGTGATATAGAACTATACGATTAAGAACATTTTTTTTCTTACCAGTGAATTGTCGCTGATGTATACATGGTGTTGAGCGCGAATCGTAGTTTATATCTCGACGGCGAAGCCGGAGTGAGTTAAGAAAAGCTGAATGTAAGAAACAAGCCGAAAAATCACACGCTCAACCAATAATAATTTCATAACAAAATGGACATTTCAAACATTTTTATGGCACCACAAATTAACATTTAAATGGCAGACTGGAAAACGAAGAGAGTTAATGACAGGTTTGTAGTTTTATGGCCCTTTCAACAGTACTTAGGTCATGCAACGAGGCATGGGTGATTTTTAAAGACTGTGTGCAATGGCACCCCATGATTGAAAAAAAGAGATTCGAACAAGGCCTGCTAGCTTAGCACGCAGGCGCTTCTCTCCCTAAGCTACAGAAAAGTGGATGAAATTAGATGGGATGAATAAATCACTCATGAGTACTCGTATACTTAAGATGGCACCCCTATCAGGATTACCTAAATTACACGACTTTCTTGGCTATTCTAGAAGCCCCGGGAAGCACAGTAGGTTAAGGCCTGGCCTGCTGATCAAGTGGTTCAGAGTTCGAGATCTGCTTGATGCATTAACCTTTCCAACCTCAAATTTGGCTCCACTGCACAGCTTTTCATACTCATTCCTCAACCCCCCCCCCCCCCCCCCCCCACACACACACACACACACTTCCCACCATCCCCCAACCACATTCCCCCAATCGTCCTGATATGACTGAAATACTGTTAAAAAGGACATAAAATCCAAAGTCATTCATCCATCCATTTTTAGCTGTTCTATGTAGTATGACGATCATAGGTAACAGAACATTGCTTAAAATTTCAGTATCCCTCGGTGAATAGACGCTGTAGGCCTTAGTCTACACCACTTTCTGTCCTGAAAAATGCCTCTTCTTGCGTAATTACCTGCTTCACAGAAGCAATTCATTTAAAAACATTAGTAAATTTATTTATTTCAACATAAAATAAAGATAAGGCAAAAATATTGCTGCAAATATAGCGGTTTTACTCCGTTCTTCTATTCCGTGATTTCTGCAGACGTTTTGCTCGGGACAACTCTTGTAATCAAATGTACCGAATACAACTGCAACTGCAGTCTTGGTAAATGGACCTATTTCATAGATAAAAAAAAGGTCATGGTGAGCATTGTTGACATTAATCTTATTCTTTCAAAGATACCATCTTTTATTATTAAAGATCATGGATACTACCTGTAGTGTTCGCAGATTTGTATTCGTCAAGGGAGGTAGATAATGCCAGTTTGACATATCTCCCTTCCTACTATTTTACAGTATTGACGCATTTCAAAGATGGATAACTTTTAAAGTTTTGCGAGTTTACACCTAATTTTTTTACTTTCTTTAGCTTCAAACCTTACTCTATCATGCATATATTGCCTTATTGTCAAACGTGACTGTCATTTTTAGTTATCAGGCGAATAAAACACCAATTTTTCACTCAAATTGTGTCGATTTTTTCCAGTAAAAGCTCTCCCGTTGATAATAAGGGACAGAAAACATTCATATCATGTTATCTTATTACATACATATGTATTTTCAAACTATAAAAGCAAATAGGAATGGGATAATATTTGTTGTTTGATTTTTATCGAGGAAATATTACATACATGTCTCAATATTGATATTTTCAAAATGGATTCCTGGTTACCATGGAAACGGCCGAACGTTGACCTCTAAAAACTTGTGAAATACAAACAAGCATGGTATATATCAATTTCCCAAAATTTGAGCCAAATCCGTAATTTTCGACTTTCCACGTTATTATGGGCCAATGCTCGATTTATAGTCAGCCTCTCTTAACTATTGATAATAGTATTGTCGAACCGCGACAAATTAAAATCTTAAACCGTTCCTTCAAGAGCAGAGAATACATTCAGAAAAAGGAACATGGACTAGACTACGTAGTTTCGGCTAATAAAGCCTCGTCAGTGACCCTGTCAATATCTAGTGACGAGACCAGAGAAAAGCATACTGCAATTTCTTAATTTTAATTGGTCAGTCAATTCAAAGACTGATTAGTATAAAAACGAATCCAAATAATATAAAAGACGATGATCTAGAATAATAGTCTAAATCATCAATGTCAAATCTTAGGTTTCTCAGAATATATCCTCTGTCCTCTAAGGACGAAAATGAAATATAATCTGCACTATGGATGATGTACGGGGAGACGTTTTACGGCCGCCACACGGCACAACACCAGCTGCAGAGAAGTAAAATTAAAATCTTAAACCGTTCCTTCAAGAGCAGAGAATACATTCAGAAACCTGTTTTACATCCACTTACTATCAACGAAGGCTGGGTTGAAGCCATGCCCTCTTTGGTTTATCTGAATCTGCCAGGAACTCCAAACACTCCTGGCCCAATATATGGTTATAAAACTTGTGTACATTCTCAATTTCAAAATAAAGCACACTATTTGGCTGCTTACGAGCACATGCTCGGAAGCAGCTAATCGGTGTGCTTTATTTTGAGTTTGAGATTATTCTCAAGTTTTATAACCTCGAACCCTGAGTATCACATGAAGTGCAAGGTTTATACAGTCCCTGTTCAGACTCATATAGTGTTATCGCTCTTGTTTGATATCTTTGACATATATCCGCCCCCTCTTGATGGCAACCATTTTCCATGTCCGTTTCTTGGCTGTGCAAAAATTCATATTACAAATGGAATATTTATTTTCACAGTTTATTCCTCACAAGCCTTTCAACGTTTCGGCTAATGAAAGCATCCAAAATTGTGAAGAATGTTTCATCTGTATCTTATAATCGCACAATCTTTGTTACATATTTATTTTCACAGTTTATTCATCACAAGCCTTTCAACGTTTCGGCTAATAAAAGCTAAAAAAATAGAATAGAATTTATTCTTCAAATATGGGCCAACGGTTTACATAACAATTCCATGAACAACAGCTTACAAAATTCAAATCTATTTAAATAAATTGAGTTTTTTGATACGCCAGGTTTGGTCTCATTTCTTTTCGGTGTTGGAAGGTGAAAATGGAGTTTCATTTATCCAGGACAGCGGGGAAAAAATAAGATGATGCTATATTGCTTTCTGTATGGTGCTACTAAAGCACTTGAAGACCAGAATTAACTTTTGATTGTAGTTTTTGAACCGCGCAATTTTGATTTTAGTTGTTGAACAGCACAGCAAAAAACTGTCTTTCATTTACCTACAGTATAGGAATTCTGATATATGAAGACCGGGCTGAAGCATAGGTAAGTGGGAAGTAAGGTAGGCAGGTAGTTGGGTAGGAAATGTTGGATCCTCCCAACATTAACATGGTGGCCCAAAAGCTTAACAGCCTAAAACGTAAGTGGCCCAAATCGTTCACTAGCTGAAGGTCTCATTCGTTTGGCGGTCCTAAAGTATATTGGGAACTTTGAAATTTATTGACTTTTTGTGCTCAAACTGGACGTGTGACGTCATAATCCAAAATGGCTGCCCCCATGATTAAAATATTTAAACAGGAAGTTGGTGTTTTGGAGCCATAAATTAAACTTTTAAGGTGTGTAGCAGCTTATTTTAGGCTTGTTTTGCTTGCTATATGGAAGATAGTAAAGGCTACCATTATGACCACACGGGGATCATCTTTGTCTCGTTCAAACGAGAAAGAAAATGTGACTGAATCTTTAGTTTGCCCTAATTGCAATAAACCGGTGAGAACAAAAGGTATGCAGTGTGACTTATGTACCTACTGGTTTTGTTTTAAATGCTCTAAGTTAACAGAAGCAATGTATAAATTACTGAGCGAGAAAGAAGTACCCAATATAAAATGGAACTGTGATGGGTGTTTAAGGGTAATGCCCTCTTTAGAAGGGATTCAGGGATTCTTGAAAGAATACAAAGTTGATAAGAAGGTTATTAGTGATAGGATGGATAGTTTTGACACTAAATTGACTCAGTTACAGGAGGCGCTGGACTCAAAAGTGGAAGATAAAGTGGAGAAATCCCTTAAGTCATTTAGAGACCGTGAAGAAAGGAAATGCAATTTGATAATACATAATCTTAGTGAATCAGATCATGTTGACAAAGAAGTACGGCTACAGTATGATCGAACACAGCTTGGCAGTTTGTTTGACATTGTTGGTGCAGGTGATGTAGTGGTAAAATCCCTTATTAGGTTAGGTAGGAGACAGGCAAGGGAGGCAACAAATACAGACGAGGAGGCAACTGGTAAATCTAGACTGATTTTATTGACTGTTGATTCAGTCTATAGCAAACAGAAAATATTAAAAGGTGCAAAGAACCTAAGAGCCAAGGATGAGGACGATGAGTATGTACATTTCGACTTTGCCAATGTATTTATCTCCAGTGACTTAACAAAAGAAGACCGTATTAAGCGGTATAACTTAAGAAAAGAACTGAAAACTCGTAAGGAGAATGGAGAAATGAATTTAGTGATCTATAATGGCAAGATAATGAATAAGTCTGAGATTCGGAATAGAAGAGGATCTGGTTCGGGCAGTGGGTCCGTCGACCCGCCAGCCTTTCGGGACTAGTACGAATAGCATCGTCAACCGTGTACATAGTTTTAACGATGTTTCAATGAGTTTTAATAAACATTTTTATCCTGAAGGTTCAGGGTCTTTGGTTTGCTTATACACTAATGCTGATCAACTTCAAAACAAGATGAATGAGCTTGTTTTATTGGTAAATGAACACAATCCCTCAGTAATCCTTGTGACAGAAGTTCTTCCAAAAAACAATTTAACACTGAATTTAACATGTGATTCTGTTGTATATAAGATTGATGGATACACTATTTTGCCGGGAGGAGTCTCTGGTAGAGGTGTTAGTGTTTACATACGCAGTGGGTTTTCAGTCACTCCGCTGAACAATCTCAATGAACAATATCATGATGCAGTATGGTGTAATTTATTTGACGGTGTTACAAATGTAACATTAGGTTGTATTTACAGAAGTCCTTCTGCTCAGGACAGTACTAGTGTATTACTAAATCGTTTGATTACTCAGGCGGCAGGTTTAGAGGGCAGATTATTAGTGGTTGGTGACTTTAATTATCCAGGGATAGACTGGTCTGATTGGACAACTATACATAACGAAAACCACATGGAATACTTATTTGTTGAAAACCTGAGAGAAATTTTTTTACATCAACATGTATTAAGTTGTACAAGATACAGAGATAGCTGTGCTCCAAGTTGTATAGACTTGATTATTACGGATAATGAAAATGATATTAACTGTGTAAATATTTTGCCGTCGCTTGGCCATAGCGATCATTGTGTTCTATTATTTGAGTATTCTTGTAGTCAGCAGGAGATTAAAGAAGAGGAAGATGTTACCTTTTTGAAATATAACAATTGTGATTACATAGGGTTTTGTGAGGAATGGAGTATAATAGACTGGGAAGTGGAGTTTAGTAACTGTAATATTGAAGAAAAGTGGAACAGTTTTAAATGTTAATATGAACAAAGTGTTGATCAGTATGTGCCTAAGAAAGTAATCAAGGCTGGAAGGAAAAAGAAGCCTTTATGGATGGATGCAGATACTGTCCATGCCGTGAAAACCAAACATGCATTATGGGAAAAGTATAAAGTTTCTAGACAGCCAGATGACTATAAACTGTATTGTGTCTCAAGAAATAAAGTTACATGTTTAGTTAGAAACTCTAAAAGGAACTTTGAAAAGAATATATCTTCCAGAGTTAAAGATGATTCGAAACACTTTTGGAAATATGTCAAGTCAAAGACAACGGTCAAGTCTACCATTGGTGAATTGAAAAATGAAAATGGTGATCTTATTGAGGACTCTTTAGGGAAGGCTAATATATTAAATGACTATTTTGCGAGTGTTTTTACGAAAGAAAATTTATCCAATATACCTGATACTCAGGATAGGAACTATTCTTCTAGTCTAGAGGATATATATATTGACCAGGATATGGTTAAAAGATACCTGTTACAATTGAAACCAGGAAAGTCCATGGGAGTAGATAACATACATCCAGCTATTTTGTAGAATTTATCTGAGGTTTTTGCTAAACCATTGACTGAATTTTTTCAGACTTCTATTGAGTCGGGCAAGTTGCCTTGTGACTGGAAAGATGCTTGTGTTACGCCGTTGTTCAAGAAGGGATCGAAAGTCGAGCCAGGAAATTATCGTCCAGTGAGCTTGACGTCAATATTTTGTAAAGTGTTGGAGAAAATAATTAGAAAACATATAATTGACCACCTGGATAACAACAGTTTTATATCTAATTATCAGTATGGCTTCCGGTCGGGTCGGTCATGTGTTCTCCAGTTATTGGATGTTCTCGAGGATTGGTCTAGTTATATAGACGGTGGAGTGCCTTTTGACACAGTATATCTTGATTTTGCTAAGGCTTTTGACACAGTACCTCACGAGCGATTATTAAATAAAGTTTCATCCTATGGGATTATGGGTAACATTCAGTTATGGATTAGGGACTTTCTAAGTAGTAGACGCCAGCGTGTTTCGGTTAAGGGTTGCTTGTCTGACTGGAGAGAAGTTGTCAGTGGAAGTGCCACAGGGGAGTGTATTGGGCCCTGTTCTCTTCGTTATTTATATTAATGACTTACCAGAAGTAGTGCATAATATTGTAAAAATGTTTGCCGATGATACAAAGATCTATTCTCCAATATTGGACTCGTCAGACAGAGAAGAACTGCAAGAAGACCTGTATTCTGTGTGTGACTGGTCGGATAGTTGGCAGCTGTTATTTAGTGTTGGTAAATGTAAAGTTATCCACTATGGTAGAGACAATCCAGAGTATATTTATTATATGGATTCCAAAGAATTGGCTTCGGCAAATGAAGAAAAGGATCTCGGCGTAGTGTTCCAGAGAGATTTAAAATTCAGTGGTCACATTTCTCAGAAGGTTAACAAAGCAAATAGTATGCTCGGTATCATCAAGAAGACTTTTGATTTTCTGGATCAGGATATATTTCTAAAACTCTACAAGGCTCTTGTTAGGCATCATGTAGAATACGCGAACGTTGTTTGGTATCCCAACTATAAAAAGGACATTGAGTCTATTGAAAGAGTTCAGCGTAGAGCGACGAAATTACTTCCAGAACTACGTCATTTACCATACCGTGATCGTCTTAAGAGACTGAAGTTACCTACCTTGTTACATAGACGAAAACGAGGAGATTTGATACAAGCTTTTAAAATTATTCGTGGTTACGAAAAAATACCTGTGGAAAGGTTCTTTGTCTTATCAAATACCAAATCAAGAGGGCATAACTATAAATTGGAAAAGAGCAGGGCAAACACCTCATTTAGATTAAATCAGTTTTCACAGCGAGTGGTGAATCAGTGGAATGCATTGCCTCATTATGTTGTGAATGCTTCATCGGTTAATGCATTCAAATCCAGCCTTGACAAATTTTACAATTCAGACATCATATATGAGTATTAGTAACAGTATAAATGGCAGTCAGTGTTTTTAACAGTTGACTTATAGTAATATTCCCGGAAGCGACAATTACCAGTTATTTTTATTCAAGAGGATTTTTATTCATCCAAGAGGATTTATCAACAAAAGAGTAACCAGATCATACCAGTAATTATAGTGCAACACGAGTAAATGTAAGAGGGTGGGCTAAAAAGAACGTCGTTCTTCACTTGGAGCCCCAGAAGTTCAAGGTTCAAGGTTCAAGGTTTATTATTGCCACAAAGATAAATGTAGGTCATGAAACTTCGTATTTGGAAACCAGACCAGAATTACGCGCATTTGTAGGGTAGGGTAGAGTAAGGTAGGTACGATAGAGGTAGGGGTCGGGTAGGGTACGATACGGTAGGGTCGGGTAGGGTAGGGTTCGGTAGGGGTAGGGTAGGGTACGTTTATGTTACCGGTACGGTAGGGTGGGCTAGGCTGGGCTAGGCTAGGCTGTGCTAGGCTAGGCTGTGCTAGGCTAGGTAGGTCAGTTTAAGTATTTGATGATGCTTTGTGATGTATATCTTCTGTGGCCAAAATTGACAAACAAGCGCCTAGCTTTAAGAGAAGGTTATCAGCTTTTGAAAGTTAAACTGAAAATGATGACCTCTTGAATACTTCAAAAAAGATGGAATCATTTTCAATACGTAGCGATATGCACGACGGTCGTAACGCAGTAGGTACGGCTTTCGCACAGCTAGACATTGAAATTATGTACTTCCGCATTGCCAAGGAAACGTGTCGAAGCTCGGCCGATGATTACAAGTATACTTTTAACCTCATATTATCGTTATGCGTCCATTTATAGAAATATCTAAGAAGAATTTGAATGAAATAGCCTGACATTTAGAATCCATTAAATGTAAATATAGAAGTCGAAGTGTAGGGACTACATTTTGTCTTTGTCGGAATCACGTAGGTGCGAAGCGGTGTAAACAACATGGAGGATCACTGAGAAAAACAAGTTACAGGAAGAAAATAAAAGTATTTTTCGACTATTTCAAGATGGATAAAAGTTCTAACGCTAAGCAGAGTACAAAGAAATCATCTGCAAGTGTTGATAAAAACAGAAAATCAGGAAATAAGAAGAAAAAGAAAAGTAAAAAGCCATTATCTGCCAAAAGTGACCAAAGTCCAGATCAGCTTGAAGTGGAAGGTGTCAGAGCACTTGACCAAAATGGTAAGAAAGCATTGCAGCCTCTATCCTATAAGTATTTTTACCTTGAAAATTTAGTAAACAGTTACATCTATGATGTGAACTTGTTCGAAGCTTCGCTTATGAAGAGAGACACCCGTCTCCAGAATGCAGTAAAGTAATGATGATTCTCAGGATTGGTTGTTTAGAAGATCATATGTGGTGTTAAGCAAATGATGTTTACCAAGACACAATGGGGTTGAACCGAACGAAGCAGCTGCCAGAGTTCAAAAAAGTCTGTGAGAATTTACCGGACAGAATCTGGCAAAATGATTAAGATGTCTGTACTTGAAAATTCTGAATATTTTTACCAAACCAAGACAGGTCAGGGGTCAGACGGAGTTTCGTAATGAATGAGATGCTTGGAAGAAGTTAAAAATGTGAAATGGTACCCATGTTTGAGACATTACTAGTAAGCAGTAAAGAAATGGATTTCGGGCGGTTGTAACAGTTACTAGAAATAACGGAATACACTTAATTACAGGAATATACCAAAATGCACCAGAATATACCAAAATACACATTTTTGTTTACTGAAATACACTTTATTTTCACCGGAATATAATAATTTTATCTAAAATATGTCATTTAATATTTGCTGAATGTAATTGCTGGCAAGTGACTGACCCATACAAAGACCCAAACCAGCTTGCAATCTGCACAGTGATACCTAGCTAATACCCATATGTTGGTCCATTTATTCTCACTACCAATAAAAAAAGCTAATACTTATATGGAAATGGTACTTATTTCATTTATTCTGGCAATATTTAAGTTTATTTTGATAATATAAATATATATTTTGGTGTATTCCGGTGTATTCCTGTAATAAGGTAGATTCCGGTAATTCTAGTAACCAGATTTCGGGAACATTTTATATCACAATGGGTTGATGAAAGATGAAATTTGCTGTCTGTATATATTTTCAGACATCAAGCCATTATAATGTTATGTATCCACATGGGTCCCCTTTAATGTGGTATATCCCCTAAGTAGACACTAGAAATCACCTAAAAAAAATTTTTTTCATGTTTGATTTAGTTGGCCGAGCCACGTAGTGCAATCAGTAGGGTACCTGACTCATAAGTCAGAGGTCCTGGGTTGGATACTCGGTCTGGCCACATACTTTTATTTCTCCTTCCACTGATTCAAGAAGGGCAGTTGTCAGTTTCTGGCAGAAGTATGTGCACTTAGTACTGGTTAACCGCTTAGGAGGTCTAAGCCTGCCCAGGAATAGTGTGGTTAGGTTAACTGACCGTCCCGACATGACAATAGCTGTTTACCGTGCACGTTAAGCAACAAATCAATCAATCAATCTTTGATTTAGTTGCTGAGTGATCTGTTAGCCTTTTCCTGGCTTGCTGTCAAAATGGGGGCCTTTCCTCTGGACTGGTTAAAAAATATTTTGTTTAACATTTGATATGGCCTAATTTCATTATGAAATGTTATGATTTTCGTGAGGCAAGGCAGATTTCTTCAGTTATTTGACGGATTAAAGTGAAAACCCCTTTTGTCGCAGAAGATTACCATTCAATGATCACAAAAGTACTTAAAGTAGGACAAAAGTGCCATTCTTCGTTATTCAGATAGAATGTGATTTAAATTGGCGAGACAGAAAAAATTATGGTGTTCTAAGAAAACTAATTGTTTTGTTTAGTAATAAAAGATTGCTTGATTATTATGATTAATCAGTTTCCACTTACTCTTCAGTCCTCACCTTTTCGAAAGTACTAATATCATAGCAGTCGGGCAGCTATGTTCCAGTTTTACCAATAATTGACCAAAAAGGTGGAAACATCTCTATCGGTATAAACAGATTTAAAGAGATGTTAAGAAATGACTCAAAATAGCTAGAGTATATGCAATCCTTTGTGTTTCACATTGTCACACTATTGAAAGCCCAGGCATTCATTGGCTAATATCTAGAAATGTGGAAACATTCCTTTTAAGAAAAACATATGTTATGGGCCCTTGTTAAAACTATCTCGGTGAGACAATTCTAATGAAGGGTTTTCATTGAGAAATGAGAAAAGTAATCCCAGAATTATTCTCAAAACCCCACCTTATCTGGATCTTTGCTTCTAGGACAAAGACAGGAACATGTTTGCATATGACATGGTAATATGCAATGTATATAACAGACAGGTGGCAGTACACAGTGAATAGTACAAAGCAGACAGTGAACCATTTGCAGTAAACAGTACTCCGTCAGCATACGCACATGCTCTTGGGCATCCAGTTGTTTGCATTTATGGCAGTGAACAGTAAAATACAAAACCACTGCAAGTGGGGCCATATACATCTGTTTCTAAGTGAGTTTCATCCCCAGTCTGAGTGAGTCAGTACATGTACCTCTGACAGATCTATGCACACAGGTATTAATGTGTTCACAAGCATAGTCTGTAAATACCTTCCCAAGGGATGCAGTCCAATTAAGAAAGGGGAAGCAAGCATTCCCATAAACAATGCACAGTCTCAAGCTAATGCACATTGCTATAAAGTGTCATCAAGTTAATTAAAACAAAAGCCTGGTGATGGCATGCACAAAAATATTGATAGAAATAATTAAATGGACGTAACTCTGGAAGTAACAAGGAGCAACCATTCTAATATAAAACACATTGTTTCAACTTCATCTACATTACTGTAAAGTTTCATCAAGATACGACTTGACCATAGCTGTCTACCGTGGATGTTAAACAATAACACAACAACACCTGCATAATCGACTTCATCATCATAAAAACATTATCGTTAAAGACGACACATAAAAGGCACAGCACCTGATTTCACGGGCACCTTGTGTCCTCCTGTTGCATGTTATGTATTTAATATATGAATACGTTTTAGTATAAAACAAAAATAGAATTTAAAAATAAAGACAAAATGAAAAAAAAATCAAATACAAAGAAAATGAAAATAAGACAAAATAAATAAATTAACACACACATACACACACAAAAAAGAAATTCCAACTGCAGCGGGAATATCTGTATCAGGCTTAACCGTTGCATTAGCATCTGTTAAACCTGAGGACACCGACTGGGGCGACTCGCTGTTGTGGTTTTGTAAATTAAAGCTCAGAGTGTCGAATTCCAAGAAATATTCCCTACAAAACTGACAGAAAAAACTGAACCAAAAACACATTAAAGGTTTATACAATCGCACCTACAGGCGCTCTGAACCCTAAAATTTTCTCACGGGGAGCCCCCCACCCCACCCCACCACGAACCTCCTTAAGAGAGGGGTACGCCTCTCTCATGCCGTTCCCACTCGGGCTCGACAAAATAGTGCTGTTAGAAATAAAAAGTCATCTCTAAATCACCTCATTATTAGAGTCATGAAACAAGTGATAAAATTTTGTTTCACCAGAAGGTGTGAAAAACATGTTTAATGTCATCACACTGCCTATCAATGCTTTTCAAACGTTGTTTCGCAATCTAATTAAAGTCTCTAGAGTCTATGCAGCCTGGAGCCGTGAAACGAAATTTTATCACTTGTTTCATGACTCTAATAATGAGGTGATTTAGAGATGATTTTTATTTCTAATAGCACTTTTTTGTTGAGCCCGCTTGCGGTGAGCGAGACATAGTTGTTACAATATCAGTTCGGTGTATGTCCATGTGTGCTTGCGTCCATCCGGATTTGTCCGGGCCATAACTTCTACATTTATGGATGGATTTCAAAATAATTTGGCACAGTTATTCTCCTTGATGAGTAGAAGTGCCATTTGAAACATTTGCTCATGTAGGTCCAAGGTCAAGGTCACACTTGAAGGTCAAATGATAAAATGGCCATAAATTGAGCTTGTCCGAGCCATAACTTCTACATTTATGGATGGATTTCTAAATAATTTGGCACAATTGTTCTCCTTGATCGGTAGAAGTGCCATTTGAAACATTTGTTCATGTATGTCCAAGGTCAAGGTCACACTTGAAGGTCAAATGATAAAATGGCCATAAATAGAGCTTGTCCGAGCCATAACTTCTACATTTATGGATGGATTTCAAAATAATTTGGCACAATTGTTCTCCTTGATCGGTAGAAGTGCCATTTGAAACATTTGTTCAGGTAGGTCCAGGATCAAGGTCACACTTGAAGGTCAAATGATAAAATGGCCATAGATTGAGCTTGTCCGAGCCATTACTTCTACATTTACGGATGGATTTCAAAATAATTTGGCACAATTGTTCTCCTTGATGTTTAAGAGTGCCATGTGGAAAATTTATTCGGGTAGGTCCAAGGTCAAGGTCACACTTGAAGGTCAAATGATAAAATGGCCAGAATTTGAGCTTGTCCGAGCCATAACTTCAACATTTACGAATGGATTTTAAAATAATTTGGCACAATTGTTCTCTTTGATGAGTAGCCAAAGTCAAGGTCACACTTGAAGGTCAAATGATAAAATGGTCATAAATTGAGCTTGTCCGAGCCATTACTTCTACATTTACGGATGGATTTCAAAATAATTTGGCACAATTGTTCTCCTTGATGTTTAAAAGGGCCATGTGGAAAATTTATTCAGGTAGGTCCAAGGTCAAGGTCACACTTGAAGGTCAAATGATAAAATGGCCAGAATTTGAGCTTGTCTGAGCCATAACTTCAACATCTACGAATGGATTTCAAAATAATTGGGCACAATTGTTCTCATTGATGAGTAGAAGTGCCATTTGGAACATTTGTTCAAGTAGGTCCAAAGGGTCACACTTGAAGGTCAAATGATAAAATGGTCATAAATTGAGCTTGTCCGAGCCATTACTTCTACATTTACGGATGGATTTCAAAAGAATTTGACACAATTGTTCTTCTTGATGAGTGGAAGTGTCAAGTGACATACGTGTTTGGGTAGGTCCAAGGTCAAGGTCACACTTGAAGGTCTGATATTGTAATTGTCATAAATTGAGCTTGTCTGGGTCATCACTTCAACTTATTTTCCTTTGTGAAAATTTGAAAAAAAGAAGAAAATGCTGGCTAAGCATGATGTTGTTTGGCTTCTTTCTAGAGTGAAGCAGTTACTTAATCTTGACATACTTATAGGCCACTATAGCAAACAGCGGGCTCGACCAGTTGTCCCTGGACAACCTTCTAGTTTATTAAAGGGGGTTCGATTGGAAAAGGTATATTAAATTTGATAGAGCAAAATCAAATGGAATAAAAATATTCTGTTTTTTTTTTTTTTTTTTTTTTTGTATCTTAAATTCAACGTATATAATAATACAGTTGGCTCAGTTTCTCTATAATTTACATCAGGGTTTATACCTGTTTTTGAGTTTTGTGTTGCTAAATTTTTTCCAAGCCATTCATCCTATGAATTAAAGTTCAAAAGAAAAAGCATAAAGAATGTGGCTGTGTAATTGCAGAGTGCGTATCTTAGGCGGATCATCGGCTTTATTTGTGCAATAAAGACAAGACTTCACAATATTTGATGAACAAGATTGCAGAAAAAATGATACGAATTTTATCAAATAATTAATAAGAATATAAATGATTAAAACAAGGAAATGATCATTCATTACATGTAAAGTCTCATAGGCGGAAAATCTTATGCCCCATCTGTGTAATGTCTCGCCGATTATCGGGACATAACGCGTTACCTTAGCGGTATGCGCATGCGCAGAAACAATGTGAAAAAGGTCTATTTAACCCCTGTCCGCATGCAGTTACCAGACACAAATGGACGGACGCTCGGCGCCCGGTTACTGCGGCTATGGATTCATTCCGCTGAGGTGCGGGGGCAACGTCGATATGAGAATTGAATTACTACCACTAGTTACCAGACACGTCTTGCAGTGGCACTATGGAGCAAGTCCGTGCGACCGTGGAGACGAAAAACACCAGAACCTAAAGAAAGAAGCAGTTACCAGACTCGACCCTATTGGCTGGAACTGAAAAGTATGGAAGCATCACGCGTACGTATATGAGTTAAAGAGTGCGAATAATTAAGAGCAGGTTAAAATGTTTACGGCTGACCGAAGTGCTACACTAAACGGCAGCGTGACGATATTTCCAGCCAAGCGGTTCCGTTTCACAGCAAAGACAATGGCCAAAACCGGGAGTATTCGTAAAATAAATAAATAAACAAAAATCGCAGATAAATGGATTGGGAACGTAACAAAGGAGTAGCTATGCTTGGTCAGTCTGAAAGGCTGCTAGCCTGCTGGGTCTTCTGGAATATTATGCCTTAAAGTTTAGATTAACCAGTTTATTGCTTTGACAGGAGAAAAAAAGCAGAAAAAAACTCGTGTTGGAATGATTGTAACAATAAAAGAGGACTTTGTTCACATGATTATCACTCCTTTGCTTGATGATATTTTACTTGATCCATTTGATTGATTTGTATTATTTATTTATACTGTTTAATCATGTACTAAACCACTTGCGGTGTTTACATAAACCCTTAGGATTATATATTTGTCTGACTAGACATAGCGTAAGGTCAGCTTTTGAATGATCGTGGTAGCTAGCTAATCTCATAATATAAAAATTGTTAGTGTGGTGACTTATGGTAATGAACAAGTAAAGCAAAGTTTCCTTAGACGCTTTAACTCATGACCAGAAAACAGGAGAGAATGCAAATGATTTCTCTTACGCCCGAAAAAAACTTATGTATTTGGTTTTAGGAAGTGGCTGCTGACAACCAGTTGTCACCGCCTCACATGCTGGAGACAATTACCGGTTTTCACCAGTCGGTGTGGGGAATTTTGAACCCACTCAATTACTGCCAGTCGGGAAATATTTTTGTTGAGGTGGAATGAAATTCCGCTTGGCCCTGTCTGATGCTTTAGGTTTTTAGTGTCGTGATGGTTCTCATTGCACAGGATGCAGTTACACAGGGTATAATCGATTCCGCCAATTTTCGCTTCCTGCAGAGACTGTCCGTCATATTTGGCTTCCGCCGAGACTGTCCGCGAACTCTTGCTTCCTGCCGAGACTTCTGTACATGATAAATGGCTTCCTGCAGAGACTGTCCGCGTGATTCTGCTTCCTGCCGAGAGTCTCGGCAGGAAGCAGAGTCACGCGGACAGTCTCGGCAGGAAGCCATTTCTCGAGGACTGTAGTCTCGGCAGGAAGCAAGAACTCGTGGACAGTCTCGACGGAAGCCAAATATGACGGACAGTCTCTGCAGGAAGCGAAAATTGGCGGAATCGATTATACCCTGTGAGTTATCAGCTGCTATTCTGTTGTTGGACTGGGCATACTGAGCTTGAAGAGTCATTGGCGACGCCTTCAGTATCATGGTCTTGCCAGTGTAGTTGGAATGGCAGTTGAAATTGTTTGTACCGCTGACTGGTGAACGAAGGTCTCAGATGACATGTGGTAGTTTTGTCATGTGATATTCAGATTATCTTGCTCAATCATACAGGGTAATCAAAAACCTACCTCACTGATGGCTTTATGGATTGGTTCACTTCCATAGATGCTTGATGTTACAAGCGAAGGCTCTACTCAGACCGCACTGCAGTCTGGTCAAAGCCTACAGTGTAAAGAATTTCTTTTGTTTTTTAAGGTGAGGTACCTGCCAGGCCGAGTCCATTTACCGTTGCTTTTACGGGCGCCCGTATATATTGGCAGGAATCATCATGCCTAGTACGGTAAATAAGACAGGTATTGTTTTGGTCATATAGTCCTTCAACACTATAAAGGTATTTACGGGGGCGGTCAGTTAACACAACCCTACCATATTGTGAGTTCCACAAATACCTAAATGAAGGGGCCATCTTACTCAAGGCACTAGGCGGGGGCATTCATGTACTGTGGACACATTTCTAGTTCTCTCAACTATCATTTCTCTTTTCTTTCTGCCTTTCTCTGGGAGACGGCCCGATATAGACTGAAACACTGTCCCATAGGGCCGTTAAACCCAAGGCAACCAACCAACTAACCAGAATCTGACGACATAGTAGGATGGTAAAGTTTTAAATGAGAGACAAGCTATTGCATATCCATGCAGGAACCATGGCTTAACGTGAAGCTACAAAATTCGAGACGTTTTACATCTATTTCACGTTAATGTCATGTAATTGTCCATATATATCTTGAGGTCATGCATATGTTTTTGAAAGTTTACGGAGACCTATACATTAGAAATACAAGATTTACGAAATTAATCCTCTTGAGTGTTTGAAGTAATCCTTTTAAGAGTATGGTTAACCAGTATATAAGCTGTATTAAAACTGAGATAGCTTATTTTGTAAACCGTACGCAAAAATGGTGCACGAACATGTACATGTATATGCGAAAACAGCTTGTACCCCCCGCCCGTAGCCTTAGCTGTTCTTAGATATTGTGTATGGATCCTGAGGAATCCGTAGGCGAAAATAATGACTATAAACACGGAATTTAATGACTTCAAAATAATTAATTTTTTGAGAAAATCTGAAATTTTAGTTTAAAGAATTTCAGTTTGTAATGTGATTGAAAAATCGGCTGGGCATAGCATACACTCTTTGTCATGCTCCGGAAGCAATGACCTCATATCTGTATATTACCATAGCAGCAACTAAGAGCTCATATTAATGTCTAAGTGACGTCATCGAGACGCCATTCTGCCTAGATACTACTAAGGACAACAGTAGGTAATTCCATAGTTGATATGGTAACATCTCACTTACAATTCGAGGGGAGCATGGCATACAATGTATGCCATGCTCCTCTCGAATTGTGAGTATACAATGGAATAGTATGATTTTTCTCACAACTTGTAATTCATTCTCGAATAACTTAATTCTCTGTTTATAGCGAAACGGTGTGTAAGCATACAGATGAACAGGCACACTTTCAGGGGAAGCAACTCTGTCAGTTTCATTTCTGTCTGTCATCTCATTTGGGCAATCGGAGCACGCTCGGCCAATTCCGTGAATCACGGAATTGGCCTAGCGGTTTTCCGATTGCTCATTTAGGACCAACCCTGAAAAATAAGGATTCGTTTATATAGAATTCTTTCCTTAAAGAGTGGACAGCTTTTTGGGGAGATTTCGTTGTTCAGGGAGCAAACAAGAAGTCAGTTATAATAGTTTAAAGGGCTAAGGGTTTATATCTAGTCGAATTGCATGTAAGTTCTAAACTGTCAGCAACATTAAAAGGGTCCAGGTGATATGGCTTGAGTTTATTTACAATCAAAGACGACCTACTAATTTTGAACATGTTGAAAAGAGCTATGTCATGTAGCAGTGTGGTCTTAGACTTATCTGCCAAAAATGATGACCTGCCATTTTTTTTTTTCAAGCAAATCTCTAACAAAATCTTTATTGTACAGATATGTCATTTAATACTGGTGGGGATATTTATTTCATTACAGTAATTCAACCCCCTGTGACGAGGCATAATGACATTAGATAGGTCACCGTTTGGTGCCTTTAAAAGGCTGTTAACAGGTTTACAATTCTGTTAAGATACCAATTCGTAATTGTAGACCACGTTTGAATTGTAAAATTACAACTTGAGAGATTTATATTCTTTTATAGCAAGTCCCTGGGTGTTCAGTTTTGTCATAGGACAAAATGTATGATATTTATGTGTTTGTTTTTTTACGCTTTTCAAATGTTTTCAAGAGTCTATATCTAAACTACTAAAGAATTGCTATTAGCTGGTGATTTAAAACTTCCTACACATAATTTGATTGAAATATTGAACTAAACTCTCCTTAAAATGATCGTGTGTCATTGTATTTACTTCAGCATATCAGGAAAATTAATACCTTACGATACACGTGTATATGCTCTGCCAAGCCTTATATCCGCATGTGAACATGGACATCTTTAAATCCCGATGAGATTCGTACAAGCTTACGCTACTATACAGCCTGGCCGAAATGAGAATCAGGCCTAAGTTACTAATCCAATTAAGAGGGGCGGGAATGGTGTTCTTGGGTGGAGGGGTAGCTGGCGGAGGGTAATACCAATATGCTTTCTTTTGCTGTCGACGACCCGGTACTGTGCTAAGTGGCTGTTGACCGAGAATTCGGTCGTTAGCAATACTGTAACCGAATAGGCTGTGAAGGTCGAGCTTGGCGAGTGTCGACGTGCGGGTCGACACGTCCAAGGGTGTGAAATCAAACCTAGGCTTCTCGAACTAAGTTCAAGTAGCGTAGGTTTGATTTCACACCCTTGGACGTGTCGACCCGCACGTCGACACTCGCCAAGCTCGACCTTCACAGCCTATTCGGTTACATTTGGCGCTGCTCGCAGCGCCAAATGTAACCGAATAGGCTGTGAAGGAGGCCGAGCTTGGCGAGTGTCGACGTGCGGATCGACACGTCCAAGTGTTTGGAACCCAAACCTAGGCTTCTCGAACTAAGTTCAAGCAGCGTAGGCTTGTATAAGTTCAATGCTGAGGCTTTACTGACCCCAATCCAATCACAAGAGGTTGTCAGTAAGATAGGGTCACTGGTCTTAGGCAGTCTGACCCGGTGGGGTCAGGCGGCGTAATTTCAGTTTCCCACCCTGGAGCTGGTTACTAGCTCCCTCAAGTTCGTACGCTGGGTGTGGGTAATCCTTCAGTGTCCTGAGTCAATAAACACAAGATTTTAAATGATTAACAACTATTTAATGAAATATGAAAATACTTTGTTAATTTTGTAAGTGTAAATTAATTCCAAAGATTTAACATTTGTATTGCAAGTTCAAATTATATTGCACGGTAGAGGAGTTTCTTTTCAGAAATGTGCTTTTCACGAAGTCACTAATTCCATTCTAAGTTGTTTCCCTTGGAAAACATACAGGAAGTGACGTTTTCTTTTACCAAGTTATTTCCCTTGGAAAAAACATATAGGAAGTTAGTTATTGTTTACAAAGTTGTTTCCCTTGGAAAACATACAGGAAGTTAGTTATTGTTTACAAAGTTGTTTCCCTTGGAAAACATACCGGAAGTCACAGTTTTGTATTTACGAAGTTCTTTCCTTGGGAAAATATACAGAGTCTCAAATTACATTTTCAGCATAACTTTACTTAAAAGAAATCCTAAAAGGAAAAACTTTAGTCATAGTCAGAGAAACGAATTGCTACTTAATGAAAAATGACTTATGATGCAAATTCCCGACTACATTTCGTACAAAATGTGATAGCGAGAATTTGCCATACCTAAGGGAAGAATAACCACCCGTATGCTAAGGTAGTATTTATTCGTTCCCTTTACCAGAAGCTCTGCTCATCTTCGAGCTTTGCCACCAATCCGTCTTTCCTCCCTTCCTCCGCCTTGTCATTGAAATATTTCATCAAGTATATAAATCAAATATCAAGTTTTCCTGTTTGCATAAAAGAAGTACAGGGAAAGTGAAATATTCACTTTAACAATATAAATCATACTGCATAATTTGTCTGTATACAAATAATTAAAGATTCCATCCCAAAACATCAGAGAAACCTTGAAGTAATTCCAGTAGAGTGAAAGTCCCCTCAGTTGGAAAAGGAAATTCAGTTCTACAGGAGTTACCTCCCTTGTATGCACAAATCACGGGTGCTAACCGTATGGTGGATATCTATGTCAAACGACCGGTAAAACTTTCTCTGCTCTAGTATGGAATGAAAATAAGTCTGCAACACAAAGTGTACCAAGGAAGACCTGAAACTATTACATTACCAGTCAACTTTTGGAAAATCTCATGGGGGAGAAAGCGTGAAAATGACCATTTCAGCAGACTTTTTCAGCAAAATTGCACACGCTTCAAAAGTCCAGACAATTTTGATGGGGGAGATATATGGAAATTTTATACTTTTTTAAGAAAAAAACCCGTAAAATTCAAACAACAAATAGGGAGATGTCCTTAAAATAGTGAGATTTTGCCATTTTTGGCAAAGGAGGGAGGGAGAGTGGGAGTACCATCATAAATAGGGAGACTCCCTATCTATGGGGGAGAGTTGACAGGCAAGGGCGTAGCTACCTATACGGCAAATACGCAAGTGCGTATTGAAATTTTGTCAAAATTGACAAAATTTCAAAACGCACCTGCATATTTGCATGCTGAATATTTATAAATTAGACAAGATTTCAATACCAATTACCAAAGTGGCTGAAATACTAGCTTTCCCTTCAAGAAGTAGAGAACAAAACATGGTTGTGCGTATTATGAAAATGCCCCTAGTTACGTCCCTGTAGCTGTGCCTTGAAACTGCAAGTAGTGCTTCCCTTTGAGTTCAGAGTTATTGCATTTCAGAATAAGTGTGAGAAGCTTGACAAGAATGTCTATTGGTGGTTTTTTGACAAGCCTTTCAATCCAAACCTCCTTGCATGCACGAATGCTATCTTTATCAAGGGCGTAGCTACGTATACGGCAAATACGCAAGTGCGTATTGAAATTTTGTCAAAATTGACAAAATTTCAAAACACACCTGCATATTTGCATGCTGAAATTTTATAAATTAGAACAGATTGCAATACCAATTACCAAAGTGGCTGAAATACTAGCTTTCCTTTCAAGAAGTAGACCATAAAACATGGTTGTGCGTATCATGAAATTGCCCCTAGTTACGCCCCTGTGACAGGTATGGTAAAGGTAAATGGTATTACGGCCGAGCTGATACTGGTTTCGATTGTCTCGGTCGACGGCCACTTTTGCATAAAGATATATGCAACATTAATGGAGTTTTGCATGTATGGTAACTGACTGGCTCGATCGACATCACAGGTACTCAAATCGGTGTTACTATTAGTCCTGTGTTCTGTTCTGTTTCAAGTGTTCTGTTTCAATTGAATTGAAACAGAACAGAACATGGGACTAATATTGCCACACAAATATATTGCTTCTAACGTATAAATTGTTTTGTTTCAGAGCTGGAATCGGACTCCTCAAGTACTCGACAGAACATCACTACCCCACAGGAACTCAAAAGAACCTCAGTTCCCTCGGACCTGGAAAACGAAACAAATCGACCAGGCAATATACCAAGAAAACTCTCCGACGCAATAAAAGAAGGTTCGGAGACAAATATCTTAAAACCTGTTCGTTCAAGTAATAGTATAACAAACGATATTGCGAGTAGTAAACGCCAATCAGTGACATTTTCAAATTTCGAGGAGACTATAGCACCGTCATTATCCAATATATCTGTAAAACAGAAAGGATCTTCGAAAACTAGTAAAACTAAAACTAACAGTTCAAAAGGAAATAGTGGTAATAGTGGTGCTAAGGCTACTAGACCCAGAGCAGAACCAGTTAAAAGTAGTTCCTTGACTAAGAATAGTGCTGCAGCTAATGCTGCCAAGTTGAAAAGTGAAGAAAGCTTGAGATGGGAACTGGCTGTGGACGATGACGAAAAAGAGCAGGAGAGGATTCTAATTTATAAAATAAACCGCCGAAAGAGATATTTAGCTGCTGCTCAAGAAAAGGGTTTGGGTTGGGTGGTGAATTACGGGAGTAATGGATCGCCTGTGTCGGAGGATTCAGGAGTTGATATGCCGGAGAGGGAGGTTCAGCACGCTAGTGTTAATGAGTTTAGTACTGTACGATCGATGGTTCCTAGTCAGAGTAGTACACCACTTAGTTTGCATGGCGAATTGGCTTGTTAGTTTTATATGACTATGGATCTGTTCTGGGCTTCGTCATGGGAAACCTGTCTTAAGGTGAATGGGTACTCTTTCAGGGGAAGCAAGTCTATTAGTATCTTCTATACATCTCTTTCAATAGGGGTCATTTCTTAAAAGAAAGAATTTATTTGTTTATTTATTAGAAATTTCTTGACAACGTATACATATTGAGTCAAAGGATTGGACGTAGGCTAGGCCTATATTTGTCCTCTCCTAGGAGAGGACAAATATAGGCCTAGCCTACGTCCAATCCTTTGACCTAGGAGAGGACAAATATAGGCCTAGCTTGCATCCAATCCTTTGACTCATATTTGTTAAAAGAAAGAATATTCTTTCTTTTAAGAGTACTCTGACCCCATTTCAGAATGGCTTCGTTGGGAAGTCACAAAAGTTGTCTATGTAAAATGGCAGAAAATCATTGTGGTGTACTGATACTGCTTAAGGTGTATTCAAATTGCATATGTTACCCTTTCTTAACCAGTGGAAGGAAGTAAATATATACTAAATACCCTAATATGCTTAAATTATTGGGACACCGAAAAATCATTAATTTTCCATTTGAGACAAATGGAAAATTAATGGTTTTTAGGTGTTCCAGTACTTAGGCACTTTAGGGTAGTCTGTTGAAAATAAAGATTTTGCAAAGAGAGAGGTAATTAACTTCACTTTACTTTAAGTAAACATTTTGACACATTGCTAAAGGTTAACTTTCCTTTCATGTAATAGTTGTTTCCCTTAGCAGTGGATTTATTTCCATTGTAAGGGGAGATAATCTTAGTATTGGCTGCCAGTGGACCTTTTTATGGTATATGGGTATACTTTCGTGTTTCTCTGCCAGTTCACTAAGGGAAACAACTATTGTGACTTCCTGTTTGCTTTCCAGAAAGATAACATAGCCTTTCTAAATTGGGGTCTACTTGTAAGGGAAAGAATTTGTTCCTGGGGGAGCAAATTCTTTTAACAGTTGACCCATATTGAAAAGGGATGAAACAATAAAACTGACAGAGTTGGTTCCCCTGAAAGTGTACCCAGTGACCTCTATACACTTGCCAGACTGCTAAGCAGAAGTAGATTCAGGCATGTGCAAGTTGCATATTTAATACTTCCTTGAGATAGGTGTTCTCATGCTATGGCTGTTATATCAGTAAGACAGAGTAAGAGATTTTAGTTGTAATAGATCTGTGATATGAATGTTTATTTATTCAGTCTTTCAGAGTTTTATATCTACACGTATATTGTTCTTAGGGAAATGCTTAGTGATAATTTTGAGATGTACAGTATTTCTATTTCGTATTCTTTATTTGAATCTATTTGTTAAAAAAACTATATTCTATATTATTTGACATTTCTTTGATTTTAATAGAAATGGATTCACCTCCATTTTTTTTTCTCACCATTTTGACAAAGGGAAACAAGTTTAGTGACTTCCTGATAATTTTGACATGTACAATATATCTATTTCTTATTCTTATTGGAATCTATTTGTTAAAGAAAACCTATATTCTATATTATTTGACATTTCTTTGATTTTTAATAGAAATGGATTCACTTCCATTTTTTTCACCATTTTGGCAAAGAGAAACAAGTTTTGTGACTTCCTGATTTTTCTTTTAATAAGGAAGCCCTCCAGGTTGGGGTCTTCTCTTAAAGGAAATAATTTGCTATTAGGGGGTCGGGGTGGATTGGGGGGTATTCTCTCCTTATCAGTTGGATAAATCCAGCAATGAGATGTAGCAGTGCATTTACAATAAGAAGATGCAATGCCAAAACAGCATATGACCTGGCCACGAGGTTATAAAATATTCTCAAACTCAAACTCAAAATATAGCACACTGATTGGCTTCTTCCGTGCATGTGCTGGGAAGCAGCCAGTCAGTGTGCATTATTTGGCCCCGAGGTTATAAAAATTGAGTACATTCTCAAATTCAAAATAAAGCACACTGATTGGCTGCTTCCGAGCACATGCTCGGAAGCAGCCAATCAGTGTGCTTTATTTTGAGTTTGAGAATGTCCTCAAGTTTTATGAGCTCGGGGCCTGATCAGCAGAGTGATCTGGGTTTGCACTGTTTGGTCACACCTGTTTGTCTCAGCATTTACAACTTTTATAGTTTGAAAGAGTTAGACTGAAGCAGTATTGAGTTGGATCTGTTGACCTTAATATTTCAAAGAAACATGTAATTTCTTATATTTTTGCCAGCAGAAATGTTAAATGCAGGGACTTTTCTGAAACTTGCAACAAATTACATGTATCAGATTAATATAAGCTTTCTGTCATAAATGAAATTTTGTCACCAGGGGTTATCTGCCCCTGACACAGACCTATATACATCATGAAAAAATCTAGTTATAAAAATTTTGATTATGAAGGAGTTTCATAGAAACGATTGAAGTATTTTGACTTTTCTATTACAACCAGAATTAAGCCCACAAGATTTATCCCCCCACCCCCATCACTATACACATGTAGAAAATTGTGACAAATAAATCTACATGGAAATCAGAGTACAACAGGATTTTCTTGAAACTTGCAATAAATTGTCATGGTAATTAATATAAGCTTCTTGTCATTATCAAAATTTGAAACCCAGGAGTTATCTGTCCCTGACACAGGGCAATATTCATGTGTCATTTGTGTAAAACCAAGAAAAAATCTGTTGTAAAATCAGAATTAACAGAGATTTTTGTGAAACATACAACAAAAGGTTGAAGCAATAAAAGCTCCATGTGATGATCAAAATTGTATCCCAGGGAAGTTATCTTCCCCTGCCTTGGAGCTAAAAAATGTATGAAATCATGAGAAAAGATCAATAAAACAGCCACAACAAGAGAAAACCAACAAAGTGGTTGTGCACCCAGCACAGACTCAGATCATTCCTACAGTCTAATCAGAGTCTTCGCTTTGCGCTTAAAGGGTAGCTAAGGGTCTAAGCTACCTGCATGCGGACAGGGAAGACTCTGATCAGACTGGGCTGATGCCCAGGCTGATCTGAGTCTGCACTTGGGGCACAACCACTTTGTTGGTTTTCTCGTGTCGCGGCTCAAAAGGTAAAAGAAAGTATGTGGGTGTGCAATGTTGCTCTGCGCCCAGCACAGACGCAGATCAGCCTGGGCATCCGCCCAGTCTGATCAGAGTCTTCACTCTCCGCATGGACATAGCTTAGGCTCTTAGCTACCCTTTGAGCACTTAACAAAGAGTCTAGTCAAACTGGGCAGATGCCCAGGCTGATCTGAGTCTGCCCTGGGCGCACAACCACATTGTTGGTTTTCTCGTGTCGCGGCTCATTTGTTTTTGATGCTTTTGTCATGATTTTCTCAAAATTTATTTTACATTTACTTGTCTGCTGTATTTCAGTGTGTGTTCAAATGATTATTTTTGTATCTTATATCTGTTTTGTTCTGTAGAATTGTTTTCCATGTATACTTTTAATTGTCAACAGTTTTGATAGTCATCCATTGATGCTCTATTGACTCCATATTGGAGTTTTTATCCTGCATAGAACATTGTCTTTGTTTTGGCCATGGCATTCCATACTTTTCCATGTAATTTCACATTTTTCCATGGAATTTCATGTTTTGTCCATGCTTGCTTTTTACAGAATTGACAACTTGGCGAGGATTCTTAGTAAATGGAGTCTGTTTCTTATATGGGATATTTTTTATCAAAATTGAAATAAGTCACTATGGGGTAATTTATTTTTTAATAAAATTGTTGACGTATATAAATCGTACCTAAATTAGACACCTCTTGTCCATTGAAGCAGTCTGATTTTTGTGTACACATTTTTTTTTTTTTTTTTTTAAACATTTTAGGCAAATATGATTCTATGTAGACTATGTATCTTGTACTCAAATATTTCATTTTATATATGTGATTGTGGGTCTTCTTTAAAACTCACTTGAATTTTCATGTTAGTTTTACATGCATGTATGTGCTTTGTACTGCCATATATTGTTGTTGTTCTGCATAAACAATAGACCTTCATTATTTCAGACACTGGTATATCAAACCTCATATGTCAAAGTAAATTCAGGAAAAGTCTGGTCAGATTTAGAATCTGTTCTCTACAGTCCATCTCCTGTTATCTTAAACTACTGGGCCAAGTAGTTGAAAGCATTGTTAGCTTAACGAAATTGTTAGTCCAGGATTTGTTAAGTCTTTCAATACTCACAAAGTCAATTGTATTAATATCTTTTGCTGAAAAATTGTGAGGAGCCTTTGCAGTGCCAAAGCTCACTCTTATTTTTCAGCAAAAACTGGTAGAATTTTTATGTATGTATAATACTTTTGGAAAGTTAATGTCTTGTTAACAAGCAATGTCATTAGTTTTGAACAAGTGGGCCCTGGTATACACTTATTTATGGTCATTTGGACATTTAAGAATCTGAGCGCTCACTGCATCTCAGAAACAAAAGTACTGCATGGTCGTTGGTCACATTAAATGGATGGTCATCTTCAAAAAAACTTTAGATTTTACTTTACCATTTTCATAAGGTAGTCCCTTTTCTTGAGCTTCCTAGAAAATGTTTTGATTACAAGAAGCAGGAGATGGATGACTAGGGTTAACCTTGTTCAGGGCCTGGTGTTATGAGCTTACATTGTCAACCCCTTGGCTAGTGTGAGTAGATATAAAACGAGAGTGAGCTTCAAAGCTTTGAAAGAGAAACACTGCTTTCGTTAGTGGACTGTATACAATTTCAGGGGAAGCTACGCTGTCATTTCCGTTTTTTTTCTCCTTTCTCAATTAGGATCCACCCTTCAAGGGGAAAATTTGCTCCAAAAGGAGATCCCTTTTTGGAAGTTTTTTTTTGTCCAGGGAAGCAAATAGGAAGAAACAAAAGTTGGTTCCCTTTGTAAGTACAGAAGAAAATTGAATGATGGAGATGTACCCATACACAAATATAACTGTGCTATTCGACCAATATATGGGCCACCACATAAAATAGCCAACTAAATGGCATGTGTGCCCAGTAAAGACTCAGATCAGCCTTGGCAGCCAACCAGTCTGTTCAGAGTCTTCAATGTGCACTAAAATGGTAGCTAAGGGTCTAAGCTTTGTCCATGTGAAGCATATTGTGCACAATTGGTTTTCACAAAACTCTTGAAAGTGACCAAACCGAAATTTCGGTTTGGTCACCTTTAGGAGTTTTGTGATAACTCCGGCATTTTATGTTAAGGTGGTGATAATCACTGATTTGGGACAAAGACAAAAATCTGCATAAAATTCTCAAAAATAACACTGATTTTCCAGAACTTAGCAGATGCCTTCTTTATGTTGTTTCTCATAATTTAGAATCCCAAAATGCAGCATTTGTTAACGTTAAAAAGTGTTTTTATAAGAGAAGATCAAAGGGTAATTTTCTGCGAATAAATCTGAAAAAAAAAATAATATCATTATTGAAAATGTACTTAGTGCTTAGAGTACCTTGTTGCATAATGGAGAGCGTCCTAGCAATTTTTTTTTTCAACTCTTTCACACATTATCAGGCTCAGCAGATGAAAAAAGATGCAGTCTGTGTCCAAATTTTTTAGTCAAAACACACAGGTGAGACAGGTGATACTATTTTAACAAGGTTGAACAATTTCATCTACACACCACAGATCATGTCAGTAATGTATTATTTATATTGTAGGTGTTAACATAGGTATGCTTGCCTACCCTATGTTTAATAAATGCGTCCAGTGTACATTTACTTTGTACATGGTTAAACATTTGAGGAAAAGCTACCGTTTTCATCTGGTCTACATTACAATTTGAGAAAGAGGTGGAATAAATAATTGCTAGGACGCTCTTCATTATGCAATAATGCACCTTCAGCACTACGTAAATTTTCAATAACGGTATTATTTTTTCAGATTTATTCGGTGAAAATTACTCTTTGATCTTTCCTTATAAAAACTCTTTTTTAAGCAGCATGTACGTCTATTTTGTATTCTAACCTGTAAAGAACAACAAAAATAAGAAGTGTGCAAACTTTCAGGGAGATACGTTACTTTTTTATGGTTTTATGCAGATTTTTACATTTACCATAAATCACCACCTTAAAGGGTAGCTAAGGGTCTAAGCTACCTTCATACTGACAGCAAAGGCTCTGATCCGACTGGGCAGATGCCAAGGCTGATCTGAGTCTTTGATGGGCGCACATGCCTGTTTGTTCTGTCATGTCAGGGCTCAATTTTACATTACCAAGTTGGAATGGAATGGAACATTTACCATGCATGAACTAGGGAGCTGTGTTTTAAAACATGGAATATTTTAGATGTTGAGTCTCCTGTCCAAGTAGGAAAAATCGTAAGTTACACAGAATTAAATGACTCGAAAATAATTACTTGTTTGAGACAGTATGAAGTTTTTGTTGGAAAGAATTTCAGTTTATAATGTCATTGAAAAATTGAAAGAGCATGGCATACACTGTTTGCCATGCATACGTCATATATCTGCAAGCATAACAACAAAGAGTTCATATTGATATTTAGGTGTTGTCATCGAGACATCATTCTACCAAGGAACTAAGCACAACAGTTGGGTCTTCCATAGTTGCTATGGTTACAGATCTATGGCGTCATCTCACTTTTAATTTGAGAGGAGTATGGCATACAGTGTATGCCATGCTTCCCCCAAATTTTAAGTGAGCTGCTACCTGAAATTCATACAATGGAATGTGTGATTATCTCAAACCTATAATTGATTCTCAAAAAAAAATAATTCTCTGTTTTGTATGCCATTTACTTTCGAATGTGCAGGGTAAGATGAAACAGTGTATGTTTTGCTCTGAGGCAGTCATTGTCAGACTGAGGCTGTGTTGTTTGAAATATTATTCTGTTATATCTTTAAGACACATTTTATTCTTGATTATAAGTGCTAGGAAATAAAGTCGATATCATCTTCTTTTGTTTTTATTGTGTTTCTCAAACAGAAAATGGCATACACAGTTGTCTATGCACAACCACAGGCGGTTGAAAGTTAGACGGTAATGTCAAAACAAAACAGAAAGAAATCATATGCTATTTCATGACAATGATTTTGAACAGTGTTGGTAGTATACCCTTCGGGTGACATGGTATAGAAATGTTTCTAAGCTAGAACTTCAAGCTTCTGTGGCGTAAAACTCGCTACATTATCAAATTACCAGGAAGGTGTTCCTCTCCATGGCAAAACTTAGTTTATGGTTTACATGATGTCAAGACCTGCCTGTATAAGGATGAATTTGGTAAGTTCATGGGCAGGTCACTCTTTTTATCGCACCTGTTATGGCAGGAAGCTATGTATGTTTGTAGGCATCCAGTTTAAAGGCAACTTTGGGAAACAAAGACGCGCGTTTGCAATACTCTTTGTGTGCGTCAGGGTGCGTGTGCACGTTTGTAAAAATATTCATCTGTTGTGTTTAGCTCAGTTTCTAAGTAACCACAAGGGCTAGAGTCTTCAAACTTGCGCCATAGATACGTCTGGGGAAGATCTACTGAAAAAAATGATGCATATTGGTCCATGACATATATCATGGTTGATTGAACAGAGAATGAAATATTCACCTGTTGCGTTTAGCTCAGCTGTTCATCTTCTAAGTAACCGCACGGGCTAGAGTCTTCAAACTGGCTCCATAGACACATTTGGAGAAGATCTACTGAAAACAGCATGCATATTGGATCATGACTTATATTTCTTCGTTGATTGAACAAGGAAATAAATACTCACCTGTTGCATATAGCTCATTTTAGCTCGCCTGAACGAAGTTCAGGAAGAGCTATTGCACTAACCCCGGCGTCAGCGGCGGCGTTGGCGTTGGCGGCGGCATCGGCGGTAGCAAAATGTCAAAGTTTTACGTTAAAGTTTTTTATGTGATGGGCAAGGCGCTGTCAGGCGAGCTATCCTGTCCCTGTGACAGGTCTTGTTATCCCCCGACCGAAAGGTTCGGGGGATATAGCGATGAGCTTGGCGTCCGTCCGTAAACATTTTCTTGTCCGCTCTATATCTTGAATACCCTATGGAATATTTTCATGATACTTCACAGTTATGTAGAACAGGTCATGATGATGTGTCGCGTACAAGAATGGTAACTCTTGCTATTGTACTTTTTAAGTTATCTCCCCTTTGGTGAATTTTTTGGCAGATTCGTGTCCGCTCTGTAACTTGAATACCCTTTGGAATATTATTATGATACTTCACAGATATGTAGAACAGGTCATGACAATGTGTCCCGAACGAGAATGACAACTCTTGCTTTCTTAATTTTTTTTAGTTATTTCCCCTTGATAGTTTTATGAGTAAGTTTTTGGCAGCCTGATGCTTCGTGTCCGCTCTGTAACTTGAATACTTTTCTGGAATATTTTCATGATACTTCACAAATATGTAGAACAGGTCATGACGATGTGTCGCGAACAAGAATGACAACGTTTGCTTTCTTACTTTTTGAGTTATTTCCCCTTGATGGTTTTAGGTGTGATTTCGTGTCCGCTCTAAAACTTGAATACCTTTTAGAAAATTTTCATGATACTTCACAGATATGTAGAACAAGTCATGACGATGTGTAGCAAACAAGAATGACAACTCTTGCTTTCTTACTTTTTGAGTTATTCCCTTTGATGATTTTAGGTGTCCGCTCCATAGCTTGAATACCTTTTGAAATATTTTCATGATACTTCACAGCTAAGAAGAATAGGTCATGACGATTTGTCTCATACATGAATGACAACTCTTGCATACATACTTTGTGAGTTATTTCCGTTTGGTAGTTTGAGCTGCTGTATGAGACTCTGCTCCATATCTGTATAACCCTGGCCTGCTCCACAATTTTAATAACCTTATACCTTTTAGAATAGTGATGAACATGCTGTGATATCTTATCAGTGTTCCTAACTCTCTCTCTCTGACCCCTCCACATCCCCCCCCCCCCCCCCCCCCCCCCCCCCCCCCAAAAAAAAAAAAAAAGAAAAAAGTCCAAATTTGGATTCTTTGTCCATATTCACTTACTAAAGAGCTCAAAATTAGGTTTGTAGGGCTTGTACTTTAGAAGTTATTCTCACATTTTGAAAGTTTGATGTATCATATGCTACATATTTCAGAAGTATACATAGTATGTACATGGTGACTGTTTGAGATATTACTTCTTTTTAGCAGTCAAGCATACGGTTTTAATCTCAGTGTTAGATAATCATGCATCTATTAAACAGATAATGTCACCCAGAAGCATAAATTACTTATATGTATTTTAAAGTGCACCCTTTTTACCAAGACCCATGGGGGTTTTCGGTCGGGGGATTTGCCATCTCCTCTGATGGCTATTTTTTGTAACAGCAAGGGCTAGAGTATTCACCTGTTGCATTTAGCTCAGCTTCTTAGTAACAGCAAGGGCTATAGTCTTCAAACTTGCTCCATAGATACGTCTGTAGAAGATCTACCGAAAGCAGCGATGCATATCGGGCCATGACTTATATTTCACGGTTAATTGAACATTGAAAAAAATATTCACCTGTTGTGCTTAGCTCAGTTTCTAAGTAACAGCAAGGGCTAGAGTTTTCAGACTTGCTCCATAGATACGGCTGGAGAAGATCTAATCAAAGTAGCGATGCATATCAGGTCATGGGCTATATTTCACGGTTGATTGAACACAGAATAAAAAATACTCACTTGTTGTAATTAGGGTATGTTGGTTGTTCTTTGGTTGTTTTGGGTGTAACGGCCCTTTGAGACATTATTTCATTCTATATCGGGCCGTCTCCCAGAGACGGGCGAGAAAGAAAAGAGAAATAACAGCCGAGAAAAAAATCCAAACAACCCTTCCCGCACCTACTGCAAGCACAGTAGACCCCTGCGTTACTTTTATCAAGATAAGTAGGACGCCCCGTCACTGGAAGTTATAACCAACACCGTCGCCCGACCACCACTCCCAGGGGGTAAACGGGGCAAGATTTCAATACAAACTGCCAACAGACATGCCAGTTCGAAAGATGTAGCTTAGAGGCTTCACCCTTGATTTCCTCCAATGGAGCATAAAAAAAATTGACAGTGCACGTCACGCAATTGCCTCTAGCTACACCCCTTGTAATGTGCGTATAGAGACGTTCTCAGTTAAGCTGGGCCATTAGCTATTATTTTTGTCCTTCGTATTACATTTCTTTAAATTACAAAATAACGGTCCTGTTTACCCTCTGACAAGTAGCCCTCTGTCTAAAGAAGTAGATAAAAGTACCAAGACATGCATGCGTTTTGTTAGACATTTTTAACACTGGTTCGAATAATGATACCCTGGTTTAAAAGGCGACGTTTTTAAATGTCGCAATATTGCGGTTGTATAGATATGAACGCCGCACGGCTAAAAAAGATAAATCACTGCTTAAAATGGAGTTCCATTATTAAATTCAGGTGATTTCTTATATATTTCCCCGCTTAAACAATATCTAAAGGGTAGTTTTTGCTACGAAATGAGGCTGGGAACTAATGTCGCAAATTTGATGTAACCTACGTCACAGCGCTAAATTCGTGATACATGTATTAACTAAAATGCCCTAGCATCATAAAACTTACAAGATCACACGAAGAAATATGTGTTCCTTAATAGCTTATATCATTTGTGCAGATTTGGTCCATTTTGTATATTTTACTCGACTTCAAAGTACATTACCCCAGCATTTTTCTGTAAGAATGTAACCTTACGTCACGGGCTTTTCTCAAAACTGAGCAAAGCAATCGCTCTGAAACTCAGGTGCAAAATCCTGCCTAGTAACAGCTACAAGATGGTGTGCTTAGATTTCATGCACTGAAACATTTAATGGTATAAAAACGTTAAAAAGTGTGTACTGTAACCTACGTCACACGTAACCTACGTCACAACGTCACTCAGATCACGTTTTGAAAGCGTTGACGTCATTTGATTAAGCAGCGCTTCATAGAAAACCCCTTTCTTCCAGAAAAGCAAAGAAAAAAACATTTTAAATTGAAACCAGCCAAAATAATCAAATGTCAGTAGATTGGTAAAAGTGCAATGCTACGCATGTCAAAGAAATCGTATGCGACATCGTTCTTCAACGTATCAAAATAACGTCATAAAATACGCCATTTTTTATTGTTAGGGTATGTCTCTAAACATGGTTGGTATTCCATAATCTTTAACTATTATCTGAAAATATTTTAAAGCTTTGAAGCAGATATCATGAGCATTATGGTCGTGATTTTTTCTTGAATTCTGGCATGGTTGTATATATGGCCATTTTTGTCCGCGAATGGCCCAGCTTAACTGAGAACGTCTCACTGTAATGCAATTGCCTCTTGATACACCCCTCGTAATGTGCATATCATGCAGTTGCCTCTAGCTACTCCACTCCTCACGTGCGTATCATGCAATTGCCTCTAGCTACACCCCTCGTAATGTGCATACCATGCAGTTGCCTCCAGCTTCACCACTCGTAATGTGCTTATCATGCATTTGCCTCTAGCTACACCCCTCGTTATGTGCATATCATGCAATTGCCTCTAGCTACACTCCTCATAATGTGCATATCATGCAGTTGCGTCTAGCTACACCCCTCGTAATGTTCGTATCATGCAATTGCCTCTAGCTACACCCTCGTTATGTGCATAGCATGCAGTTGCCACTAACTACACCCCTCGTAAAGTGCGTATCATGCAATTGCCTCTAGCTACATCCCTCGTAATGTGCATATCATGTAATTGCCTCTAGCTAAACCCTCGTAATGTGCATATCATGCAGTTGCCTCTAGCTACACCCCTCGTAATGTGCATATCATGCAGTTGCCTCTAGATTCACCCCTCGTAATGTGCGTATCATGCAGTTGCCTCTAGCTTTACCCCTCGTAATGTGCGTATCATGCAGTTGCCTCTAGCTTCACCCCTCGTAATGTGCGTAGCATAAGTTGCCTCTAGCTACACCCCTCTTAATGTGCGTATCGTGCAATTGCCTCCAGCTACACCCCTCGTAATGTGCATATCATGCAGTTGCCTCTAGCTACACCCCTTGTACTGTGCATATCGTGCAATTGCCTCTACCTACAACCCTCGTAATGTGCATATCATGCAGTTGCCTCTAGCTTCACCCCTCGTAATGTGCGTAGCATGCAGTTGCCTCTAGCTACATCCCTCGTAATGTGCATATCATGCAGTTGCCTCTAGCTTCACCCCTTGTAAGGTGCGTAGCATGCAGTTGCCTCTAGCTACACCCCTCGTAATGTGCGCATCATGCGCTTGCCTCGAGCTACGCCCCTCGTAAATCACCCTTGTCATAGTGGACTCATATATAGTCGGACAGGTCACATGAAGATCAAATTTCAAAATGAAAATAAAATCTAATCTATTCCAATAGCACCTTTACACATACCCAGAGCAGACCTTATATACCTTGTTTATCTTGCATATTCAGAAAAATACACATTTTCAATGTCGTGTAATCGTGTTATAATAACAAAGACCTTATGGTAGCTCACCCGGGAAGTAGCCTTTTATTCACAAATTGATTTTTGTTTTGTACTTTTACGTTCCAGGGGCGTAGCTAGGGACAATAACGCAGTACGCACAATCATGTTTTATACTCATTAAGGGCAATAATAGGGGGTTAAGCCATTAAGATATTTCAATTTTTCGTGTCTCAAGGCAGTGAGTATTAAAATTATGCCCAGTTAAGAACATTTCAGCATGAAAATACGCAGGTGTGTGTTGAAACTTTGTCATGTTGACAAAATTTCAATACGCACCTGCGTATTTGCGTATAGGTAGCTACGCCCTTGCGTTCCCTTCCTTTTCTGCCTTAGACGCACACTATATTATATAGTGCGCAAACAAACAAACAAAAAAAAAAACACAGGGTATAATCGTTACCGCCAATTTTCGCTTCCTGCAGAGACTGTCCGTCATATTTGGCTTCTGCCGAGACTGACCGCGAATTCTTGCTTCCTGCAGAGACTACTGTCCTCGATAAATGGCTTCCTGCAGAGACTGTCAGCGTGATTCTGCTTCCTGCCGAGAGCGAGAGCCTCGGCAGGAAGCAGAATCACGCGGACAGTCTCTGCAGGAAGCCATTTATCATGTACAGAAGTCTCTACAGGAAGCAAGAGTTCGCGGACAGTCTCGGCGGAAGCCAAATATGATGTACAGTCTCTGCAGGAAACGAAAATTAGCGGAATCAATTATACCCTGTGAAAAATCCTCTTTCATCCCACTACTGCTTAAGCATACCCTAAAAGGGTTATCAATGTTGTGTTATTCAGATCAAATGCAACAGAACGCGATATCTGACCAGGTTCAACGCTGCTTGCATTAAGGGAAGAATTAAGCCGCGACACGAAAAAATACTTTGAGTGACAAGTGCGTCCGACGAAGACTCAGATCAGTCTGGACATCCACTAGCCTGGTCAGAGTCTGCGGTGCGCTTTAAGGGTAGCTAAGGGTATAACCTACCTGCATGAAGAAGAAAGAATATAACAAAAACCAAATCCGCCAGACTGGCAACCTTTTATGTTGGAAATGGACCTGTCTTTGGACCCTCGTAAAGGCCAGAAGGTGGCTAAGTTTTACATTTTAATCATTTTGAGAAAAGTACCGAAAACACGTTTTTTTAAGAGTTCCTGTTTGAAATTAATGGTACCAAACATTTTGGTTTTGCGTGTAGCCTCTTTATACGAAATACCATGAACTTTTGACATTTTTTTTTTCAAACATTGAACTATTTGAAAATCTGTATTAATGTCGGAAGGTGGCGAAGTAAAAAAATGTAAAGGTTTTGGTATGCAACTATATCACTGAAACAGTAGAGTAAGCTAGGCCCAATAAGTCCCCTTGTTATAATGAATCAGTCGTAAGGTGTAATTCGAAAGGATTCGAAACTTTGATAAAAATGCAGCCGTAAAGTGTAATTCGAAACTTATCATTGATAATTTGTTCCAGGAAGAGTTTTTCTTAGAAGTATTTTCGGGGGTAAGTATGTTTGTCCTCTCACGTTCTAACTTTCTATATTTTTAACCTTTTCATATTGTGCACATGTACATGTACGTATTATCATAAATATTTTCATTTCTAAATCATTCCATATTTTAACCTTTAAAGTGCAAACGTACGTATTTGAGTCGCGACATGATAAAAGTAAAAAGTATGCAAAGACCAGGAACTGAAACAATCAAAATCCAAATCCAGCCCTCAAACCATAGTTGGAAACAACTAAGATTACAAATAATCAAGATACAGAGAACATATGGCCAACCGAGTGAGCAGCTTGTTCCCAAAAGGTGGCCACTCAGCAACCCAAACCGAACCAAAAATAATAAGAACATACATAAGGTAAAACATCACAGAAACTCTGACACCAAAAACAGGCAACAGAGAACCACAACAGACCTACCGCCTTGGAACGGTCAGTAATGAATTACTGGGGGGCTTAAATCGATTTTACAGGCCCAACCTCACCCTCAGTTTCTGAAGTGGTACAAAACATTTAGTTGGTTGTTCGGCTCGCATGATAACCCTCTAACTCGTCAATGAATCATCACGGTAAACACATAAATCAAATTTCAACACCATGAAGAAGCAAAGACGAGGACTCAGCAGATACAACGGGCCGTCTGACAGGTGGAGATCCCTATCCTGCCAAACAACCCCACTGGAAATCTGAAGCAAAAGAAGGTCACCAGTTGAGCCCCGGTGGACCAAGCAACAGACAAAAAGGCTCCGGTCCCAACCAACTACAATATATAGCTTTAGGTCGGGGCCATCATAGAGTCTGACGACCGATCCCCCGGTGTGCAATTAAAGAGTGCAGCAAGTAGCATGTGAGCCCAGCAAAGACTCAGATCAGCCTCGGCATCCTCTTCGTCTGACCAGTCTTCGCTTTTCGCTTTAAGGGTAGCTAAGGGTCTAAGCTAGCTCCATGCGGACAGCGAAGATTCTGATCAGACTGGGCGAATACCCAGGCTGATCCTAGTCGTCGCGGGGCGCACATGCCACTTTGTTGGTTTTGTCGTGTCGCGGCTCATTTATCAAAAGAGTAAGGTACAGCAAAATGGTGACTTAGGATTTAGATTGTATGATAATGAAAATAGTTGTGTATCAAAATTCGAATCTGGACTGATGCTTGTATATAGGTTTGTGCGCATCAGTGACAAGAGGGGCCGCAAATGGTGTGGATAACGATTGGGAAAATTGTGCATAGCATATAAATGTAGAATTAGACATGTGAATAAGAAAGTATAGTATGCCCGGCACACTCATACTTTATGGAGGGGGTATTCATTGCTAGTTCAGACGGTTTATTCTTCAAACGCATGCAGCAGTTCTATGCAATATTTTCTCGAATCATTCTAATGTCCTTTGCCAACTATCGCCTAATACACATTTGGCCTGCGATGAGCCTAAGGAGTCTGTATCCCCTTTTCCATGCGGCATCCGTGCGGAGGCAGGAGGCGGCTGTGAGATTTTCGTACGGATTTACGGGCGCCGTGGCCTCGCGAGAAATTATACAATAGAAAATCGTACATGTAAGCCCGTAGACAGGTAGGAGGTGCTGTGGCACAATCCCCAAGCGGGCAACGAGCGGAGAGCGTGCGTTGATCGTGCAGAAAACGCAAGATTTTAGATGAACATTGGGCAAAAAAAATCGGTCGGAAATTGTAGGCTGTTAGGGCAATCGTACGGCACTCACACAGCTGTCACTAGGTTCCCGCTCGCTGCTCGTGCAGTACCGATGAAATCGCAGGGATATTAAGCAGTCATCCCTACACCGGCTGCAATATGGCTTTGCAGCCGCCTTGAGTTTGGCCACCGCATAATCTCTGCACATCTTCTGCACGGTTGCCACATGGGCTCTGTAAGATTTCCATGCGGGGGCTGCTCTACAACTGTTGGGATATTGTACTGTTTCCGAACGATCTCCGCGCAGCCTCTGTGCGGCGTTGTCCCGGCCTGCACTCGGGTACCCGCACAAGAAATTGCACGATGCTTGTACACACTGTCGTAGCCCAAAGCCATCTACGATCCCTCAAAAATCGTTCGGAAAATCGTAGACCAATTTATCGTACGGCGCCCGGGAAAAATGTGAACCAAGCTTTAGGGGAAAGAAGTAGACAAAATATAATTTCTGATTTTTTTTTAATAAGCCGAAACCCTTATTCTTATGTAGTACGTATGCCACAAGCACCTTACAAATACATGTATGTAGCAACATGTTTATGTCTTGCTTTGTCTTTACATAGTCTTGGATCTAGGCACTTAATTTTCATTGGGAATACTGACGTACTGGAGACAATGGCACCGGCAACGTTAGGTTTGCAGTTTTGTTTCATCACACGTTTCGCCAAACCGATTACTCTAACAAGAGAACCGTACAACAAACATTTTACATTTTATGCAAGCCAGTTTACGCTTTGATTTTCGTTTTTTTTTCTTTTTTTTTTTTTTTTTTTTTTTGCTTGTCATGAGTACCCGAGACTGCCAAACCTGCTTCTAGTAGGCCTGCCTATTGTTTGCATCTCACATATCTTGTTTTGCTCTTAGGTTGAAAAAAAAATCTTAACTCATTAATGCCTAACGTCACACACTCATAAAAACGTAATTTTTACGGTAGAATAACTGACAACCAGCTGCCAGTCTATTTCCCGTTATTTCTGATCTAGGCCTGATACTATTACCTGTTACCTGTTACACTGTTGCTATATGTATGTATGGTGCTATGTGAATACACTATGCCCAGTGGGGAAAAAGTCACATACACATACGAACATATCGAAAATTGTTCCTAAATTTCAGTTCAGTTCAGTTCAATTCTCATAACGACGTTCCCCAAGTGGCTCAGCGGTACGAAAGCATAGCACTTGGCGCCATGCGTCCGTCCAAATTCAAGTTGTTGTTCTTTTCTTTCAGTTCAATATGACGTCATCGAGCAGCTATGCCGTCTTGGTGACGGGTGGCTCTGGTTTTCTTGGCCAACATGTGATTGGTCTGCTTCAGTCACATGCCCCACACGTTACAGAAATTAGAATATTAGATGTGAATCCATATGAAAACAAATTGGGTAAATCTTGCTTATTGTTGCTATTTGTTTTACAGTAGAACAAGAATGAGCTGTTTCATTCGTACTAATGACTAATATTTGAAATGTTTCTGTTTCTTTATCTCATAGAACTCCCCACTCTGGTATTCTCTCGATGAAAAAATATCAAAATCGCAACCTTTTCCTAATCTATGACTGAACAAGAGTAAGGGTACCCCTTCCCATCTACTTACCTACATGTATGGTTCTCCTGTAATTTTTACCATGGACGATAACGTCTGTGAAAAGAAACTGCGTGATCTAATTCGTAATAAACTTTTCTGTTAAAGTAAACAGGGTTGTCCACAAATATGGCACTTAAAACTGGAAATATCGTAGGATTTCAACGTAGGAACATAATTTGTATTTTTGAATTTTCTGGGCATGGTGGGGCAAAACGCCTTTTAAGATGGGGCAAAACGCCCATAGCTATATCTTATCTTGTTTCCAGATTTTATTGCTGGTTTTGAGACAATACTGATTCCTTTGCCCGAAAATAATATTCCAGTTGGATCAAATATATGTTTGATACTTATGAAAACGTTTCCTCAAGGTGGGCGTTTTGCCCCCCCCCCCCCCCTCACACACACACTATTGTACACCTTTTATCATGTAATGCGACTCATCCAGCTTCAGAGGCCCAAGCTTTGATATTTAGTACCATGCAATGTTCCCTTGTGCCTTGTGTTGTACGCCCACATTATGCTATAGTTTTTGCAAAAGATCATCGATACATGATTTATCACAGTAGCCGGAGTGTAGGCGTTTTGCCCCATATGGACATTATATGCTAGTCTATAAATTGAAATTAGATTTTTAACAAAATGCACATACATGTAATAAATAAACATCGCCTAGACTTTATCTTTCAAACAGACTGTCGCAAAGCATTAAATTCTTTCAGCAAGATGAACTGCAAGACAATATCCAGTCATCCCGATTTTACAGAAAACTGCACAAAATGTTTAAATTCATGATAAAAAGCTGTAAGTAGATACGCTTCTTCGAAGTGTCTGTTGATAAGGAGTCCTACACTCTGAAATATTTAATTCAATAAAACGTTACTCCCTAAACTTTGTAGATATTGGTGTAATAGGCATGGACGTTTTACCCCACATGGGCGTTTGCCCCACCTTACCTTACCCTTCCAATATGGGTCCACTCTTCCGGAGCAAATTCTTTACTTATGAGCTGACCCCACTGAGCAGAGAGAGAGTTGCCTCTAGTGAAAGTGTACCCATTTACCTTTTAAGCACTTCCACAATCCTTGACTTTTTCAGATTATGAAACTACGAAGCCTATAAAACAGTATATTGGGAGCATCACGGACAGAGAGCTAGTGCGCCGAGCATGCCAGAATGTTACCTCTGTAATACATATGGCCAGTATAATCGATATATCGCTGTTCCCCAATATCGATAGGATGGAGGAAATCAATGTGCAAGGTATCAGTAGCAATCGGAACACCGCTCGGCCAATTCCGTGAATCAACTGATTCACGGAATTGCCCCAGAGCGGTGCTCTGATTGGTATCAGTAGGTGCGCAAGAATGAGACATCAAAGTGAGAGGCATGAAACACATAAAATCTGGAACCAGACTGAAAGGGAATCACTAGCAGGATCGCAGTAGCCTCGAACAAAAGCCGTGGTCATGTTGTTGCGTTGTGTTATTGTTTTACCTCAACGGTAAACAGCTATGGTCATGTCGGAACGGTCAGTTAACCTAACCGCACTATTCCTGGACAGGCTTAAACCTCCTAAGCGGTTAACCAGTACTAAGTGCACATATTTTCGCCAGTACCTGACAACTGTCCTTCTTGAATCAGCGGAAGGAGAAACGAAAGTATGTGGCCAGACCGGATATCGAACCCAGGACCTCTGATTTAAATGTCAGGTGCCCTACCGACTGCGCTACGCGGTCCGGCCAATAGGTCAGAAAAAGGCCTAATCCACCAATGAGACATCAAACTAAATCAAAACATACGAAACATGTAAAACTTGGAGCCAGAGTGAACGGGAACTTGTAGCAGGATCACAGTGGCTTCGAACAATTTAGATGCCAGTTTGCTATACTCCGTGGTTAGGAGGGTGCCCTCATTTTATCTGAGACCAGTTTCAAATACGTTACATACTACATGTAGTATCAAACACATGAATTGTAGCTTTTAATGATAAATAAAATAAATTGGAGAATTTTAATGGTATTAACACGCGACTCCCGTGCAGGGTAAACTGACAAGTTTTGCGAATGTGCCGAACGAAGCACCTGGTAACCAGCTTATAAATCTGTTTTCCTTGCTAAGTAGAAATATGGAATTATTTTTATCTCAGATTGCACTGGTACATGTGCTTTTCCTGATAAGGATAATTTATTGCACAAAATCACGATACAGTACCAAACCTATTATCAATTAAACGTATTTTGTAGGAACTTCCGTTCTATTGGAGATAAGTCGGGAGGCAGGTGTCCAACGTTTCATATACTGTAGTAGTATGTCGGTGATTGGTGGATACGACCACATTGTTGATGGCACGGAGGAGACCACTAATGTCCCTGAGAAGTTCATACATCCAGGATACGGTTCAACAAAACAAAAAGCCGAAGCCATGGTTCTAGATAGCAACTGTAAATATGTTCCGCGGCACGAGAAAACCAACAAAGTGGTTGTGCGCCCAAGGCAGACTCAGATCCGCCAAGTCTGATGAGAGACTTCGTTGTCCGCGTAGAGCTAGCTTAGATAATTAGCTACTCTTTAAGCGCAGAGCGGAGACTCTGATCAGACTGGTCAGCTGCTCAGGTTGGCCTGAGTCTTTGGTGGGCGCAAGTGTCACTTTGTTGGTTTTCTCGTGTCGCGGCTCAAATACCTTTTTAAGTTCTCTTTAGGGTCAATGGATACACTTTCAGGGGAAGCTAGTTCTGTTTAACCATATTTTATTGCCAAATGATCTATGCAGCAATTGGGTTGGACCACACAAGCTCTTGCAACATTAATTAAAGTTCTCCCCGTGCATATGTATAATACAAACTTTTTGGAAACAACATGAAAATTAGACATCTTTTAAACTTAAACATGCAGTAAGGTAGTTAGGAAACATGTATACAAGAAGAAAAAAATTGCAACTGTCAGAGAGTAGCTTCCCCCCCTCCCCCCCTCCTAGTAGCCCCCCCCCCCCCCCCCGCCCCCCTCCGGAAAAAATGACTATGATTTTTCCATAGTAGAACTTCCCACCGGAAAAATGGCTATATAGTAGAATTCCCCCCCCCCCCCCCGGAAATATGACTATATAGCCATTTTTCTCCGGGGAAAATCTACCATACGTGTTTTTGCATATCTCTAATTATAATAGTAAGGTTCATAACTGAAACAGAAATATGAGCGTCTGTCCGTAAAATATCGATGGATAACAAATGCTAGAACCGCATGCATGTGTCCATCAGTTAGTCTTATTTTTGTTTTGGGGAAAACAGGTAGGTATTTTGATTTTCAATGTTAGCCACAAACGGATATGAGTGTACGTGGTTGTGTGCATAAACCTGACGGTGTATAATTTTGTGTTTATACAAGCGTTCATCTTTGCGTGCGCGCAGCGGTGTGCCTGGACTAGTGTTCAGCGGCCTTTCATGCAGGAGCCGTGGGCTTGACTTCCATTGGGACACACGTTTGATTATGATTTCCAGTGTAATCAAACATTACTAGACAAAGCACCAGCTCGTACATCTCTTGTTAGCTTGCATGTGTCTGTGTACGTATATAAATATCTGCGATGGGAAAAAGTTACACCTTCGGTTCAGTTCAATTCTCCTAACGACGTTCCCCAAGTAGTTCAATTCTCCTATCGACGTTCCCCAAGTGGCTCAACGGTACGTGACCATAGTTGCACACACTTTGCGCCGTGTGTCCGTCTTATGCGATTGATTCCGTAAAATGTTCAATTCCGTTTCGTTTTGTTCCAATAGCCATGTCAAATTCACTAACAGTCAATTTCCCTGTGGGGGGAAAAGGACTATGGGGGAAAAGTGGCTCTACGAGGTCCGGACAATCCACTATATAGCCGTCCTTCCTGTAGCCATTTTTCCGGGGCGGGGGGGGGGGGGGGGGAGGGGGAAAACCACTCTCTGACAGCAACAACTAATGCAGCAAGCAGCATCCATCAAGGGCTGAATCTCCGACATTTTCATGTCTGCCTTCCAGGTCAATACAGGCCAACATTTAAAGGAAAAAATTTGCTCTTCTAGAAACAAATATACTTCTTTAAGAGTAGACCCTTTATGAAAAGGTTTTGTCATCCAGGAAAGCAAACAGGAAGTTACAAAGTTATTTCCCTTTGATTCCCTTTGACAAACTGTTGGGAAAATTTAGAAGTGTAACCGTTCACCTTACGCAGAATAAGTACATGTATACTGCAAAGGGCAGTCTCGTTGTCCTGCAAAAAAAATCCTTTGCCTCGCTTCTCGAGGGCTACCCTTTAGTGAACGAATTTGCTCCTTGATAGCAGATTCATTTAGGAAAGAGTAGAATCTGTTTGAGAGAAGGGTTTCAAACTCCATAGCGCAAAATAATCAGTTTTCTATCAATAAAGGCGCAATGAATCAACTTAGAGTCATGACCACATATCCACTCACCTGAATGTGTATGGGTACATATACATATTTTTCTGCCATTTTTACAAATGGAATTTAGTGAACAAAGAAACCTTTCCAAAAGTCTTGGCTACATACAAAACAAAATAACGAAAAGAAAAACAGCCAGCTCTCTTTTCCCCAACGAGGTGATCACGATGCGCAATGGGACTTAACGAATGTAACAACAAGGTGCCAATTTGCCAAACAGGAATAAGTTTGGTTTACCATACTGAAACCATGTATGTCTAGTGTCTCATGAACAGGAAATTGACAAATAGTGCAGACCCTGATCAGATGCCGCAGAACGCGGCATCTGATCAGGGTCTGCACTTTTTGCATACGAAGCATTGGTAATTCTCGTTAAAAGAAAATAAAAAAAAATAAGGAAAATAATTAACCAAAAGACCCCTAAAATGAAAAATTGACTCATCCAATATAAAAGGATAGAAGAATCCAATAGGCATAAATGGGATAAGCAATACATAATTTTTCATTCACAGGTGATGAATTTCGCACTGCAGCAATTCGACCATCTGCTATCTACGGCGAGGAGGACGCAATATTTATAACAGCCCTTCTGAAATTGGCACACAAAACAGGGAAGTTCACTCTCTGGAATTGCGGTGGTGCTAAACACCAGATGGCGTATGCGGGGAACGTGGCCTGGATGTTCATCTGTGCCGATACGGCACTACGGAAGGATGTAGACAACAAAGTAGGAGGACATGCGTTCTTTGTTGCGGATGATACACCAGTTGACGATGTATATGAAATGCGGGTTCCTTTCATGAAAGCTTGCAATTATCCTAGAGGGAGCTTTAAGCCTCCGCTGTTGCTGGCGATATTTATACTGTATATCGTGTATTTTTTTCTTTTGATGTTGTCACCGTTTTGGAAAAAAAATATTCCGTTCGGTATTTCATCCATCCAGCAAATGACAGTTTCTTTTAGTTTTAAGATTGATAAAGCCAAAGAAATGTTGGATTATAAACCTTTGTACACATACGAAGAGTCTTTTAAACGTTCTATGACATTTTATAAGCGATTTTCAAAATAACTGTGGTAATAAAAATGTGGTTCTGTTTCATTCATTCGGCAAATACCGTATGAAACCCAATAAGCACCTCTGCTCTAATAAACGACCCCTGCTACTTTTCCAAAAATAATACTATATTCACTTAAAATGATTTCCTGTTTGCTTCTCTTGATTAGGTAGCTCTTGAAATTGGGTCTCCTCTCAAGGGAAACAATTTGCTTTGAAAGCAGCAAATTCTTTCCATTGGTACCCAACCGTACTGAGAAAAGATGCAAAAAAGGTAGAGTTACTTCCACTGAACGGATACCTATCCGCCTTAATACTGTTTATTAGAGGTAGTTTGGCAGTGGCTGATTTACTACATTTCAGAGGCTAAATTACGCTCCCCTTCTCGTAAAATGCAACGCCCCCTCGGGGTTTGATAGGGTTAATACGATAATTTCTCTGATAAATGAAGATGGTTTAAGGTGTATGGCACACAAACAGAGTGGGAGATTATCTTATTTTTGCCGCCTTCCTATATGAGTAGACCCCTACTTTGAAGACCTAGCTGTGTCGTCCAGGAAAGCAACCAGGAAGTCAGAAAAATATCAAGATATAGAGGATCTTACATGAGTGCTCATATATAATTGAATTTATTAAACGAGTTGGGGAAAGAGATAAGATGCGAGGCTATGCCGAGCATCTTATCGTTTTCACCAACGAGTTTAATAAATTCAATAATACAGGAGCACGAATGCAAGATTGTATTTATCATATGACACTAAAATCGCATTTTATTGGCAAATTTTGCTCTAAAACGTCACGATTTCGCCATTAGACAACGCGACATTTTATGGACGCCAACGCCTAACGTTACGATGTAATTTGCATATTTAATCCACAAGTGGATTATCGTTTTTAATGCATGGCTTTATTACACTCTCAAATGCGACGTCATATGATAAAAAAATGATATGATACTATTCCCAGCGAGAGCACTTTGATCTGAAATACAGATTGAGCCGCGACACGACAAAGCAAACAAAGTGGCCTCCGCCAAGTATGATCAGAATATTCGTTGTCGGCATGGAGGTATTTTAAACTCTAAGCTACCCTTCAAGTTCACAGCAAAGACTCTGATCAAACTGGGTGGATACCAGCTAACGGAAACATCGAAATATAAGTTAGAGGTAGATATGAAAGCAAACTAAATAGGCCTTTGTGTCCACCAATCTTTGCGCAAAATCAGCAGATATCTGAAGCTGATTTCCATCCAAATCTTTACTTCTCAAGTGACTGCGCTAAGCATCATCACATAAATTAAATTACAAAAATCACAGAACTAGAATTAACATTTTGAGGAAATTAAAATACAAATTAGATAGAAAACCCGTAGTAAAAATTTACACAACATTCATTTGTCCTTTACTAGAATATGTGGAGGTCATACGGGATAATTGTCCACAATACGAAAAACAGGATTCTACAAATAAAAGCAACGCAGGCGCTGCATGATACCCCGCCACTGCTGGTCATCGTAACTTATTTTTTGAGATATATAATAGCTAAATCCGTTTCTTATTCTATGGTATTAAACATATCTGTGAAGTTTCATTCAAACATTCCACATACGAGGGTCATCCAATAAGTCCTGCAAACGGTCAAGTTTCAGGCAAATGATAATTAAAAACGAATCAAGCAATCCACATTCTTACATTGCATCTTCCCTTCTTTCCAGTCAACAATTTTGAGAAACTACATGATCTTGCAAATGGCGTTGCTAGGCAACTGAAGAATACTACCATGGCCTCTAGTTGTCTGTTTAAGATCCCCTAGCTTAGTTCAGAACGCTTGTAAATATCTGAAATATGCTGGGAGATACGGGAAATAATACTGAAGTATGAACACGGTACCAAGGTTAAGATGTTGCCGTCAGTAAAGATATTATTATTATTATTCGAAGGAAGATCACCATGTTTTTTCGGGCAGCTAAAATATCATATAAAATGAGTACATGAAGAAGAGGCTTTCACAGCAGATGAAGTATTTCCAAACTGCCATTAATTTGTTATCAAAGAATAGTCCCGAGATGCTGAAATGTAGATATTAGAGAAAATATAAGCTTCGAGCCTTGTTTAATATCGCTTGAAGCCTTAAGAAACCAGAGGTAAACGTCAAAAACTAGAACTCTGCTAAAATTCTGTAATTTTCTCTTGTTGCCTAGCAACCACATTTGTATGGTAATGTGAAATGATAACTCTCTCTTATTTCAGTTCTCAAATATAAGGCGATTACTTTAGAACATGAATTCTTGCAATTTGAAAGAATTATTATACACATATATGCAGGAGTTTTCGTCCCCTCACCTCTTGTGAAAGTCGTCGTGTTTGTGCAATTTTACCGCCGGTATCGCTTACACCTTTGCATTCAAAACCTTTCCATATCTGAGAAAGGAAAGTCACATGTATGATTTTTAGCACATATGTGCATTATATACGCAAGCTGTTAGTGGTGTAATTTGATTATCCTACCTCAATCAATAAAGCAGTAATGGCCGCGTTTGCAAAACTTATTGGATGACCCTCGTAGTACAGGAACTACCGGTCAAAAACCTTATTTCAGATCTATCAAACTCATGAACTGGAAAGTTCAGAGTGACGTTCTTAGTCCCCATATGTAACCTTTGATGTTCAACATAACTGTAAAGTTTCATTCAGATATTCCATGTCGAAAAGGAACAGCAGGTCATAAACCATTTTTCAGATCTATCAAGGGAGGACAACTCATGAACTGAAAAGGTCAGAGTGACAGTCTTTAATCACAATATGTTGCCTCTCATGTTCAACATATCTGTGAAGTTTCATTCAGATATTCCTTATAGTAAAGGAACTACAGGTAAAAAAAAAACATTTTTCACAGCAATCAAGGGCGGATAACTCACGAACTAGATAGGTAAGAGTGACGGTTCATAATACCATTTGTAACCTTTTGATGTGAAACATATCTGTGAAGTTTCATTTAGATCACGTGATTTAGATATTCCATATAGTAAAGGAAGAACAGGTGAAAAAACATTTTTCAGATCTATCAAGGGCGGAAAATTCATACACTCATATTTACACTTGCCACTGACTTACCATAGGTACATGTAAACCGTAAGCGTTACGCTTACCATCAGATCCTGTACCATGTTGTGTAATATTTGATATATGTATTTTCTGTGAATAAATATTGTTTAAACCAAACCGTACAGAGCAACTGGCTTCATGCACCGATGAACGACAGTTGATCATGTGACGTTGTCGTCAAGCGACGAGTAAGATAAACAAACGTCTTTATTGGTCCACATAACGTTCGATTGACGCCACGTTATGGCGACCGCCTTTTAATGTAATGGCCGAATACGTCGTTTCTGTCTTTTCTTCGACGCATATTTTGCATATTCTACATTAAATTACCACGATAACAGTATAGGAAGGGTCCAAAAATAAAATGTTAATATAAGAATTAAAAAAAAAATGATTTTTCAGCGTTCATCGCGTGAAGAAGCCAGTGGTCATCGCTAAAATTCTACAAGACGCGCTTCGCGCTTCGTGGAATTTTAGCTCCGCCCACTGGCTTCATCACACGATGAACGCTGGAAAATCAAATTTCAATTCTTAAAAAAGGTCAGAGTGACAGTCATTAATCGCAATATGTACCCTTTTTTTGTTCAACATACCTGTGAAGTTTCATTCAGATATTCCATATAGTATAGGAACTACAGATAAAAACATTTTTCAGATCACTCAAGGGCGGATAACTCACGAACTAGAAAGGTAAGAGTGACGGTTCATAGTCACAATATGTAACCTTTTGATGTGAAACATATCTGTGAAGTTTTATTCAGATATTTCGTATAGTAAAGGAACTACAGGTGAAAATCATTTTTCAGATCTATCAAGGGCAAATAACTTACGAACTGCAAATGTAATAGTGACGGTCCTTAGTCACAATATGTAACCTTTGATGTTAAACATATCTGTGAAGTTTTAGTCAGATATCATAAACAGTAAAGGAATAACAGGCCAGAAACCATTTTTCCAATACGAACAAGGGCAGTAACTCTTTTAAAAACCGACCGCTTTTGCCCATTTACAATCCCATACCACTCATCCCCGATAACAATATGTATGCAAAATCTGAAAAAAATCCGTGATTAAATACTCGTTATCGATCGGAAATGGTGAGCACGGAATCGACGGACAGACACCGAAAGGTATATCATAAAGTGTGGCGGGCAATAAAGATCAGAATAAAGCGGCTAGAACACAGGGTATAAATGACTCCGCCAATTTTCGCTTCCTGCCGAGACTGTCCGTCATATTTGGCTTCCGCCGAGACTGTCCGCGAACTCTTGCTTCCTGCAGAGACTACTGTCCTCGAAAAATGGCTTCCTGCCGAGACTGTCCGCGTGACTCTGCTTCCTGCCGAGAGCCTCGGCAGGAAGCAGAATCGCGCGGACAGTCTCTGCAGGAAGCCATTTATCATGTACAGAAGTCTCGGCAGGAAGCAAGAGATCGTGAACTATCTCGGCGGAAGCCAAATATGACGGACAGTCACTGCAGGAAGCGAAAATTGGCGGAATCGATTATACCCTGCGTAGAATAGCCACGGGAACCACTAGACTTGTCTCCATCAGTGATAAGATGGAACTCTCTTGAACTGAGATGGAAAAAATCATAAGTCATCATTGTTTAAAATGACAGATAATTTAAATCAGCTGTATCTGTCTTTCCTAGGACTTAATTCTGTCAGTAATATTTCTCGCTATCTCAGAAATTCCAACTTGAATGGCCTTTAAACAACAGATGCAGTGACTACGGGTAACCCTACACTTCAATTCGTTTCTGTCTCCAACTATCAGGGCGTGGACTGGTGTTCCTGACGAAGCAAAACAGTCTGAATCTGTGAGTACTTTCAAAGGCTTCCTTAACAAAGATAAAAAGATACCAAAGTTGTGTCTTTGAGCTTGTGCTTAAATTTAAGCGTGTGAATAATATTTTCTACCCCTGAGCTGAAAGTAAACTCGGACTACAGAACCAGATGTCAATGTACCGTATGGCGTAATGTCCTCAGATAATCTCACGATGTGATGGAATGTATCACTAACAGCTGACTGCAGCCCAGAGGCTGGGTTGAGGGGCTTCAGCCCCGCCATCTGGGCATCTGTGTTATGTATAATATGTGGGCTCCCAGATAATACGGAGTATCTGATGACAGTTTGAGATAATTTATTAATTTATCCATGTGGTTAGATTAAAATATATGTTGCGACATCTCATTAGAATCGCCTCGGCGAGGCGATTCTAATGAGATATCACACATTATATTGCAAGGTAAAAAAAGGCATTGTCAAAAATGATCATCACATTGAGCCTTAATTATGTCATTATATTTTCAAGCTCCCCACCCACCCCACCCCCGCCCGCCCACCCAACCAACAAACACACATACATCTCGGCACCTCCAAGCCCCACCACTTACATGTATCCAGAGCTCCACCAGTACAAGGTGGTCTGGATCCGGGCCTGGACTGGCGATATTGCATAAGGGGTCTATACAGATTCCCATCCCGGACCGCTGCCGGTCACATATGGTAAAAGGGAGATTGTGTTGTTTTTTATGTTTTAACCCATAATTGTGACAGAGTCTGGCATTTTGAGCCTTATGGAGTGAAAATCGGAAATTTTGTTTTCAACATTTTCATATTAATTAGTGCTTCCAGAATAGATTTTGAGAAACACAAAGAAATAGCGCTAAGGTTTAAAGCAAAAGCAAACGCAATTCACACCCACCCGATTTTTTTGTTTTCGTTTCACTGATTGGATATAATGTACACACTAGCTGGAAAAACCTACTTAAATCTCTTTTTTAAAGATCTATAATGCGAACATTCTTAAAAGAATATAGATGGAGAAAATTAAACATGCCGATAGAAACTTTTCAGAAGACGCTTTGAAATTTATTAGTCAGTGCGCGGAAAAACAATTAACTTTACGTGCAGATTTTATGACGTCACCTTCAGTTCACGTTCCGTGACGTCAACGTCGCACCTCCACAAGGCTCAAAATCGCAGGCACTGTCATTTGAGCGAGAAAACCAACAAAGTGGCTGTGCGCCCAGCGCAGACTCAGATCAGCCTGGGCATCCGCCCAGTCTGATCAGAGTCTTCGCTGTCCGCATGGAGGTAGCGTAGACCATAAGCTACCATTTAAGCGCTTAGCGGAGAGTCTGATCAGACTTGGCGGATGCCCAGGCTGATCTGAGTCTAAACTGGGCGCACCACCACATTGTTGGTTTTCTCGCGTCGCGGCTCATTTATGCCCAGTGAACTCTTCTATCCTTATCAGTTGGATGAGCCCATTTGTCAATTAGGGATGTCTGGTGTAGTACATTTTTATCATTTTTATTTTATTTCAAATAAAATAAAGACATTTGTCTTCTTATGCAAATTGTGTAGACCCTGACCAGACGCCGCATCGGCGTTTGGTCTGGCTCCGCACTGTTTGCCTATTCCTTTGTACATGTAATAAGTAATGGTTAAACGAGCAGCAATTAAAACATTTTTCAATTTTCAGAATTGTAGATAAATGGATTTCATTGCAATTGTAGCATTTTAAAGGTCACTATCTAAATCTAAATCTTGTTTTCGATGCCCCCAGCCTAGTATCCAAGATGTTCATAGTAAGTTTTTTTGTTTGTTTGTTTTTTTGTGGTTCCAGCTCAAGGCCTGTCACACTGACGGTTACATAATCGGTGGTACATCTCGTAGAAAAAGCGTTACGGTGTCAAATGGATAATCCTCCTACACAACCAATCTTAAAGGCCCCATAGCTCTATCAGCATGAAATATCTTATCGTGCGGTATCGCTGCAAACCTCTCACTACAGTTTCGCCATTGGTTATTATCGTGATTGGCCGGCTTTGAAAAATCAAAACGTCATTGAGTTTACCATAAAATAGATTTGAAAAAATAACTAGGTCATTTTAGTTGCCAACTTAAATGACCTACTTTTGATTTCATGGTAAAAACACAAGGTACAAGAGATAAATATACACGATACAGGCGTTTAACAGTTGATAAAAATACAATGTACGAAATGTTAAGGAAGGGTCCCATTGATTGTGCCGCGGTTGCATTATTTTATTTGCTTAACGGGGAACCAGACACGAAAACCGTATTTTTATGGAGAGACTTATCATTTTTACACAATACCTTGTTCCTTCTTTTTTCCAGTTATATGATACAAAGAAGCACAACGGCCGAAATATTTTCATTAACTCTGAAGGCTGTAAAGGTTTCATAATAATTTGTATATTGACGATTTTTACCTCTGGTAGGACTATGGAGACTTTAATAAATAAGCTAAATTATATAGCGTATACTTTTTAGCTAGCTACTTTTGGAGTTACCATAGGCATCCGTGTGTTTGAATGGTCGTATATATCAAGGGGAGAGAGACAGAGAAAATATACTTGATACTCGTATTTGACACCTTTATTTTCCCTCAGGTGAAGGTCGGAAACTCCGTCGTGACGTAATAATAATAGTATGCCTCACAAGTTTCTTTGTATCAATAAATAAGTTGATAAATACACTTTGCGGTGTTTACCACTCGAGAAAACTCGAGAAAAGACAATATTATTAAAACCAAGTGTTAATGAAGCACATAATCTTCACATAAACGTTATTAATTCGTGAAAAGAGACTAGGTCAGCTGATTGGAGTTGGCCTCTCAACAGCCGTCTTGTCCTCACAGAAGCCGTGTTTCACGCTGAAGAAGCGGGTATGTTCCTTTTATATAGCGCGGCGGAGTTAATGCAAAAACTTGAATACATATAATATGATATTTTGTGAGTTGCACCACGCACGTATTAATACATATGCGAACAGCAAAGGCTCAGTTCAGACTGCGCAGTCTGATCGGAGCCTTTGTTGTTCGCACACATCATGTTTTGAACTTGAGGATCTGCACTGTAAAAAGTCAATAGGTTTCACGGTAGAATACCTGGCAACCAGCTGCCGGTCCATTCCCGCTATTTTACAGGCGTAAACACTGGCAGGCATCGACGCGCGGGTAGGGTAGAATAAGACAGGTATTGTTTTGGTCCTATAGCCCTTCAACACTATAATGGTATATTCGAGTGCGGTCAGATAACATAAGTCTACCATATCATGATTTCAAAAAATGTTCTACAGGCAGATGCCCGTAAAAATAACGGTAAATGGACTGGCAGCTGGTTGCAATGTATTTTACCGTAAAATCTACGGAATTTTTTTACAGCGTGCAGGCATAAAGGTGTGTGATAGCTCCAGATAGATTGCACGGATCCAAATAAGTATTTGTGATTTAAACTGTGGAGCCAAAATTGATGACTGGTGTTTTTTAGCAGATCTCCTGCACTGTAACAAAAAATCCGTAGATTTTACGGTAGAATAACTTGCAACCAGCTGCCAGTCCGTTTATCGTTATTTTTACGGGCGTTTGCTTGAAGAACATTTATGTAAGTCGAGTTACGGTAGGATTCTATTGTCAGGCCATACACCAAAATATCTTAAAAGTGTTAAAGGGCTATGTTGCTAAAACTATACCTGTGCTATTCTACACTACTCTGCGTGATGATTCCTGCAAATGTTTTCCGGCGAGCGTAAAAATAACGGGAAATGGACTTGCAGCTGGTTGCCAGTTATTTTACCGTAAAATCTGCGGATTTTTTTAAAGTGTGCGTTTTTCTGCGGGATTGTAGCTGTTGGATATCAACGTCCTGTAAGTGCCAGAAAGTGCAGGGTAGGGTGGTGTATTTTCTAATTTATCTGAATGATTAACATTTTAGCTTGAAACTAGAGCAAATATGGGTAGTGAAGCAATGTTACATAAAGGGTGGCACACTGTCAAAAGCAGTTAGGGTCACGAAAGAAGTCTATGGGAGAAACAATTTGAGCCGCGACACGACAAAACCAACAAAGTGGCGAGTGCACCAAGCGAAGACTCGGATCAGCCTGGGCATCCGCCCAGTCTGATCAAAGTTTTCGCTGTGCGCTTAAAGAATAACTAAGGGCCTTAGCTTAGCTCCACGCCGACAGGGAAGACTCTACTCAGACTTGCCAGATGCCTAGGCTGATCAGAGTCTTCACTGGGCGCACATGCCACTTTGTTGGTTTTGTCGTATCGCGGCTCATTTGTTTTCGCTGCATGCCCTTAGCAGCATCTTGACTGTTTTGCTGCAACAAACATATAGGAGCTTCACATTGAAACAATAACATTAACTTACACTTCACGAATTTTACAATGTTTGAACGGACAGTGCACAATGTAACAAATTTCCGTAGATTTTACGGTAGAATAGCTGGCAACCAGCTGCCAGTCCATTCCCCGTCATTCTTATGGGCGCCCGTAAACATTGGCATGAATCATCACACAGAGTAGGGTAGAAAAAGACAGGTATTGTTTTGATCATATAGGCCTTCAACACTATATAGGTACATGTATTTTCGAGTGCGGTCAGTTAACATAACTCCACCATATCGTGATTTCCACAAATGTTCTACGGGCAGATGCCCGTAAAAAATAACGGGAAATGGACTGGCAGCTGGTTTCCAGGTATTCTACTGTAAAATCTACGGATTTTTGACAGTGTACAAATAGGTATCACAAAGACTAAATCACCGAACTCGAAACATTTACGCTTTAGTATAAGATTTATTATAATTATTATGATAATTATGATGATAAAACTACTACTAATACATTATGTTTTTTATTCACTTGCTTTTGCAGGCAGAAAAGCTATCACGTGCTGATCAATGTCGGCATTTGGTGATTGTACGGTCTTAGTAACGGGTGCTTCAGGCTTCCTGGGTCAGCATGTTGTTGGTCTACTGCAGTCACGTGCCCCACACGTCACGGAAATAAGAGTCCTTGATGTGGTTCCTTACACGAATAAATTGGGTAGGAATAATCATTTTATGGGTAGAACACTGAGCGAGGCAGTATACGCCCGTTGGACTTATAAATACGTGGGATAGGAAACAAGGGCGTAGCCCGATCTAATACTTTATTGAAGCAAATACTTTCAATTGTGACAAAGGACGTAGTAGAGTGTTTGGGTACAGTTCCGTGTTTTAAAGCCATTTGTACAAACTTTTAAGGGGAACAGCTTTTCTGACGTCTTGTTTGCTTCCCTGGATAAAGAAACTTCTTCAAATAGAGTCTACTCTGAACGGAAAGAACTTGCTCCTAGAGGAGCAAATTCTTTCCTATAAGAGTTGACCCTCATTGAGAAGGTAGGAAAAAAGGCAGAATTGTTGAAAGTGTACCCTTTTACCTTAAGCACGGATGGAAGTATGTCGAAGCCCATGCCCCCATGCCTCCTTCTAGCTACGCGCCTGGGATAACTTTGTCAGTGGTTGAAATCTTCAATAGTGTGGCAGATATGAAAACACAATTAAAGTTAAACAAATGGTCATAATTCTGTTAAAACGTCAAAGAGAGTCTCTGCATATTGTCTGATGGTGCTTTATGTTTGTACAAGGTTTGAAATCAAAATCATATATACGCATAGTGTAAAAGTTAGGAATCGCTGCAAGAAATGTACCAAGGGGGATGCTTCCGTCAGAACTGAAAGTAGGGCTCTTTTCTGTACATATCATCTGATCGTGTTTTATATTTGTGCGAATTTTTGTGAAGAAATCTTAAACGGTTTAAAAGATATGGAGCGGATAAAAAGCGTATGCCAATTCCTAAAGGAAACATGCAAAAGGGGCATACTTTCGCCAGAGCTGCAAGTAGAGTTATGGCTCTTTTTCTATGCACATTGTTTGACAGTGCTTAATTTTTGTACCAAATTTCATTAAGATGTCTTTCAACGGTTTAAAAGATATGGAGCGCCTCGAAGCTAATATGAAATTACTATATGAAAAATACAAAGGAGCACAATTCCATCAAAACTGAAACTATGGTTCTATTTCTTTGCAAAATGTCTTAAAATGCGTTATATTTGAACAAACTTTCATGAAAAAAAAATTTGAACGGTTCTTGATATATGGGGCAGACACGAAATTCTACCTTTTTGAATTTCGATATCAAAGCTTGACCTTCAACTTTGTCAGACATTGTTGAATAATGAGTTTTGAATATTTTTTCGCGATTGAATGAACATTTGAACCAAATTTAAAAAAAAAAAAAAGAACTTTCAAGGGGTTAAGGAGATATGGAGCGGACACGAAGCCAATATGAAAGTTCTATACCTAACATACAAGGAGCGCAATTCCATCAAATCTGAAGGCAGGATTATGGTTCTTTTTCTCTGCACTTGAGATAAAAGATCTCTTGTTAAGACGGAAGATACGGAAAGTGCCGACTGTTGGCGACTGTCAGAGAGTGGTTTTTCCCCCTTTCCCCCCGGAAAAATGGCTATAGGAAGAACGGCTATATAGTGGATTGTCCGGACCTCATAGAGCCACTTTTCCCCCATAGTACTTTTTCCCCCACCGGGAAATTGGCTATTACTGAATTTGGTATGGCTATTGGTATTTTGCGGAACGGAGCGGAACGGAAAGGAATGAAACAGAAACATTTTACGGAATTAATCCCATAAGAAATGTATAAGTACTATAAGGGAGGTAATAAACGTGATCAATTCAAAAAATCAATATGCAAATTTAGCAACCATATTTTTATAATAATCAATAATTACTAATTTAAGGAACGAGCGGTATTTGATTTCTTGGACGGACGCTCGGCGCCCCGTTACTGCGGCTATGGATACGTTCCGCTGAGGTGCGGGGGTAACGTCGATATGAGAATTGAAATATGATGATATTTGATTTCTTCTCATCGCAGATATTTATATGTATATAGATACGCATGCAAGCTACAGGAAGATGTACAAACGGGTGCTTTGTCTAGTTATGACTGATTGATTATTACATTGAAAATCATAATCGGACGTGTGTCCCAATGGGAGTCGAGCCAACGACTCCTGCATGAAAGGCGAACACTAGTCTAGGCACTGCGCGCACGCACAGATGAACGCTTGTATAAACACAAAATTGTACAAATTTATGCACAAAACCACGTACACTCATATCCGTTTTAGGCTAACATGGAAAAGCAAAATGCCTACCTGTTTTCCCCAAAACAAAACAAATAATACAGACAGACGGACACATGCATGCGGTTCTAGCATCTGTTATCCATGTATATTTTACGGACAGATACTCATATTTCTGTTTCAGTTATGAACCTCACTATTATATTTGGAGAAGGAGCAAATTCCACTATGTAGCGTGTTTACTGCAATCATATTACAAGGGGGAAAATCCACTATGGAGGAGAAAAACGGCTATGCAAAAACACGTATAGTAGATTTTCCCCTGGGAAAATTGGCTATATAGTCATATTTCCGGGGGGAAATTCTACTATATAGCCATTTTTCCGGTGGGAAATTCTACTATGGAAAAATCATAGTCATTTTTCCGGGGGGAAAAACTACTAGGGGGGAAAAGCTACTCTCTGACAGCGACAATGCTGTTTCTTAAACTGCATGCAGGCCTGTGGAAAAAGAAAATCTCTTACTTGTCAAAGGACAAGTAAGACGTCAAACTCCACTTGTCCGGCCAAGAGATAACTTAATATGATGTTGCATTATTTTAAGAATTATTCAGTCATAAACATCTATTTCATCGTTATTATTTTGACAAATCTCTCATTCTAAATAGCCTCAAAGCCTTCAAATTGAATAAATACATCTTTTCCATACTAAATGTCCAAAAAAAAATCAAAAATCTTATCCCTTGCTCTTTGCATATAGAACTTTTTTAAGGTAACTGTACAAATTGAAATGACAAATAGTGTGGACCCTGATCAGACTGCTCCTACAGGAGCAGTCTGATCTAGGTCCACACTATTTCTCTAAGTATTATTTCTAAAACAATACTCTATTTGTTGTAATGTAAAAGAAAATCAAATGCCTTTTTCATACTTGCCTTTTTTCATACTTGTCCCTGGGCAAGTACATTATGATTATTCACTTGCCCTGAGTAAAATGGGACTAGTAGGGCAAGTCGGGCATGGTATTTTCACAGCCTTGACTGCATGCCAATAATGTAGTGCATATATTTTATACTTGTTGCAGACTATGAAGAGACAAAGCCTGTTAGACAGTATATTGGAAGTATCGACGATAAGGATTTGCTGTATCGAGCATGCGAGGGCGTAACCTGTGTGATGCACATCGCGAGTGTCATCGATGTATCGCTGTTTCCAGATGACAAGAAATTGAAGCGAATAAATGTGCAAGGTATGTTCAATCGCGGCATGACAAAACCAACAAAGTGGCATGTGCGCCCAGCGAAGACTCCGGTCAGCCTGAGCTCCCGCCCAGTCTGATCAGAGTTTTTCGCTGGCGCTTAAAGGGTAGCTAACGGTCTAAGCTAGCTCCATGCGGACAACGAAGACTCTGAGCAGACTGGGCGTATGCCCAGGCTGGTCTGAGCACAGGCGCTTGAAGTTTAGACCGTGAACCACTTCAAAATCGGAAAGACCATATAATTATCATATATTATTGTAGAGTGTTGCATTGGGCACTTTGGATGATAAGGTGTAGTAATGTTCTAACGTAGAACTTCAAGCTTCTGTGGTCTGAGTCTTCACTGGGCGCACATGCCACTTTGTTGGTTTGTCGTGTCGCGGCTCAGTTGTGCATGGAACAAACAGGTGGTGGATGGCGTATTATTCCCTCACTAGAAATATGTCCATAGGACACGGATGCCCCCGCCTTGTGCCATAAGTAAGATGGCGCCTTGTTTAAGGTACTGACACTTGTAGCATAACCAGGTTCACAAAGGCAGACTTCTGTGGTACATGTTTTATTGTTTTCCTTGGGCAGATTTCAGTATTGTGCTTCTTGGATCAAGAAAAGTGTGTGTGTGTGGGGGGGGGGGGGGGGGTGCGGGGGCCGTGGGGGGCTGGGGCTTGGAGAGGGGGGAAGTCATGACTGTGATAACATTCTGTATCTTATCACAGAAATGGATGCCATGCAACTTTCCAAAAGAAATAGCCCCGAAACAAGTAACTTTTCAAAACTAACACACGGAAACCATTATTGTATGAAATGTAGTCGAAAAAGGGCCACAACTCCCACAATAATTGACGGACTTTACCAAACATCGAACTTGACCTGTATTTTATGATTATATACCTGTGTATAAAATATGAATTCAATACACCAATGCTTTCAAAAGATAATGAATGGAAACCATTTTTTCATACAAAATGAAGTCGAAAAAGGGCCATAACTCCCACAATAATCAACGGATTTTGCCCAACATCGAACTTGACAATTATTTTATGATTATATACCCGTGTATGAAATATGAATTTAATATACCAATGCTTTCAAAAGATATCGAACGGAAACCATTTTTTCATACAAAATAAGTCGAAAAAGGGCCCTAACTCCCACAATAATCGACAGATTTTGCCCAACATCAAACTTGACAATTATTTTATGATTATATACCTGTGTATAAAATATGAATTCGATACACCAATGCTTTTAAAAGATATCGAACGGAAACCGTTTTTTTTTTCATACAAAATAAAGTCGAAAAAGGGCCCTAACTCCCACAATAATCGTCAGATTTTGCCCAACATCAAACATGACCTGTATTTTATGATTATATACCTGTGTATAAAATATGAATTCAATACACCAATGCTTTCAAAGGATATCGAACGGAAACCATTTTTTTATACAAAATGTACATTCGTAAAGGGCCATAACTCCCACAATAATGGACGGATTTTACCCAACATCGAAATTGACCTGTATTTATTTTATGATTATATAGCTGTGTATGAAATATGAATTCAATACACCAATGATTTCAAAAGATATTGAACGGAAACCAGTTCGTAAGTACGTACGCTACGCTACGTACGTACGCTACGTACGTACGGACAGCGGTGATACTATATGCCCCCCCCCCCCTATTTTTAATGGCGGGGCATAATTAACAACGTTATCGTACGAGGTCTGTCGACGATTGATGGAATCAAATGAAATTTTTCGAAAACTAACGGAATCTTACGTGGTCTGCAGACTGAATTAGCATTCCTGCTAATAATGCTGCTGATAATTTTAGGTGTGTGTAGGATTGTTTATGGTGTTTGTCCTGATTTGACTTAAATACTGTTGAAAAGGACGTAAAATCGCAAGTCATCCCGGACCCGTCTTGTTTAAGGTGTTTTTAGAGACATGAATGATATGCAATGCAAAATTAAAGAAGATACGGCCAATTAAGAAACCAAACAGTCAGCACTAGTGCGAGTTGCATGGGTAACCTTCATTCTTTTACGCCATTTTTTTCAAAGGGCGAAGGGGAACAACTTCCTATTTGCTTCACTAGAGGCCAACACCGTTTCTAAACGGGGGTCTAGAGGAAATAATGGGCATAAAAGGGGACCTAGAGGAGATTTTTTCCTTCATGAGTTACCCCTATTCAGAAGGGAAAGAAAAAATGGAGTAGTTTCTCCTGAAAGTGTATCAATTCACCTTAGGATTATCTATTCAGAAAGTGAATTTGTAATATGTTTCATTTGTTCTGGTTAAGTACTGTCATTTCATGTTTTATATTATTCTGGGATTTCAACGAAACATTTCAACGGATACAGACAACAGTTACAAACCAAAGAAGGGATACAACCCAATCACTGTGTACGAGAGGATTATCGCTCTTGGTCATGGATATTCCAGCCAAAGGCATTTTAATTTTCCTCCTTTCCCGAAATACTTGTCAATATATTACTGAGCCGTGACACGATAAAACCAACAAAGTGGCATGTGCGCCCAGGGAACACTCAGATCAGACTGGGCATCCACCCAGTCTGATCTGAGTCCATGCTATGTGCCTTAAGGGTAGCTAAGTTCCAAGCTACCTCCATGCCGACAGTGAAGACTCGGCTCAGACTGGGTGGATGCCTAGGCTGATCTGTGTCTTCACTAGGCGTGCATGCCACTTTTTCCTTTTTTTCGTCTCGCAGCACAATCATATACTACGAAAGCCTAATAGGATCAAATTGAAAAAGAAAAAAAGAAAATTTTCTCATTTGTACGAGAAAATATTCTCGAAGGAACGAGAAAAATGTCGTGCAAACGAGAAATTTTCTCGTCCGAACGAGAAAAATCTCGTACAAACGAGAATATTTCTTGTACAAACGAGAAAATTCCTCGTACAAAGGAGAATCTTTCTCGAAGGAACGAGATTATTTCTCGTACAAAAGAGAAAATAATGTCGAAGGAAAGAGAAAAATGTCGTACTAACGAGAATATTTCTCGTACAAACGAGAAAATAATGTCGTACAAACGAGAAATATTCTCGTCCGCACGAGAAATTTTCTCGAAGGAACGGGAAACTTTCTCGAAGGAACGAAAATATTTCTCGAACAGACGAGAAAATAATGTCGAACCAACGAGAAAAAATCTCGTACAAACGAGAAATTTTCTCGAAGGAACGAGAAATAATCAGGCGCTATGTATATAACAAGTTGATAGGAAGATACAGTAGAACACATAAATAGTCAATAAGTATTGTTTACAAAAACATCGGGAAGAAAATATATTTTGCGCTATTTTTTTTTTTTTTTTTTTTTTTTTGGTTATTAGCTCTATTGAATTAATATGATTCGCTATCAGTAACCCGCTGGTCAGAATAATAACATTTGTGTCGATTTATAATGGTAGACTTTGGCCAGTGACAGTTTACATTTATCGGCATCTGTGCAATGTTTGTTCTTTTATTTTTAATCCCACGGTTTAATCCCGTCATATTCAATTACAACATTTTTTCATTGACTTTAGAGTCTTGCTGCCGATTATGATGAATGCTTTTTTACCTATGATATTTATTCTCTAGCCAGTTTATATTGAACTAAATAGTTGTGTGACGTTGGCTCTGGGATCGAAAATCGATATTCAACTCTGCATTGGCAGATCGAGCTATGAATTTGACATTCAGCTCTGCTTTCGACAACATATTGGAATATCAAGCTGTGGAATCGATATTCAGCTCTACTTTTATTCAGCCTGAATATCGAGCTGTGAGATAAACATTCAGCTCTGCATTCGAAAATATCCAGCTCCAATATCGAGCCGTGAGATCGACATTCAGCTCTGCATTCGAAACAAATACAGTTTGAATCGAGCAGTGGGATCAACATTCAGCTCTGCATTCGAAAACATTCAACTCCAATATCGAGCCGTGAGATCGACATTCAGCTCTGCATTCGAAACAAATACAGTTTGAAGATCCAGCTGTGGGATCAACATTCAGCTCTGCATTCGAAAATACTCAATGCATTATCGAGCTGTGAGATCGACATTCAGATCTGCATTCAAAACAAATACAGTTTGAATATCGAGCTGTGGGATCAACATTCAACTCTGCATTCGAAAACATTCTCTTCCAATTTTTATACGGGAAAGTTTCTCGTTCCTTCGAGAAAATTTCTCGTTCGGACGAGAAAATTTCTCGTTTGTACGACATTTTTTCTCGTTTCTTCGACATTGTTTTCTCGTTTATACGGGAAATATTCTCGTTCGTTCGAGAAAGTTTCTCGTTTGTACGAGAAATTTTCTCGTATGTACGAGAAATATTCTCGTTTGTACGAGAAAATGCTCGTTCGGACGAGAAAATTTCTCGTTTGTTCGACATTTTTTCTCGTTCGTTCGAGAATATTTTCTCGTACAAACGAGAAAATTTTCTTTTTTTTCTTTTTCAATTTGATCCTATTAGGCTTTCGTAATATACGGCAAGTTTGTTAACTTTAAACTCTCTTAAAAAGTAAATGAGAATGCAATGATCAGGAGCACTAAAAATCAAATGGGAAAGGAAAATAATAAAGACAGCATACCAAGCCATCAAGACGAGCAAACAGTCAAACGGTCAGCTCTTTCCAAGAAGATGGCATCGCTGTTACTATTAATACAGTACAAAAAGTCCAAGACCTATTAGAAAGCCTACAAATAACGACAATAATAGTAAACTGCCTTGAGACATTGAGTATTAAATAATTAAAGGCTTAACTCACTGTCACGTTTTGAGGGCTAGGTTCTACTACGTTTCTCGCCCTACGTTTGGCAATACGTTTAACTACGACTTACTTCGTATTATCCGGTTATCAAACGGCTTTGTGCCACATTTGCAGAAGGGGTGTGAACAGTTAATTACCGAGTTTAGACTGTTTGCTGTCTATAAAACAAGACATTTTTTAGAATTTCTCATTTATTACTGGGGATAAAAATGATTTTCTTTCTCCACTGGTATTTTCTAACTATTGCATAACTAGGAAATGACCTTGAGAATTTTATTTTGTGATGACGTCACATCGACGTCAGTACGACATTATATTGACGTCCTGTGCCAGCTGGGATATATGCGTAGCTTTGAAGTCGCTGGGTACGTCTTCAACTTTTTTCGCCATTATTTACAAAGGGGAACAACTTCCGTGGCTTTCTGAATGCTTCCCTTGAGAACGGAACCCTTCCAAAAGATTGTCTGCACGTAACGGAAAGAATTTCTTCTTAAGGAAGCAAATTCTTTCGTTTAAGAGTTGACCATCATCGACGGGGAGGTAAACCAAAAATAAAGCAGTTGCTTCCCTGAATTGGTGGTTGCGGTCGGGCGATGGTGCTGGGAAACTTTCAGTGCCAGGGCGTCCTACTAATTTAGATAGTAGTAGGATAAGGGCCTACTGTGCTTACAGTAGGTGTGGGCGGGGTTGTTTGGATATTTTTCTCTCCCCTATCAGGTCTCTTTTCTTTCTTCCTCTCTCTGGGAGACGACTATATAGACTGAAATATTGTCTCAAAGCGCCGTAAAACCCCAAAACAACCAATCTTTTTTTTTTTTTTTTTCTTTTTTTTTTTCATTTCAGCTACGTCGGCTTTACTAGATGTTTGTAAAGAGGTCGGTGTCCGTCGGTTCATATATTGTAGTTCGGTGATGGTTGCTGTTACTAGTCAGCACGTGATCAACGGAACCGAGTCCCTAACCGCTGTTCCAGACAAGCTTCTGTACGAGAAATACGCGTCAACGAAACTTCAAGCTGAGACAGTGGTTTTAAATTCTAACTGTAAGTATTCAAACAAATTTATTATTTTCTTTCACAAATTGGATAAATTGGATATGTGTGTGTGTGTGTGTGTGTGTGTGTGGGTGTGGGTGTGGGTGTGTGAGGGGGGAGGGGGGATAGGGTAGGGTCTGGCACGGGGGAGGGGGGTCTTCGCTTTATTTGACACAGAAACAGAAAAAAAAATAATATGATATAATAGTAGTAGTAATAATAATAATAATAATAATAAAGTCAAACGTTTCCGTAAAAGAAAGCGTTCTTTTTAAGACCCCACCTCCACACACATGCACACACACGTCACCCTTCCCCTCCTTCTCTTTACTTGCACGATCGTGGGTCGGGTCGCAATGTCCAATCCTAAATCTGTTTCAAGATAGCAACGGTGCCAGACCAATAATGTTCGTAGTCCACGGTTCCACCGTTGTCCTAGTAGTGCTTTCTACATACAGAATTTAGATTGTCAGTCCATATTTGATGAACTTGGCCACATAATAAATTAATGAGCCGCGACACGACAAAACCATCAATGTGGTTGTGCGCCAAGCCCAGTCTCAGATCAGCCTGGGCATCCGCCCAGTCTGATCAGAGTCTTCGCTAAGCGCTTAAAGGGTAGCTAAGGGTCTAAACTACATCCACGTGGAAAGAGAAGACTCTGATCAGACTGTGTGGATGCCCAGACTGATCTGAGTCTGCGCTGGGTGCACTACCAGTTTTTTGGTTTTGTCCGGTGTCGCGGCTCAATTATGATTTATTTAATAATGCCTAGCAAGTAAGTAAGTAAGTAAGTAAATTCTTTATTTAAAGAGGGTTACTCATTTGGTTTGCCCCAATCTTCCATGAGGCCCTCAAAACAAATACAAACACAATATACATAAATTACATAGTAACTAGGCAATGAAATACTTGGAAATGAATAAAATAAAATTTTCACATGACACATGACTATCAATAAAATAGAATTATTAACTTGACATAAGGCAAGTTTGGTGACGAAGGCATACTGTCCAAAAGTAAGATAAAATACTGAAATATTTCTAATAAAAACTATGCTTGTTTCATCCACTTAACAAGTTTATCTGAAAAAGATCTAACTGTTGCAGTAGTCGTAATTTCATTAGGAATAGTATTCCAAATAATGGGTCCCGTGTAAGAAATACTTTCCTTGAATTTAGTTAAATTTGGTTTAGGAATAGTGAACATCTGATTACTGTTTGAAATGGATCTAAGAGACATGTTAAGTGAATTCAATGGTCTTCTTTCGAATAGCTCACACACATATTCTGGAACCAAATTATTTACCACCTTATACATCATTTTCGCTTTGTTTAAGAAAACACTTTCTTCAAATGACAACATTTGCAAAGTTGATTTAGCGCTATCAAAATCCACATATTCGTCACTTAATATAAGCCGACAAGCACGTTTTTGAAGCCTCGTAACTTTAGAAACATTATGATTGGATGAGTTTCCCCAGATGATATTGCAATAATTAAAATGTGGCTGGATATAAGCCTTATAATACAGTAGCCTATGGTCGCGACTAAGAAAATTGCATATTTTGGACAAAAGCCAAAGATTAGTGGAAACTTTTTTACAAACAGCCTGGTACTGGTTATTCCATTGCAAATTTTCATCAATGAATACGCCAAGGATTTTATCACCCGTAGTTATATTTAAATCAATATTATTATATGAAAGCGTTAAGTTGTTTTCATCTATATGCAAACGCTTCTGTCGCGTTGTTATAAGCATTATTTTTGTTTTCTCTGTATTAAGTACCATTCCATTCTGCTGACACCATGTATGAATTAAAATCTAAAAGAGTTCCTTCAAGAGCAGAGAATACGTTCACAAGAAGGAAAAGCGAGTTTTGCAAATTTGACTTAAGATCATGTATATCGTTTTGTATGTCGTAAATGGTTGTATCGTCAGCATAAAGATCAGTTGAATAAATCTCGTTTGATGAATATAAAGGCAAATCATTGATAAATATTAAAAATAGTAGAGGGCCTAATATGGATCCCTGAGGAACTCCACATTTTATGAAGCCATTTTTAGAGTTTTTATTGTTTACAGATACTACTTGCGATCTACTACTTAGATAGGATTTCATTAACGTAACAAAGTTATCGCTGCATTTAAAGCATTTAATTTTCTCCAGTAGTAAATTATGGTCTACAAGGTCAAATGCCTTTCTGAAATCGACCATGACTGCACCTACAATTTTCCCTTCATTAATTGCTTTCAGCCATTTTTCAGTCATTAATGTCAATGCACTTTCTGTGGAATGACCGGGCCTAAAACCACTCTGTGTTGGATGAATAATGCTGAAAAAATTTAAATAAGACATTAAATGCTTCTGTATGAATTTTTCGAGAAGTTTCGACAACGTTGGTAATATAGAAATGGGGCGATAATTATTCAATTCGTTTTTTGCGCCTCCTTTGTGGAGTGGTGTTACTTTAGCTTGTTTCCACAAGGTAGGAAATTCACAAGTTTCGATGCATTTTTGAGCAATGAATGCAATGCTTGTCGAAATGACAGCAGAAGAAAGTTTTAAAAGTTTTGGCCCAATACCATCTAAACCTGTTGCTTTGGATGTATCAAGAGATGATAAAAAGTTATAAACAAAGTTTTGGTCTATGTTTGGTAAATCGAAAATTATGTTTTCCGGTACTTTCGAATCAATAAAATTTTTAAGTTTGGTAAAGTCATATAGCTGCATAGGTTCTTTAAGATTGGATGCAATATTTATGAAGTAGTCATTGAAATATTCTGCTACCGACGCATTATCAGACACAGTTTTTCCGTTTATATGAATTCCCAAAATCTCATTGTTATTGATTTTATTTTTACTAGAGGCACCAAATTCCTTGAATATTTTCCAAATAGATTTAGGATCATCCTTACCAATTTCGATTTTGTTTTCGTATGTTGATTTCTTAGCTGATTTAATCAATTCTGATATCTTGTTGCGCAATCTTTTATATTCCTCTATATTTCCCTGTCTTTTATGATTATCCCTTTCTTTCATAGTATCTAATATGTCAGAAGTGATCCAATCTGGCTGAATGATATTTTTGACTCGATGAGTTTTCAAAGGTGCATGTTTGTTAATAACTTTTGTAAATAATGAATACCATTTGTCAAGAATGGCATCAACATTTTCAAGAGCTTCCAAACTATCCCATTTAACTGACAATAAATCTCTTAAAAACTCATTTTCGTTAAAATTTTTGAACGACCTATACGTAATGGAACTGTGAGCATGAGTTTTAAAATTTTGGTTTATTTTTCTGTTGCAAAATACTGCGTAATGATCACTTATACCCAATTTTGGAACACGAACAGAAAATATATTATCTTCATTATTCGTGTAAATATGATCTAAAAGTGTACTCGTACTAACCGTAACCCTAGTTGGCTGCATGACTACTTGGTTTAATCCTAATGATTCTGTTAAAACTGTCCATTCTCTGCTTGCATTTAAATTCAATAAATCCTTGTTAAAATCTCCTAATAAAATAATTTCTTTGCCTTCCGCTAAAACGTGTTCGAAAAAGAGTTCAAAACGATCATTCCATTCGATTTTCTCTGAAGGATTTCTATAAAGATTACCTACCAAGAACGATTTACCCTTTTTTGGCATAATTTCCAACCAAAGACACGCTATGTCATTTGTCTCAAGATCTTCTCTTCTTTTCGACATAATTTGGTCTCTTACATAGACAAGTATGCCTCCACCACCGTTTGAAAGATTGTCCTTACGAAATGGCAATTGGAAACCATTTATTTGAAAAGCACTTGTGGGTTTATGATTCTTAAGTTTGGTCTCACACATCCCAAAAATATGTATGTTCTTGTTGGTTTCCGCTGTTAACAACAGTTCAATCTCTGAAAATTTAGTCATGCCTCGCGAACATAATCCCTGAACATTTAAAAACCCTATATTTATACCCTTATTGCAAAGATTTAAATTAAGATATGATTCATCTTTACTTTCAGAATGTGTATCAGTATTAGAAGGCGACGTCTGTTGGCCTAAATGGATTAATCTATGTTCATTTTCATCTGAAGAAAAATTATAATCTAAACCTTCATCCTCAAAGACACTATCACTTTTGCTGTCATTTTGATTTATAGACACGCAGTCACAATACAATGAATTACAGTCACTACAAACAGAATTTAATATTGAAAATCTATTTACAGACCCATTACTACGATCCCTGACACCACTATGATTAGAAGAGCAAGGATCTCTCAGTTCATCGAAGGCTATTGTGCCACAGTCCTATTGCGCATGCGCATGCCAGCATTCGGCTAAAATATGCCCTGGCATTAAACAACCGTAACAGCGGCGATTATCACTCCGCCGTTGCCCGTTGTATCTTAAACCTCTGTTGTTTTGACCCCTGTAGTTATTTATAGATTGTCTTTCGTAACTGCCATGTATATTAGAACCAGCTCGAAAACTCCTTTTCTTCTGAAATGTAGACGCTTGGAATACACATATATTGAAATCTTTAACTATTTCCACATGTCTGTTCCATGCATCTAGCAGCCGTTTAATACCAGAATGTGAGAGGTGAATCCCGTCCGTAGAGTAGTAATGGTTAGAAGGCATCCTATTGCGACTGAAGAAGAGATCATATGAACCCTTTATGCATTTAACCTGTTCTATTGCCCAGTGATCAACGATTCGCAATATAGATGTGTTGAAAGCTGAAACGTCCACGTCCCCTCGGGGTACTATCTGACTCAGATAAACGATGCAGTCGCTGTTTGCATTTTTTATGAACCCAATGAGTTGGTCGTACTTTTCCTCGAAATCATGAGAGTCCATTCTATTGGAACAGTCGTTTCCTCCAATGCATATGATAATCTGCCCAAATGACTTCATATCATACACAGATATTTCATCCCATATATCATTTATGGTCGCCCCGCTCCGCGCGCAGATCTTCACATTATTCTTCAGACCTTTGTAGTTTATGCCGTTAAGAATAGAATCACCGACGAGTAAGGTTTTTTTCTGGCTAGTAGAGGAATTATTCGCTGGTTGTTGTTGTTTTGGCAGACTTCGGTTAGTCACTCGTACTGGAACAGGTTGTGGGGTCGTCATAACAGTAGCAAGTTGTGGGGTCGTCCTAAAAGGAACACGCGGGGTCGTCGTAACAGGAAGATGTTGTTGTGTCATCCACACAGGAGCATGCTGCGAAGTCGTATCAACAGGAACATATGAAGCCGTCATTACAGGAACCTGTTGCGGGGTCGTCATAACAGTCGATCAGCGTCTATTTTCAGTGTTCACATTTTCTCTGTTGTCAGCGACAGATACTGTTTTTGGCCTGGTCTGGGATAATGCTCTTTGAATGCTAATTTGTGACTGGTCTCCATAACCTTCGTCTACGTAGCATGAATCCGTTTTGTTTTGACTGGCGCCCATGTAGTGCTGTTCCATTCTTGGCGTTGATCTTATAACGGCTTCGGCATACGTCGAATTGCGCCCCAAATTGTCTATTATGCTAATAATCGAAGATTTTAACTCATTTACCTTAGACTCCATGTGCTGTATGACGTCTCGTTTGATTGCTTTTATGCTGATATCGAGCTGTTCTATTCTGTTCAAAATCGAAGAGAAAGATCCACTTATTTCATTATTATCCGTAATAATGCTATTCTGACGCTGTACAATGGGAGTGGATGTAAATGTTGGCACCGGAGTATTACTTTGGATTGGGTCTTGCAATCCTTGATTCAATACTGGCGTTGGTTTAGTTACAATATGCTTATCCGAGGTTGGATTCAAGTCTACCCCTGCAGAACTGGCTCCATTTACGCTGCTTTTGCAGGAATCTTTAACCTTTTCAGCAGTATACAGAAAGTTGGAATGTGTTGTTGGCTGTGCTGGACCGTTAAGCGACTCTCTTTCAAGCTCGACATCATTTTGTTCGGCGCTCATTAACTCCTCGGTACAGCTTGTTGCAACGTTCAATTGCGCGTCATTTAATTGTGCGCCATTTAATTGCGCGCCATCACAATTTGGCGCGACGTTAACGCTGACGTCATTTCGACTTCTTGTTATTTTGTCGCAAATCTGATTTCCTTGTTGCATAGACCCATCCGACAAATCTTCCAAGTTCACTAAATCACTATGGCTGGGTTCTTCTACCAGACTGTCCAAATTCTCCATTAACCTTTTGAAGAGTGATTGTGCAATTTTAGGAAAACGCTCCTCTCTCCATTTCATGAAACCAATCCCGCTCAGCTCAACAGTTTTGAAATGACTGTCTAATTTGATGTCGCATTTAGCACCATGAATGTGCGTTGAACATCTTGAAATAAAACTTGTCTCATCAATATCAACACTGTTCATGTAATCAGCATATATTTTGTTCTTGAATGTTTCAAAAAAACGGCCCATACATGGATAGCATTATAGACTCAGACCAGACGCCGCGTTCTGCGGCGTCTGATCAGGACCTACACAGTTTGGAATAAACACAAACAATATAAATTCTGACAAAAAGAATATACAGTCGAACCTATCTTAAGGGGTCACTATTTTTTTGAGGTCCCTTCGAACAAAATACAGTGCAAATGAAGGGGTCGTCTGTCTTAAGCAGCCAATTTTTGTGGGTCCCATGGGGTGACCCCTTTAGACAAGTTTGACTGTATATCAAATTAACACAAATTCGAATACATGTATCTCTTATATTTGAAATAAGCGTGCTCAAACTGCTGGATAGATGGGGCTGCTGAGCATTAATGCTTATATTCTTGTTTCAGATTTTATAGCAGGGGGGTCTTCTCTTGAAGACAAGAATTGCTAAAGAGGTGACTTGCATGGAGATAAGAGGCAAAATAAAAATACCAGAGTCGCTTCACCTTATATGTGAGCCGCGACACAACAAAACCAACAAAATAGCATATGCGCCCAGCAATAACTCGGATCCGCTCAGTCTGATCAGAGCCTTCGCTGTCCGCATGGAGCTAGCTAAAGACCCTTATCTGCCCTTTAAGTGCACAGCGAAGACTCTGATCAGGCTGGGCAAATGCCCAGGCTGCTCTGAGTCTTCGCGGAGCGCATATGCCACTTAGTTGGTTTTCTCGTGTCGCGGCTCATGAAATTTTTCATTCTTTTTGACGTATTTTGTTTTCAGGTGACAGCTTTCGGACCGTCGCTATTCGTCCAACGTCCATGTATGGGGAAGAGGACCCAAGATACGTCACTACTCCTTTGGTACTTGCTAAGAAATACGGGTTACGGTTCATGATAGATTGTAAAGACGCTCTACACCAGTCGGCGTACGTGGGCAACGTGGCGTGGACGTTTATCTGTGCTGAAAAGACCATGCTAGAAGATACGAAAAATAAAACTGGCGGACAGGCCTTCACTGCGGCGGATGATACACCCATCCAAGACATGTTCAAGATCCATAATCCGTTTTTCGTTGCATGCAATATCCCAACAAAGATGTATAAATTTCCATTATGGTTTGTGCTTGGAATAGTGTACATTATATACATTTTACTGTTGGTTTTAACGCCCATTGTAAAATTGAACTTTCCTTATGGATTTTGTAGTTTTCAACAGGCAACAGTATCGCACACGTTTAAATACGAAAAAGCTAAAAATAGGCTGGGATACAGACCTGTATATGACTACAACGAAAGTCTACAGCGCTCAATAACTTTCTATAAAAGGTTCTCAATACCGAAAACATTTTAAAAACTGGGACACGTAAATAATTGAGCCGCAACACGAGAAAACTAACAAAGTGGTTGTGCGCACAGCCCAGACTCAGATCAGCCTGGGCATCCGCCCAGTCTGATCAGAGTCATCGCCGACCGCATGGAGGTAGCTTAGACCCTTAGCTGCCCTTTAAGCGCTTAGCGAAGAGTCTGACCAGACTGGGCAAATGCCCAGGCTGATCTGAGTCTGCGCTGGGCGAACAACCACATTGTTGGTTTTCTAATGACGCGGCTCAATTGCCATAATGGTCTTAGAATGGAACAATTTGGTTTTATAATGCACTAATGTATTTAAAAGATGCACATGCAATGCAAAATATTAAAGACCCTTATCAGATTGCTAAGGAGCAGTCTTATCTGGGTCTTCACTATCAATCTAGAGCTGCTTGTCAATTTTATAGAATTTTAATTTTTAATTTTTATTTTTAAAGTCCGAAATCATCCCAGGTTTGTCGATATATTGTCAGTTTATGTTTTATGTATGATTTTAGCGTACAAATATAAAATAAATACATAAATGTTCGTAGAATTGCCTCGACGATGCTACCACACCATACGTGTCATTTTACTTCGTTTCCACAAGTCTGGAGCCGGGCCGGGTAGCGCAATCGGTAGGGCACCTGACTCGTAAGTCAGAGGTCCTGGGTTCGAATCCTGGTCTGGCCACATACTTTCGTTTCTCTTTCCGCTGATTCAAGAAGGGCAGTTGTCAGTTACTGGCGAAAGTATGTGCACTTAGTACTGGTTAACCGCTTAGGAGGTCTAGGCCTGCCCAGGAATAATGTGGTTAGGTTAACTGACCGTCCCGACATGACCTTAGTTGTTTACCGTGGACGTTAACCATCAAATCAACCAACCAACCAACTCACAAGTCTGGATAATTTAATTTAGATGTAGGGGTACACTTTTTCAAAGGAAACAATTTTTGTGGCTTCCTGCTTGCTTTACAAGAAAGCGCTTCCAAAAATGGGGCTAGGCTACTCTTAAAGTAAAGAATTTGCCATCTTATGAGCAAATTCTTTCCTTCAACAATTGGCTGACGTTAGGAAGAAGGGAGGCAAGACGAAATAGATCTATTTTTTTCAAAATATGTCGAAAAGCTGTTTCCCTATCCAAACCGCGTCGTTTTCCCAAAAATGTTATCATGCCGAGCTAAGGAACCATTCCTTTAAATATCTCCTGAAACCTTAAAAATGAGCACCAGCACATAATAACATTTTTGGCTTGTCCAAACTATATATTCAATGATAATTGGTGAATATCAATTTGCTGGTCCAAGAGGTATCTTTAATTTTCAGGAAACTCCTCCTATGACCTTGAAACTGACATCAAGGTCAACAAAACCTGAGTCTTTGTCATGTCCACCAGATATAACTTGCCAAGTTTTTAGTAAAATCTGTCTACTGGGTCAAGAGAAATCTCTAATATAAGCGGGCACATGACGTCAAAATGACGTCGATGCGACGTCATCAAATTGCATCGGCGTCAGTCCGACGTCATGGGCCTGCTGGAAAGGTTCTTTATATTATGGTCTTGCTTTGGTCGTATAATGACTGAAAGGGATAGAACCTGTTTATGTTCGAATGAATGGGTACATGTAAGTACAAATACATAAATGATAAAAACAACAGTATTATCTCATGGTTTGTAATCACACAGACACTTGATAATCTATGTAAATATTCTAAATTATTGACAGTCTGACTGTAAATCAAAGGTAGGTCAGTTTCAGGTCAAGGTTGCTTCAAGTTTGCCCGTCTGTCTGTTTTCGATATTATACTCACGGAAGCTGTCTGTCCACTGAAGAAACGGTATGGAAAATTTATATTTATAAACCTTCTTTTAAGTAAAGTTAAGATAAAACATGTGCTTTGAGAAAAGATGCAAACAAAAAGGCTCTTTTCAGACTATGCTAATACGCAGCGGCGTATTTGCATATTCTGACAAGAGTCGTCCGTGTTTAAGTCAAACCGCGAAGGATCTCGAGAAACTTTAGGTGTATGAGTACGCTCTCATGTTTTTTCCGCCATTGTTTTCCAAAGGAAACAACTTTTATGACTTCCTTGAGCGACAAAACTCTTTCAAAAAAGGAACCTAGTGTGAAATGAAATAGTTTGCTCCTAAATTCGTGGCTTTAAATGTTTTCCCCTATTGAGAAGGGATGCAAAATTAAAATTGGAAGAGTTGTGGCCCCTGAAAGTGTATCCATTCACCTTAAACACTGACTATATTCCGAATTCGTCGCTTTGCAGACTGGCCCCAAGGTTATAAAACTTTTTTCCATGCTCAACTCAGCTGAGCATGAAATGTTACCTGCTAATGAATAGGAAATTATTGATAAGTACAGTTGTTTTCTTGCTCAGTTTAGCTGAATATGAAATTTTCTCTGCTTATGAATATGAAAATGCCAACTTTAGTTGGCATTTTCATATTTATGAGGGGAGAAAATTTCATGCTAAGCTGAGTTGAGCTTGAAAAAATGTCTTATAACCTTGGGGCCTGATATAAGTTTGACTGTTCGTAAATATCTTAAAGCGTCCTTCAATTATGTTGGGACTATTCCCTAAATCTAAATGTTATTTATAAGTTCCGAATAGTAAGGTCCTTTGGAAGCAAAGAATCGCCAAAAGACATGAAAATAGTAGGCTCAGTTTGAATTTGTTCATTACCAGTTACAACTGCAAAACCGACCACACCCCCAGCACCGACTTAAGCAGAACTCTTTTTTTTAAACTGACTCTACACGAACTCAGTTAAATTTCTCTCAGCATAGGACCCGACTTCTATCTTTTCATTCAAATTCCATCAGCGACAGTAAAAAGAAAGGTTGTCATGAACTATTGTCTCCGCCGTGGTTAATAAAACACAAAAGTCGCTCACATTGCTGAGAGAAATATTATAATTCCGTAAGAAAAAAAGAAATGGTTATCTCCTCGTATATAAAGTATGCTGCAATATCAGTAAGTGTGTAAGTTATTTGAGCGTCCTTTCATTGGAAAGTCTCGGTAGCGTAATGGTTAAAGCTGACGTGCATTGTAGTGCTTTGCGCCGTCGCCGCATCCGCGGTGTGGTTCAAATTCTGCCAGCGACGGGAAATCTTAATACATATCGTTAGTAATTTCTTGAGTTCTTCGTACCCGCGTTCGCGATTGATTTCAAGTAAGTTGAATAATTTGTCCTTTTTAGGTAAATGGGTAAATTTTAAGGGGAAGCAACTCTGTCATCTATCTAGTTTACAACAGACCTCCATAGTGCTTTTTCAATAAATCACAGTTTGGTTAAAAATATAAAGGTCCTCTCATTTTAATGAATGTACCTAGCGGGCACGTCACCTTGAATCAACCTTGATTCAACAGGTTGATTCAAGGTTGTCGTGACGTTGAATCAAGGTTGATTCAAGGCTGTGTGCCCAGTGGGTGTATAGTTTGATTCTGTTTGGTTTAATTACGCGAGCGCAGTCAGGAGTTCGCCACTGCATACAGCTGTAGACCGATAAAATCGATGTTGGAACATATTATGTAATATGTGAATCTGATGATGCTAGCATTTGCACACTTTGGATTATGTGATTTCAAGTAAGTTGAATAATTTGTCCTTTTTAGGTAAATGGTTAAATTTTAAGGGAAAGCAACTTTGTCTTTTTCAGTTTGAACTCCATTTTCAATGGGGATCTATCCTTAAAGGACAGAACTTGCTCCCTTGGAAGTAAATTCCAAGGGTGAAACTGCCTATACGCAAATACGCAGGTGCCTATTGAAATTTTGTCAAATTGACAAAATTTCAATACGCATCTGCATAATATTTGATGCTGCTGGAAATTGTATAAATTGGACAAGATTTCAGTAGTCACCGCAACAGACACGACTACCTGAAGTATCTTTGGAGTTAGACTCTTATTCTTGCTCTCAAGGGGTATAAAATATAATTGAGCGTAGCATGTAATTGTCCCTAGTTACGCCCCTGAATTCCATTCCTTAAGAGCATGCGCCTGTTTGTAGGACCAATGTTATCCGGGGAAGCAAACTGGAAGGCATGGAGGTAGTTCTCTTTTGAAAAATGTCGATAAAGATGGAGGTGCAACCATAAATTAAATAATTTAATTATGAAATATTATAGTTCCCGATCGCTCAGCGGGAGTGAAATAAGTTTGCGCTAAATAATAGGAAAATAGAATACTCTTCAATGAATGCATAGGTTTACCGATTTATTTTGAAGTATGCATGTTTACCACTGTTTCGCGTGTGACACGCATGCTTGGTTCGTGTGTTATTAGTTATTGTTATTTGATCGAGTTTCCTCATTGTCTGACAAATAAACAACCAAGTCGTATTAGAGTACTGGTGAAGGAGGACCAAAAGATAATGAAACAACAACTGTCGTGTTAGTTTATCTTCTTTCTCTCTAGAAATTTCAGGTATGGCGTAATGATGTCGTCATCAGTTGGCTGTACAGTGTTAGTTACTGGTGCTTCCGGGTTTCTAGGTCAACACGTGGTTGGTCTACTACAAGCACATGCTCCACACGTTACAGCCATCAGAGTGCTTGATGTGGTTCCGTACAAGAATAAACTTGGTAGGAATAATCATTTGAGTCGCGACACGACAAAACAAACAAAGTGGCATTTGCGCCCAAAGAAGACTCAGACCAGCCTGGGCATCCGCCTAGTCTGATCAGAGTATTAGCTGTCCGTATGGAGTTAGCTGAGACCCTTAACTGCCTTTTAAACGCAAAGCGAAGACTCTGATCAGCCTGGACACATGGCCAGGTTGATCGTTTTCTGCGCTGGGTGCACATGCCTCTTTATTTGTTTTCTCATGTCACAGCCCATTTAGTTTACTCGAAGTCCCTAATAGTTTGTGCAGTTTTATCAATTTGGAGACTCTAGTCCTTAAAGAAACCGCTTTATTACATGTAACAGGGTGGAACTGTGTTGATAAGCTGCACGGACAAAACTAATGTGACTGAATGGTCAAGGTAAATAGCCTATAATTTCTCTTTTGATATTTAACACAAAATTTCAATCAAGAAATAGAGAAACTATCATGGCGGCATAATCAGCATGGACATCAGTTCAAATTTTGAGACAGGTTTTTGCCATATGTACGAATCTTTGTCGCTCAAACCGGACAAATATGGACTGGGAATTGGTGCATTGCTCAAATGGTCTAAACTATTTGAAAGAGATATAAAAATCTGACATAAACTAAGATTCAGGCTCACAGTATTGCCATTTCCCCTCAAGACGCACATGTAAACAAAAACCACGTGATCAACCACTTTGATCTTGCCGTCTCTTAACATGACTTGGGGTCATAAATGCTGTAATTTCTAGCAAAGAGTGCCCTCTAATACTCGTTAGCAATTTTGTTTACTTTATTATTTGACGAAAAAACACACAAGAAATTGTATTTTGTATTTGGGCCTAGACGAAAAAAAAATCGGCAAATAATTAATGAAATCTTATCAATTTATTAATAATCAATATGTAACGTAACAGTAAGTAACAATAAATGCTCATACACTAACGCAAAAATAGAAGAAAAAAAATAGATAAATAAATGTTAAGTTTCAGCCTCTACATGTAACTGTCTGTGGTGATTTTTTTCTGGTTTTGTTTAGCATTTTCGCTTTATGCTGTTTTTGTCTGCAGGATAAACATGATAAATAGGAAGATAACAAAAAGAATCATCTTTATTTGTTCGAACAAAATAATCTTAAGTTTCAATATTCAAAAAATATAGACGTGACTTCCTGTTTTCTTCCCCGGATGACGACGTAGCCCATCAGAAATGGGGTCTGCATTTAAAGAAAAGAATTTGCTCATACATGATCCTGTTGAGAGAGAAAAAAACAATGATGGCAGATTTGCTTTCCCTGAAAGTGTATCAACTCTACTCACCTTAAGAGTAGCAATATATTAATAATGAGCCGCGACACGACAAAACAAACAAAGTGGCATGTGCGCCCGGCTAAGCCTCAAATCAACCTGGGCATCTACCCAGTCTGAACAGAGTCTAGGTGTACCTTAGTGTCTAAGCTACCGCCATGCTGACAGCGAAGACTCTAATCATACTGGGCGGATGCCCAGGCTGACCCGAGCCTTCGCTGTGAGCACATGCCACTTTGTTGGCTTTTTCATGTCGCGGCTGATATTATCCTCTTTACAGATTATGAAGAGACAAAGCCGGTCAAACAGTTTATTGGAAGCATCGACGATATAACGTTACTGCGTAAAGCATGCGAGGGCGTGTCCTGCGTGATGCATATTGCGGGTATCGTGGATGTGTCACTGTTTCCAGATGACCAGAAACTGATGAGAGTAAATGTGCAAGGTATAAGGCCTACTGCGGAAAACCCAAATTTTGACAGCTTTACAGTTTTGGGCCCGGTTGTTCAAAACTAACGATATCGTTAGTTAACGTTTCGTTAAGTTTTTAAACGTTAATATCTCCAATATGCCAATATTTTTTGTTGAAAAATTTGAGAAGCTTTTGCACTGCAAAAGCTTCTCACATTTTTTCAACAAAAAATATCTGTATAGTTGGTAATGAAGTTGTAAAACACTTAACGAGTTGACCTCTTAACGTGCTCGTTAGGCTAAAGATGCTTCGAACAACTGGGCCCTGGTTTTCAATCTTTTATTATTTTAAAGTATTTGATAAGAAGACAAAATTCTTAAAATTTGAATAAAATACCTGAGTGGGGATGGGTGATATGGCTGTTTAAATTTCAACACTTCCAAATATGGTTATTTGAGAGAGAGAAAAAAAAAGACTTTGATAGTTTCATAGATAAATTCAAAATTGGAAATATGACAGCAAAGTCATATACAATGTAGATAAACTATCAAAGTACATGTATAAGTCTGTCAATATCAAAGCATTTGAATTAAAAATAAGTATCTTTGATAACCTAGTAGGCTAAAGTATGAGAAAATTGCTCATTTGTACCCACCTAGGTACATTCTTAGCATTTCGTTATATATATATTTTTTTTATATTTTTTCAAGGTGTTCAGATCAGATAGTCATCCCTGTCCCTCCGATGATTAAAAATTAATGAGCCTCACCAGCTCGGTGGCTAATCGCTGGTCTGCTCAGCCAGCGGTCCGGGTTCCCGCTGGCGAAGGAAATCTTTTCAACCGCGCAACTACATCACACAACCTTTCATTATCAACATTCCATTGGCTCGATATGACCGAAATATTGTTAAAAGGGCCATAAACCCATCGATTAATCACCAGTCATCCTTAACATTGAGTTCAGTATCATATATACTGAACAAAAAAAGAAACGTTACATAGATAATTCATGAATTTTAAGCTAAAGAACACTATTTTCGAATAATGCTACGTTGTTCTCCCACGTGTCAGACGTCGGACGGCCTTATAAACTAATCACTTTGCGATTTGCATAAACTGTTACAGAATTATTCCACTTTGACTGAAAATACCATTGCCAATGTGAGACGCTCGATGCGCATGCGCAAGCGCTTAAATTTTTGCACTTTCGGATTTGCCTTGTAACCGCCAATAAGAAACCCTATGCACCGTATGACACTTAACCAGCAGCTCTAAGAAATAAGATGTTAAAGATAATGCGTCTTTGAAATTATCTCCCTTGCAATTAAAAGTATAGCAAATCATTTACTCTGATTTACCTGTGCGTTTTAATAAAATTTTCAAGTTTAATTCATGGATCTTATTCCAGCTTATCCAGACAATGGTTCATAATGAAAAAGTTTGATCAAACTGGTTAATTGTCCGTGGTATATCACCTTGCATTGTCTATGGGAATTTCAGAGCATAGCATGAAAGTCAGAGTCAAATGTCATGAAAAGCGATATTCCAAGCCTTGTGCTTCACTGATCAACCCTTTGGAAGCGGCGATGGGACCGTTTTCGTAACAACTAATGCCTGATAAACGTCTCAGAAGTGACTTGCTTACATGGGCTGACAACTTGAGTGAAACACGGGTCTTCAAAAGGCACCTTAAAACAGCAATTTCAAATTCTGACCCCTCATTGAATCAAACTGATCTGGAGACATTAATCTCGCAGCTTATGTTGTGATATTCATTTTCTTAAATACGGATACTTTTTGGCAGTTATATATAAAATAAAATTGGAAAAGTCTTGATTCAGTTCAAAGACAACGTGCATTGAATGCGCATGTAACGTTTCTTTTTTTGTTCAGTATATAATACTTTACCAGTCTGGGCCCGGTCGTCCAAAAGTATCGACGTCGTTAGTTAACGAGACGTTAATTTTTCAAACGTAATATACGTAAAAGCACTGCCATTTATGCAAAAAAATGTGAGGAGCTTTTGCACTGCAAAAGCACCTCACAATTTTTTCTGCAAAAATATTACCGCAATTGATTTTGTGAGGACTGTAAGACTTAACAAATCCTGGACTAACGACTTCGTTAAGCTGGCGATGCTTTTAACAACCGGGCCCAGATTTAAAGTTCCTAACTGACATCCCTTTAGATTGTTTTAAAACGATTCAACTCTCGCAGCTTGGTAGAAAGTCGCGCTTTTTTCTTTGTGTTGATTGAGACAATAAAAACGTATTAAAAGTGACATAAAATGGAGATGACCATGGACAAATGTTGTTTACGTCAGTGCTAAAATGCCAAATAAATCGAAAAACAGGAAAAATAGTGATAAAGGACATACAAAACAGGCTTTAAACGATCAACAACAAGGTATGTCCCAGTTCAGTACCCCACCCAATGGTGCATATGGAAACGTGACCAACCTGACGAACACCAATACAAACTTTCAACCTAGTAATTTAATTCGTCAGTCCAATGAGTTACTCTATGGCAATCAAATGAATATGAGCCTACCACCCCCACTACCACCGTCACCCGTGCAGATGAGTTTGTTACAACAGCCCATGCCAGTGGTGGGGCCTCAGTCTCAGTTTATACCACATAGCCAAGTAGTCCAGCCGACATATAATGACACTTCTGTCGCTTATCGTCAGCCAGTAATACCTCAGCAACAATCCTCTGATTACACTACCCAACAAGGAACCCCAGATAAATCCACCCATCAACTTACAAGTGTTCTACAAAGTTTAGACAATAGATTGAGTAAAATTGAAGGTCAACTTGGGCAACAAAACCAACAACTAGGTCAACAAAACAATCGGATTCACAATATAGAAACACATGTTGAGCAAATAACGGTACTGAAACAAAGCATGTCTGCCGTGCAAACAAATTTGTGTGTATTAGAAACAGACATGAGACAGCTCAAAACGAAACAAACTGAATACGACATAGGTATTGAGACATACAGCAGCCTCTGTGATACAGTGTTGAAAAATCAATCCGAAACAAACAAAAGACTTGATCAGCTTAATGAGAGACTGAATTACCTTTGTAAAAACGAACTTGAAAGTATCAAATCAGAACACCATGACCTTAAAGAGGACTTTCTAGATTCAAAATGTCGTCAGATGTGTGAAAATTTAATTTTTACGGGCATAAATGAGTTAAACCTCAGACAAGGCGAATACGAAGATTGTGAAAGTACATTACGCGAATTCCTATCTGTACAAATGAATATACATGACGATATCAAATTCGACCGTGTGCACCGTCTGGGTAGATTTAAAAGATATCAAGCTAGACCAAGACCTATTATCGCTAAATTTCACGATTTTAAAACCAAGGAAATGGTCAAACGTAAAGCCCCGGAAACTCTGAAAAATACAAATTTTGGGGTCAGGGAACAATACCCTGATGAATACGAGAGGCGTAGAAAAGTCTTATATCCAACGATGAAATCTGCAAAATCAAACCAAGGTAATCGTGTCAAAATGGTTAAAGATACTCTCTACATAAACAACGAAAAGTTTGTATGCGGCCAAAATGACACCCCAGTTAAAGTTGTGTATCAACAAACGAACAGAAATAGAAGTCAACACTATCAACAAATACATGAACCATCAGACAGACAGCCAGCTCAGCCTTATAATCGGACAGTCTCTCAGCATCAGTCGGCTGCTGCTACTAGTTTTAGACCACATCAACAATCCAGTTCACAAAACTATGTGCTAATGCCGAATACGCCCCAAGAACCAGTGCCACGATTCATGCACAATCGTGAGAAAACTAGTGTCATTACAACGCGTAGTAATCTCGCTGAGAATACGAACTCGTTTGAAAGCCGAAATATATTTACAAACCTAGCACAAAATGACAGCGGCAATGATAGATACTTTGCCGGAAAAACTAAGGCTTCTTCGCCATTAGACCGCGAATGTGACAGTAAAAAGCACCGCGACTATGTCAGTGACGAGTCATTTATGGAACTTACCCCGTCTCCAAAAGTTACAGAATCACAATCAAATTTGAATAACTCCCAAATAAACGCTAGTGTGAGCCCAAATAAATCCAATACACAACACGTTATCTCCGAAATACCTAAACAGACACCTGAGGAAATTCCGCAGGTTATTGGAGCAGAAAGTCTCGAGAATCACGATTCATCGTCCGCAGTTAAGGGTGATTAGCGATGTCACCGGGGACAACCGAACACTCCGCTCACCGCCATGGCGGATGAGCTTAAAATCTCATTCGTAAATGTGTGTGGTTTAAAAACCAAACTTTTGTTCCCTGAATTTGAAAACTTCTTAAAATCACACGATATCATTGGTGTTGCTGAAACTAAAACATGCGAAAATGATGTGATATCGTTTACAGATTATACCTATTTTCCAAAACATAGAAAACATTTTGTCAGGCGTTCTGGCGGACTTGGTGTTTTCGTAAAAGACGAATTTTCGCCGTTTGTTGAACTGATCGAAACTGATTCAGAATTTTTTATCTTAATCAAAATTTCGAAGTCACTTATATCCAAAGACGAAGATATGTTTATTTCTTTTATGTATCTCCCTCCCGAGGGATCAGACTATAGTACAAATGACAGTCTGTCAGAAATAGAATTAGCTTTATTACCCTACATTGAAACTTGCAAATATTTTTATATGATGGGAGACCTTAATGCTCGCACAGGCACTTTAACGGAATATGCAGAGTTCAGCTTAGACCAAGTTGCTACTGATCAGTATGGTATTGACGATGACGTCATCTCTTATCTTAACAATGCGCAGGAATTGCGTAATCATGGACTGGAGTGTGAGCGAAAGTCAAACGACAAAATTAGAAATAATTTTGGCAACAAATTACTTCAAATATGCCGAAATAATAACTTGTATATATGCAACGGCCGCCTTAATAGCGATAATACGAGTGCCTATACGTGCATTAAAGGTAGTGTTATAGATTACTTGATTGCAAATATTAATAGCATTTTACTTGTGAATAAGTTCACAGTTCATGATTATTCACCACTGTTATCAGATGTTCATTGTGCTTTGTCTTTTGTCGTAAATGTTTATTCACATAATTATAAAACAGAAAAAACAATATTTAAGCGCATAAAATGGGAAACGGACAAAAAAGATTCGTTTATAAATAACATAAATCGAAATAAAATAAATGAATTAAACTTATTGCTTGACGATGCAAAATCACGTTCATTGAATCTAAACGAAATTGATAATTTAGCAACAAAAGTAAAACTTCTTTTTCAAGAAAGTGCAAAAGTGTCATTTAAAAGAAATTCAGTAGTGTCTAAAAAAGTTAAAAATACTAAACCATGGTTTGGCTTGCAATGTCAAAAGGCAAGAAAAAGATATTTCGCTGCTAAGAAAAATAATACAATACAAAAAAGCAATGCCTCAAGACGAATTATGATAAATGCATGTAAAAACTATAAATCTACAGTTAAAAAATATTATTCTAAATACGTTTTGGGATACCAAAAGAAAATACGTAAACTTAGAACTAAACAGCCAAGAGATTATTGGAAATTAATTAATAGCATAGATAACAAAAATAATGAGATTCCAGTCAGCATGTGCACTATGTTCGAGTATTTTAAAACTTTAAATGAAAAGGATGAGGACACAATTACGGATTTCCCTGATGTTGCTTTGAATCTAGATAATAACGAAGCACTGGATTCAGCACAATCTGCCTTGAATAACCCAATTACTAAAGATGAAATTAATTTAGCCATAAGATCATTGAAACTTAATAAAGCCAGCGGTACGGACGATATAGTCAATGAATATATTATTTCTACAAAACACTTATTAATGCCTATATATGAAAAACTTTTTAATATAATACTTGACAATGGCACTGTTCCAAGCGACTGGACCAAGGGAAACATTATACCAATCTTCAAAAATAAAGGCAATAAAAACGATCCAGCTAATTACCGCCCTATAACATTACTAAGTTGTATGGGTAAAGTTTTCACATCCGTTTTGAACAACAGACTCAGTAAATACTTAGAAGATAATGATATTTTAAACGAGACACAAGGCGGATTTCGAAAAGAGTACTCTACTGTTGATAATATAATGGCTTTATATGGACTTTTAGAATATGTTAAAAGCAGAGGAAATAAACTGTATTGTTGCTTCGTCGATTTTACTAAAGCATTCGACAATGTATGGCGAGCTGGACTCTGGCAAAAATTACTAAAACATGGTATAAATGGTAAAATATTAAATATAATAATAAATATGTACAATGAAATAAGATCATGTGTAACAATCAATGGTAGCCAGTCGGGATTTTTCAGTTGTGAAAAGGGCGTTAGGCAAGGGGAAAACCTCTCCCCCCTACTTTTTGCGCTATACTTAAATGACTTAGAAAATTTTCTGTCAGATAACGGTTCTCATGGCGTAGATATAAATATTAATGACGAAAATTATCTTATCTTTGTTAAATTGCTTGTGATTTTGTATGCAGACGATACCATTATCTTCAGCGATGATGCAGAATGTTTTCAAGAAATGTTGAACAAATTTAACGAATATTGTGTAAAATGGAATCTCAAAATTAACGAAAGTAAAACAAAAATTATGATATTTGGCGATTATTCTCGAAAAAGAACCATGTGTTTCTCTATAGCTGGACACGTTATCGAAATTGTAAAAGAGTTTAAATACTTAGGCGTTCTTTTCACAAAAAACGGTAGATTCGTTCAACATGTGAAAAATATATCAGCTGTTGCATGTAAAGCAATGCATTTGCTACGCAAAAGGATAGTTAATTTACATTTGCCTGTAGATTGCCAATTGAAATTGTTTGACCAGACAATTGTACCCATACTTCTTTATGGAAGTGAAATTACGGGCTTTGAAGGTCTTCAAATGCTAGAGCAGATCCATCTTAAATTCATGAAAAACATTCTTAAAATGAAAAATAGCACCCCTAATATTATGGTATATGGCGAATTCGGGCGTTTTCCCCTTGAAATTCAAGTGAAAATAAGAATGATTAAATACTGGTCAAAAATATTAACTGGCAAACACAGCAAAATCTCATTTAGAATGTATTTAGTATTGTTATATTTACACAGAAGCCATATCTATTCCTGCAAATGGATCATATGCATAGAAAATATATTACAAAGTGTAGGTTTGAATTATGTCTGGATTAATAATCATGTTAACAATGTTAATTGGCTATGCAATGAAGTTAAAAAACGGTTACAAAGTCAGTTTTTACAAAAATGGTATTCGGATATACATATAAGCACAAAATGTGTTAATTACAGAATTTTCAAAACAGAGTTTATCACGGAAAAATACATAACTGAACTTCCGCCAAAATTTTATATCCCATTAGCAAGGTTTAGAACCACTAATCACAGATTACCCATTGAAAAAGGAAGATGGGAAAATATTGAGAGATATAGAAGGGTTTGTACATTATGTCATTATGATACTCTCGGTGATGAATTTCACTATTTGCTTGAGTGTGAATTTTTCAAAGAGAAAAGGAAATTATATTTACCAAAATTTTATCTTAGGCACGTTAATACTCTTAAGTTTCAGAAATTAATGTCTACAGTAAACATTCAGTTACTTAAAAGGCTCAGTATGTTTATCTCTGAAATACTTAAAAACTTTTAGTCCCCTGTTAAGCTGCGTGTGCACCTTGTATTATATATGATGTATTATTAGATTAGTATGTATTGCCTCATATGTTGCTTGTATGGCAATCTGAGAGAAATAAAGTTATGTTCTGTTCTGTTCCTACCCCAATTAATATCCTTCAGCAGGTGTGAATCTTTGCCCTTCTCAAATGTATTTAGAAGAAGATAAGGAAGGCATGATGTATCCGTCTACATGGAAATATCAAACGAGCTTCGGCGGGTAAAACAAATACAATTACCCTAAATGCCTAAGTATTGGGACACCTAAAACTACCGGTATTAATTTTCCATTTGTCCAAAATGGAAAATCAATGTTTTTATGTGTCTCAATATTTCAGCACATTAGGGTAATAGGGAATAGAATTATGATGACAAACAAGTAAAGACTCATTATGGATTTGGTTGGTTGATTTGATGCTTAACGTCCACGGTAAACAACTAAGGTCATGTCGGGACGGTCAGTTAACCTAACCACACTATTCCTAGGCAGGCTTAGACCTCCTAAGCGGTTAACCAGTACTAAGTGCACATACTTTCGCCAGTAACTGACAACTGCCCTTCTTGAATCAGCGGAAGGAGAAACGAAAGTATGTGGCCAGACCGGGATTCGAACCCAGGACCTCTGACTTACGAGTCAAGTGCCCTACCGATTGCGCTACCCGGCCCGGCCTCATTATGGAACCAAAGTGAAAAGTTATCACTAGCTTGGCCATTGACGAAAGACATTGTAGGCCAAGCACCAACCTTTTCGTAACTGATTACAAAAAGGTTAGTAATCAGCCTTTTTGTAATCAGTTAAAAAACTGTATATTGAATAAGAGCAAGTTCTTTTATGATTTCTTTTTTAAGGGACATCGACTTTACTAGACGTTTGCCAAGAGGTCGGGGTTCAACGGTTCATATATTGTAGTTCAGTGTCCGTTGTCGTTGGTGACCAGCACGTGATAAACGGAGTGGAATCTAAGACCACAGTTCCTGACAAGTTCCTATTCAACGGCTACTCATCAACAAAACTTAAGGCCGAGACAATAGTCTTAAACGCTAACTGTTAGTATCTTGCAAACCTTAAAAGATGTAGTCTAGTCCGTTCAAAACCTTGCAATGTCGTTGGGGCACCACAGATGACTTTTCAACAACCCCTTTCCACCTAGCCCCAGTCTTCAGCTGCCATAATTGTGCTGGCAAAGTTCACTCCTGTCCACTCTTTAATATTGTCTCCCCATCATTTCTTCTGTCTACCTCTTTTTCCTCTCACTTTGCCCTGCAGAATTGTCTTTGCTAAGCCTGAAGACCTTCAGATGTTGTCAAACCACACCAGTTTGCATTTTTTGACTAAAGTCAGGAGTTCGTCTTATTATTCATTGGCTGCATGGATCTTCCTCCGTAGTGTTATGGTCCTTGTTCAATAAGCATCAGAAGCATCTCTTCTCAAAGGACTGCGTTCTTTTGTCTAATCCTGATGTCAAGCTTCATGACTCATCAGAGTAAGGGAAAAGAAAGATGTGTTACAAATGTAAATTTCTGAAAAGTAAGCACGTCCGTTGTAGTTATATAGTGGAAAACAATACTCAAAATTGTAAATCGTTGGTTGTATGGTTGCGAATTCAGCGAGACATTAGCAGAGTTGCGACTATGATAGCACTTATTTACCTCCCAAAATAATAATGATGAATACAGTTATCCTCATTTAAATTTTCACTGTTCAACGTGTGCCCTAAAGGGTCGTTGAATCAGGCGCCAGCCAATGAGAAACGATGATTTGTATTGATGTTGAGTCTGCGACAGTTTATCTTAGGAGATACTGATGTTAAGTTTTGGTCTTATCTAATTACATCTCACCATTCCATTCCATTCATTAGATTATAGCTGTTTTCAGTTTTACGAAATAAATGGTTTATTCCACAAGCATTAAATGGCATTTAGCGGGTGCTACAATCAGAATTACCTCAGTATGTTTCCAGGGACCTGTTAACAACTGATAGCAAACAGGGTAAAAAGATCGTTTTCTTTCTTTTTTTCTGATTTTTTTTCTTCTTTTCATTTTAATTTCCACATATCACAACAGACTGAACGGCAGCAAATCAGTGATGATGCACGGGCAGTGAGTCAAAAAGATATTTTGTATAACACATAGTATTGCCTATAATCTAGCCGCTTTCCAAATGAGACGCGACACGAGAAAACCAACAAAGTGGTATGTGCGCCCAGCGAAGACACAGGTCAGCCTGGGCATCCGCTCAGTCTGGCCAGAGCCTTCGCTGTCCGCATGGAGCTAGCTTTGACCCTTTAAACGCAAAGCAAAAATTCTGATCAGACTGAGCGGTTGTTGGTTTTCTCGTGTCGCGGCTCAAATATTTCTTTCAGGCGTATGGATACACATGCGAGGGAGGTCAGTGCAATTTGGTTATTCCCGCTGCAAAAGAAACCGAGGAAACAAGCACTGATAAAGTTATATCTGTTATTACAATAAAGATGATAAAAATAGAGGCCGAATCCTGGAGGAGTATTCATCCACACTGCACATTTTTATAAAGCAATTTCTGTAATATTTTCAGGTGACAGCTTTAAAACGGTTTCTATTCGACCAGCTGCGATGTATGGCGAGGAAGACCCCGCCTACCTCACCTTGCCATTGATCCTTGCTAAGAAATTTCGGTATTGGCCAGTAATAGACTGCAAAGACACTCTCCACCAGGCGACGTACGTCGGCAATGTTGCATGGACGTTTATATGTGCGGAAAAGACCATGCTCAAAGATACAAAAAACAAAACTGGTGGACAGGCCTTCAATGCAACGGACGACACGCCCATCAAAGATATGTTTGAAATCCGTAATCCGTTTGCAGCCGCTTGCAACAACAAAACAGAAGTGTTTAAGTTTCCTTTATGGCTTGTGCTGGGAACACTGTATATTATATACTTTTTATTGTTGATATTATCTCCTATTGTTAAGTTAAATTTTCCATATGGCTTTGGAAGCTTCGAACAAATGAGGATATCATACACTTTTAAATATGAAAAAGCAAAATCCAGACTTGGATACAGTCCTCTATATGACTACAGTAAAAGTCTGCAGCGCTCAATGAGCTTCTACAAAAGATTTTCAAAATAACAATTCTTAGATTCAGATATACACCTACGTTTTTCCCCCCATTATTACAATGGAGAACAATTTTCGTGACCTCCTCTTTGCTATCCCCCGCCCCCTGCCCCAACCCCTCTTCCAAAATGTAGACCACTCTAAATGGAAAGAATTTGTTATTAGAAAAGCAATCTCTTTTCCTTTAAGAGTTGGTCCTGTTAAAAGGGAAGCAAAAGTAAAATAAAATGGCATAGTTGCTTCCCCTAAAAGCGCACCTATTCACCTCATGTTTATTTGCAAGTTTGGTAGTGACGGCTTTAGCGCAATAAGTGTACCATGTAACCGATTAATATTTGAACCTGCTAAATTGCAAATAGAGCAGTCACAATGGTTTACAGTTTCTACTAATATGAAATTTAACAGGCTCGTTCGCGTCCATGACGGCAAAATGAAGTTTGTTCTATGCAATTTACCAGGAATAAAGATAAACAAGATACATAAAGGGTCACTCCCAATATGATCAGAGTTGTGAAAAAAAAAGAATTTTATTTTCCAAGACTTAGGTTTACTATGAACCTGTTAAATATTAAGCAGAATAGTTGTCTGCCAAGCAACACAACAATGCACACATACAACCAAAATGCAATGCAATGAAATTTTTGTCTTTCTATGTTTCTATATAATATTTGTTTCCTGTTGAAAATAAAATATTATTGCAATGGTTATATCAATATTGTATACATATGACTGTTCGTGACAGTAAAACCAACTTGATCATGCATCTGCTGCAAAATGCACCTGATATTAGGGGTATGATAACATGATGTGATATCATGTCACTTTAGAACTGTTCTTGTGCGAATGTTATCAGGCAATGCTAAAGAAGCGATCTCTGAAGACGTTTGGCTTCACTCTGACGTTGGCCGTGATAACAGCGTTCGATTGGTTAAATGACGTAACCGACTTTCGTCACAACGCATTCGCGATGTCAGCAAGTTCGTACAAAATGGGTTTGCTTTTCAGTTGTTTGACTCTCTTTACGCCGTAAAATCTTCTAATGATGCATGATAAATAGAAAACCATGTAAGTGTCTTTTGATATCAAGTTGATCAGACTTGACCATAAACACGTCGGGCTGACTCGGCAAGCTTCTCCATTCCTACGCTGTTTCTGATCTCGCCTGATAAACTTGATATCAAAAGGCACTAACATTGTATTCTCGATATATCACAGTGATTTGGTCAGCAATCGAACTGCAGTAGCACGCCTACCGATCGCTCTCATGCGAAACCGCGGTTCAGAACGCCACTCCATGAGAGGAGTTTCCGGTTTTGCAGTAGGGGAGCCAAAAAGGTAAACAAATTTGACATCGGTACAAGGGTTGAGTAATTTATTATCTCTGAAAACTATTTATGCAAAATATAAGAATGCTATTTTTTCGCATATATATTGCTTCTTCCACATATCAAACGATTAGGCATATGGTCTTGCATTTTTCCAGATATTCATTTAGTACAGCAAAGCATGTGGTCAAGGTCAATCTCGGCGATATATACATGTAGGGAAAAGTCACATTCTGTTGCTTGATTTTTTGTCTCTGACCTAGTCAGTCCTAAAGAAGTGAACAGAACTACTGTACGCGTAAATCCAAACATTGAAAGTAAGCTTTCCGTGTTGGACAGTTTAGCTTATAGAAAATATACGCAAAAACTTGGCATCGTCAGCGCGGTTCCGCATGAGATAATAGAAAATATAAGGAATTTTTATGAGAAATAAAAACAGTTTCTGGACAATAATTGAATCAAAACTAACATGAACTCTGTGATAAATCATTATTTCATACATTGCAGATGACTAGATTTAGGCTGTCTTTATTCCCCGTTTGTCTTTTTCAGGCCTTTTGCAAACACTCTTTCAAACCCTCTTGCATGCCTCAAAAACAGACAAACGGGGATTAAAACAGCCAGAGGGTCATTTGTAATGTATAAAATCCAATTATTGTTCAGAAGCTGTTTTTGTCTTTGATAAAAATTTCTTATATTTTCTAAAATCTCATGCGGAACCGGGCTGACGACGCCAAGGTTTTGCGTATATTTTCTAAACACTAAACTGTCCAACGCAAAAAGCTTACTTTAAACGTTTGGATTCACGCATGCAGTAGTTCTGTTCACGTCTTTGTGACTGACAAGGCCAGAGACTCAAAATCAAGCAAGAGAATGAGACTTTTCTCTACATGTATATACCGCCGAAATTGAACTTGAACACATGCTCCGCCGTACTAAATGCATATCTGGAAAAATGCAAGACCAAGTGCCTAATCCTTTCGTGGGCCGAAGAAACAATCTATATGTGACAAAATAGCATTCTTATATTTTGCATAACTAGTTTTCAGAGAAAATAGATACCCCAAACCTTATGCCGATGTCAAATTTGTTTACGATTTTGGCTCCCCTACTGCAAAACCGGAAACTCCTCTCATGGATTGGCGTTCTGAACCTCGGTTTCGCATGAGAGCGATTGGTAGGCGTGAGTAGGCAGTGTATCTATACCTACTTGTTGCTCACAATAGGTCTTGCAAGCGCATCAGAATTATAGAGGATCTTACACGAGTGTTCATATCCAATGATATTTATTAAATGAGTCTAATGAATACAACATGAAACGAACAGGAATGCAATACCCTCTTTATAACATAACACTAAAAAGACAAAAAAGCTCCACTGCTGGAAAGTGCTTTTGTCTATTAGCTGTACGTGGCAGGTAATATGGTAAAAAATGATCACACAAAAATGTTGCGCACCGAAATAGTGGGGCGCGCATTAAATGTTAATAAAATGATCATGCTTCTTAGAGGAAAGTGCAAACATCAACATTTCGCCAAGCAATTCAATGATAACAAGTTCATTAAGCATGTTGAATGGAAAAAGTGTTAGTATTTAAAGTTGAAATTTGCATGACGTCACTTCAAGTCATTGAGGCGCCTACATTATCGCTTATGGGTACAAATGTAGCATTAAAATACCAACCTATCGCATACGGGACTGCTGCGTAAGCCGATAATACACTGTCTGTCTATGAATCTAGGTCAGTCATTTACTATCACTGTCAGCAACACGAAGGCACTTTCTTTGAGGTTGTTCTGAAGATCTGTTTACAATTTGTTGATAGATATTAACTTGAAAGTTTCCACCACAAATTGGAGCACCAAAAAGGTATTGAATTCAAACAGGAACTTGGAAATGTGTTATTGAATAAAATAGAAAAGAATATACCAACGTTCTCCGCACAAATACACAAACTGCAAGCTACAAACATAAATATTCAGCTACCATAATTGCAAACATTTGGTTTGTTGGTTGTTTTGAATTTAATGGTTCTTTGAGACAGTAGATCTATTTCAGTCTATATCGAGCCGTCTCCCAGAAGGCAGCTGAAAGAAAAGTTATGATGGGCGAGAGAATGAAATATTCAAACAGCCCCATCTGCACCTACTGCAAGCACAGTAGGCCCTTGCCCTACTATTATCCAAATAAGTATGACGCTCTAGCAGCACCATCGCTCGACCGAAACTACCCTCAACATTGCAAACAATAGACTATCTCAACACTATCTATTTTACGGCATCAGAAATGAAATTACAGGTGTGCCTTGTATTTGCAGCATCTATAGGATTTACCTACTTCTAAATATGTTTAATGATTCATCACTGGAACTATGATATGGCGTTATGCCCATTTTGTTAAAAAGAGTAGAACGTAAATCTGTTTATTTACTACAATACAGGATGAAATGTACCTCATCTTCAACCTGATTGCAGTTAATGCATAATCTTTGTTGTCAAGGAATACCTGGTCGACAATACCATCATGTCTCTCAGTTATTGAAGCGGAACAGGTTTTTGACGGTGAAGGTAAGGGTTTTGTTGTAGACGCAATATAGAATGGATGGATGAGGTCAGAATAGCCTTGTGGTCGTTTCTGAGCATACAGCTTATTTACACTTTCAGGGCATTTCGGTGGATTCTCGGAATTTGCCCATAACTTTGGTTCGACAACTCGAACATCCTTTGAGTTGACGCCTATCCTTGTTTTGGGTTGTCTGTCAGTGAAATCTAAATACTCATGACCATTTGTGTCAGTTTTCAATCATCACATCAGCCTAGCACATATCCCTGTGTTCTACTGACACTCTCAAACCAAAATGCACAGTGTTATACCGGAACGTTTGCATCATACTGTCCAATGACATTGTTCATAACTGTCCATTTCCCCCTAAAACTTGGATCTCCTGCTCGCCAATTGGACCACGCTAGGGGTAGATTTCTCTTTCCTTCCCTTGTCAGCTGTTTCTACTCCGCAAACCTGCCTGACTTGAACAAAATGTGGGCCACTGGCTTAGTACTTTCCATAATTAAACCTCCTTAATTGACGATCGAAACTGGACATCACCCCACTTAAAGTATTGGGCCATCAGGCTTTCTAACGCCGAAGAAAAATTCGATTCAAAAGCAGAGAAAACTCAACCATTGGAATGTCCTGTAATTTTCTAGTCTCATTAAGTCATTTACACTGTCAAAGAATGACTACCGCGTACAGCTTAAGGTCATAATGAGTGTCAACCAGAGTATTCTTGTATGCTTGGTTAGATATTAAAGAGTTAATTTCATCTTCAGATACAGTCACAGGGTGTTAATTCGGCAAACTGTTCTCATTGTAGGTAAAAAGCTCAGCCTGTAGCCTTTCAATTTCAGTGTTTCATGTTTGAAGGATCACAGTGAGCCTTTCTACCGTCAAATCAATTTCAAAGTCACGGCCACACAGCTTTACCATCTAAAATGTGACAAAATCCATTGGCAAAACTTCAGTAATGACTCCACGACCTCTTCCATCGATTTTCACATTTTCGTAGCCGGGCCGGGTAGCGCAATCGGTAGGGCACCTGACTCTAAGTCAGAGGTCCTGGGTTCGAATCCCGGTCTGGCCACATACTTTCGTTTCTCCTTCCGCTGATTCAAGAAGGGCAGTTGTCAGTTACTGGCGAAAGTATGTGCACTTAGTACTGGTTAACCGCTTAGGAGGTCTAAGCCTGCCCAGGAATAGTGTGGTTAGGTTAACTGACCGTCCCGACATGACCATAGTTGTTTACCGTGGACGTTAAGCATCAAATCAACCAACCAACCAACATTCGCCTAACTTCGGGTTGGATGTCTGATTGTCCTATGACGTATCACCAATAAAAAATTCTAATTCTGATTCTGATCTCGCTGCCATTGTTTATGTTTACAAATGCTTGTAGAGATACGGTGCGAGGGGAACCATGTTTTGAGAATTATAGCTCATTTGCATAATTATTACACTGGTGTAATATGGGTTTTATGTAATGTCTTTATTAAACTGCCAGCACCTAATTTATATGATAAAATAGTTTGATGGCGCTTGCGTTAAGCCGATTTACATCTCTTTCTCAGTACTCTTACTACTGGCCATCCCAAGTCGATTTTTCGATCGACTTAAGTCGATTTTTCGATCGACTGTGAATGGCCAAGTGGGAAAATCAATGGAGAAGGAGCTTAAATCTTTTGAAGCACTCTGCACGAAAATAGTTGATTTTCCAAACAGCGTAGATCCAGACGAGGTGGCTCAGTAGATCCAGACGAGGCGGCTCAATTGAGTCTACTCTGTTTGCTTCCTAGTCTTTGAATTTTCAAAATAATATAGTTTGAATGAATCGTTATTTGAAATTTTGTAGAGTAAGTTTTGTCGTCTTCATTTTTACGCGATTTAAGGGTTTACAGTTTAGTTCCAGTTTGTTTGATTCGTCTGTTATTTTTTTTTTTTTTTCAGAATGGTCGTTGCGTGATTTACGACTGACGCATCCTTCTTTGCCTGGTGTCTGTCCTTCGTAATTTAGACCTTTTATTGGTTGATCGTTTAAGATGCATTTGTACATTCCATTGTCTTAAGCAGGGGAGTAAAGTGATACAGAGAATGCAATATTGATCACACTTTCCATCCAGATGCAAGTTGAAAACGTTCGTAGATAATATTTGATGGGGAGGATTTCACTTTGCTTAACTCTCAAAATCCGCGCTCCACAGCGTCTTCTTGGGCCGCCTGTTATTTTATTTTATAGTAAATGGAAACAGTTGAAACCTATATTGAGGATGATTTCTAAAATGTTACGCTCGTAGAGCATTAATACACTGAACACATACATACTGTCGGGCATTATCACATGTTATTGCATAAATATCAGAGCCACACATGTTTTAACGAACACGAAACCATGTATTAACAAGGATACGGCAACAAGCGGCAAGTCTGCAGTTGCAGCTATCGATTAAAGACATGAGCAAGAGTTATACAGAATCGGATACGACATTAGTGAAAAATTCAGTGAAAATGATTTTGACTCGTATACCGCTGCTAAAGCTTGAACAGAAAATCACGATAGCTGATCATGGCCTGAGACGGGGATTTTTATTTTTATAGAAGTGAATATAGTGCATGTAGGAGTCAGCAAGGTAAAGGTGATGAGGCCGAAAAATAGTGCCCGATTATTTTCTTTATATTTATAGCATTGTGGTTTAATTTAAGCAATATTTAATAACGATCAAACTAATTTAATTGTATTAATATTTGCCAGGTGGGCTGTTGAAAAGCTCGGCCTTCGGCTTCGATTTTCAATAGCTCCCTTGGGACCTTGCAATTGTTAATGCATTAAAACCGATATGGTGTTTGGTCATCATAATGTTATCAAGTTTATGTGTACAAATATGTATTAAAATAAGTTAAACATTTTGTGTACTTTGAACTATGAAAAATGTCGATATATAACCATGTACATGTACTTCACTTAACACACAATTCCTAAGTATTGGAAAAAGAGTAACTCGGTATAGAAAATATATTGGAAATTATCAAAGAAAAAGTCCTGAGGTAAGCTCATTTTCTACTTTTATTACTGTGATTTAACTAAGTCTAAAGCGAATGTTTTACGTGTACGGTACTGTCATGAGCTTTCTCAATAATACCTCATGGGTATGTTGAAACAGAGTTTTGTAGAAGATTCAAAGCCCCTTAAACATCAATGGCTCACTGTTTTCCTCGGGTAATGGATAATATTTGTACAAGTCTAATCAGATCCGCCGGGCCGCGTAGCGCAGTCGGTAGGGCGCCTGACTTGTAAGCCAGAGGTCCTGGGTTCGATATCCGGTCCGGCCACTAACTTTCATTTCCCTATCCGCTGATTCAAGAAGCGCAGTTGTCAGTTACTGGTGAAAGTAAGTGCACTTAGTACTGGTTAACCGCTTAGGATGTTCTAAGCCTGCCCAGGAATAGTGTGGCTAGGTTTACTGACCGTTCCAACATGACCATAGCTGTTTACCGTGGACGTCAAACAATAACACAACACAACAGCAAGTCTGTCTCTGATCAGAATGATATCAGAATTGTTTACTGGTGATACGTCCAAAGACATTCTTTCACCAGGACCTGTGATCATGAAAACTAGTGGTCCCTAGCCCTTACAAGAGAAGTGAACTTAGTAAATGAATTCTCTGCACACTCAGCAGCAGAAATAAGGGAATCTGTCAAGGAGTTCCAATCACTATTAGTAATAGGAAGAAACTGGACCATAAAATGTCAGTTCCAGCCAATGGGGTAAGAGATGCAAGGGAAAAATGCTTCCTGGTACGCCTGCATGGGGAAGAAGGTCGCTTTTGGTAGGCCTATACTGGCTGCACACTTCAGAACTTTTAAAGCATTATGAATGTGCTATCTTTCCTCCTCTTTTTCAAAGATTTCCACTTAAGCTCCTCCAAAATGCCAGTTATATTCCCAATTTCATAGGTGCAATTTCTTGTTTAAAATCTAGCCGCCCTTTTCTGCGCCCTCTCAAGTTCATCTTGAAGTAGTGTACTGTGGGGTTTCAAACTGAACTACCCTACTCGAGGACTGGTCGCACGGGTCCCTTTTATGCTGACTCTTTAATGTCCTGGGAACATGCTGCCAAGTTACGTCTAAGGAAGCCAAGGGTCCTGTCAGCCTTTGCGCAAATATTTCTGACGTGTGTTCCAATTCTAATAGTCGGTAACTGTTATGCCAACTTGAAGATACTACATATTCTCTGCGTTATCGAGGACAGTAAGAAATGTTTTCCGGTTTGACAGTTATATGAATAAGAATGCAAGTCAGCAAGCTTCATTTACGTCTGCCGTCACTTAGCTCGTGACCGGGCGACAGTCAGTTACGTTTAAATGGATGACGTCACTATGCGGGCGACCATGAATATTGAACAGGATGTTATGTAACCAGAGAATACCAGTATTGACCGACGTAATAGCGCAAGTCACTATTGGTATTCACTGGTCGACACAACATTATGCCTAATGACTAACTAGCAAACAATTGTTTTATTATATACATCTTTCCTACATGGGTGGTAATCAGTGGAACTAGCTCCAAAATGAGTCAATGACATTTCGTTCCCTCGTCACATCCGGGAACCCGTGAGCTAGTGCTGTCGACAGAAAATCAGTAAACAAAGGTAGGTCTTGAAGAATTTTATCAATTCTAATTTCTTTATTAGCGATCCCAGGAAACATCTGCCGATGTTATTGTGTGTAGATATGATTCAACTTTATTCCCCGTCGGAGTTCGCCGCAGAAATGTGCAGGGCTTGAACTAACTTGTGGCAAATGTTTGAAACACCGAACTAAAAATCCACCAATTTCTGTCAATATGTAGATTTGGGTACACGATTTTTTTCATTTTCCGTCCAAACTATAGCGTTCAGACCCTCTAAAGCACCATCCCTGGTAAATTCAAGCATGTAAAGTCACAAATAAGCAAAAAAGTGTGGGTGGAGGTTACGTACCTAGACAATATTGACAAAATTTCTGCCTGAGCTAGAGCGCTCGACATGGAGCTAGGGCGTTCAACAAGGAGCTAGTGCACTCATCCACACCTAAGATAAGGCAGAATTGTTGATTTATTGTTGATAGATGACTTAACCGTTTTTTAGGTTTTGCTCTGTACCCCTTTGAAACCACTAAGAGATGACTTTATGTACATAGATAATTCCATCGTCATTCATCGGATGAGTGTAGTATTCATGACTGATTATGGCGATTTTGGTAATACTCTTCTGTAACATGGATATTGTCCTGTTATTTCATGCCTGTTTGGTAAATAGTCAAAATTATGCCTCGAGGTACCATGAACAGCTCCATTCACTGTTGCCCGAAGCCACAAGGCCTCAGGTAGTAGTGCATGGACCTGTCCATGGTAATGAGTAACATAGTATTGACTATTCTGCCAAACAGCAATGAAATAGCTTTCGTATTACTCAACCGAACCTGTAACCAACCATATTCTACTAGCAATCAACTGCATGACAGGTGCTCGAATTCGGCAAGCTCGTGATTTTCCAAGTCATTCTCGTGACGCTTGACGAAATGGCATATAGACAAAACCATACCACTCTGTTTTCTCATTACATTTACATGAGTGGCATCATAAGCATGGCATAGTCTAAGCTGTTGGTTGGTTAATAATTCAGTGAAATGCGTTGTGGAGGCCAACCAGTGACATGGCAAAGCATATACCATTATCTGTATATAGTGGGTTGGATAATAAAAGGTATAAAAGTAGGTTGGGTAATATTAAAAGTTATTGCCCCTCGGCACCTTGGGTGGCCTGATAAACCATTATCCTTGGCCTCAGGCAATAGTGCATCAAGCCATCCTCGCATACATCCTCGGGTACCCGGGGCAATAGTTTTTATTATCATTCACCAAACAGCCATTAGATGACTGTAAATTATAAAGAGTTACGAAGATCGGATATATTTTCAGATGGGAGTGTACAAGGGGAAGACATCCAAAGGACTGTATCTTACTACTGCTAAACACCGGCGCATTCGCTCAAGACACGTTTACAACTATTCAAGGAAAGAAAAACACATATTTTCAAAAAGTTTGACCCCATGTAGAAGAAGTACACCACATTCTCAGAAAGTCCAGTCTCCCTTTAGGAGAAGAACACAGTTATCAGTCTCGTTTCTGTCTCCAGTAAGGAGGAGTACACCGCATCCTGTAGTATCAAAACGGAGAATTGTCAGCTCTGTGAAGAAAATATCACCTGCAAAATGTGTTTTTTCTCAGACTACTGCACAATTTCTTTCGCAGGGGTGATTTGAAAGGAGATTTTGCAGGTGATATTTTCTTCACAGAGCTTTGCCATGTCACTGGTTGGCCTCCACAACGCATTTCACTGAATTATTAACCAACCAACAGCTTAGACTATGCCATACTTATGATGCCACTCATGTAAATGTAATGAGAAAACAGCGTGGTATGGTTTTGTCTATATGCCATTTCGTCAAGCGTCAGGAGAATGACTTGGAAAATCACGAGCTTGCCGAATTCGAGCACCTGTCATGCAGTTGATTGCTACATATAGTAGAATATGGTTGGTTACAGGTTCGGTTGAGTAATACGAAAGCTATTTCATTGCTGTTTGGCAGAATAGTCAATACTATGTTACTCATTACCATGGACAGGTCAATGCACTACTACCTGAGGCCTTGTGGCTTCGGGCAACAGTGAATGGAGCTGTTTACGGTACCTCGAGGCACAATTTTGACTATTTACCAAACAGGCATGAAATAGCAGGACAATATCCATGTTACAGAAGAGTATTACCAAAATCGCCATAATCAGTCATGAATACTACACTCATCCGATGAATGACGATGGAATTATCTATGTACATAAAGTCATCTCTTAGTGGTTTCAAAGGGGTACAGAGACAAACCTAAAAAACGGTTAAAATCATCTATCAACAATAAATCAACAATTCTGCCTTATCTTAGGTGTGGATTAGCGCACTAGCTCCTTGTTGAACGCACTAGCTCCATGTCGAGCGCTCTAGCTCAGGCAGAAATTTTGTCAATATTGTCCAGGTACGTAATCTCCACCCACACTTTTTTGCTTATTTGTGACTTTTCATGCTTGAATTTACCAGGGATGGTGCTTTAGAGGGTCTGAACGCTATAGTTTGGACGGAAAATGAAAAAATCATGTACCCAAATCTCCATATTGACAGAAATTGGTGGATTTTTAGTTCTGTGTTTCAAACATTTGCCACAAGTTAGTTCAAGCCCTGCACATTTCTGCGGCGAACTCCGACGGGGAATAAAGTTGAATCATATCTACACACAATAACATCGGCAGTTGTTTCCTGGGATCGCTAATAAAGAAACAAGAATTGATAACATTCTTCAAGACCTACCTTTGTTTACTGATTTTCTGTCGACAGCACTAGCTCACGGGTTCCCGGATGTGACGAGGGAACGAAATGCCATTGACTCATTTGGAGCTAGTTCCACTGATTACCACCCGTGTCCTATAAATCGATAACGTCGCGCACGAATTTTCTTACCTACGAGACAGAGTTTGTTCTATTTTTAGCGGTGCTGGAAAATTCTGTCTTGCCCATGGGCTGGGACAGCTCTCACGAGCTTGTATTCTGTGTACCACTACGCGCTCCTTGAAATACGGTGCGCCCGGCTTGGCGATTCCATACTTTATGCATTATTCTTTCATAGGAATGAATTGTCACATCGATAAAATCCAATCCAAGAAAGATTATTCATTCTTAATAATCCCATTATAGCCTGTTTCAAGGTCTTAAAGTCGGAAAAAGATCCAAAATATTCTATGTTTCACCGTGACAAACACTGTCGAGGAGGCCGCCATTTTGAAGACGTTACCAACTGACGTTTGAAATGACGTTGACGTTACGTCACAATTAAGGTCATACACGCGCTTTCTGTAGTCGTCTCAATACAAATATTGTTCTTTAATATAACTTTCAATTAGAAAATCTAAAAATGTGGATTTGTCAAGGACCTATTTTTTACTTGTCTGTTCACTACAGCAGCCATGAGGGTGACACGATTGTACTACTTACACTTGTACACGTTCGCATGAAATAGGCCTATTAATTCCCAGTTCAATTTGAAGTAAATATTATCGTAGGTAAGAAAAATAATCAATCATTGGTCTCCGATGCGGACAGGGAAATCCCAACCCTCGGGCACACGGGGTGTGTCGGAAACTCGGCAAGCCTCGTTTCCGACACACCCCGTATGCCCTGGGGTTGGGATTTCCCTGTCCGCATCGGAGACCAATGAAAGATCCTATTTATCTACCCAAATTTACTGAGACGTCATCGTTACGGGCGTCCCACATAAAGCAGACGTTTTGTAAATATGAACTGCTAAAAAGGCAAAGTTAATACAGTGTACATTGAAAGGCCAATTTAAATATAATTGCCTTGTTGTCATGAGAAATATTCTATTTAGGCCTAATTATTTTTCATTTATTGAAATATTTCATTATATCAAGAATCCTTACAAATCACTCCTGATTTTCATGACCCCTTTCATCGGCGCCGTTTTTTAACACTCCAGCAATACATTCACGTTTATTCAATATTTAGTTACATTTCGTATTTAATTAAATCTGGTTAAGCGACTGTGTATCATGTACTTGTATATTTCAGACTACAAAAGCCAGTCCTGCCGTGTATCGTGTTCTTGTATATTTCAGACTACAAAAGCCAGTCCTGCCGTGTATCGTGTACTTGTATATTTCAGAATACAAAAGCGAGTCCTGCCAGATGAGTTCCGCATTACCATGACATCCACAAACAAATGCATTGTCCTGGTGACAGGTGGTTCTGGGTTCCTAGGACAGCATGTGATTGGTCTGTTACAAACTCGTGCTCCACACGTCACAGAAATTAGAGTGATAGATTTACCGTCGAATCCATACACCAACAAACTAGGTAAATGTTAGACATTTTTGAACATATTAGGCTACGTTGGCTAGGAAACTAAATTTTTTCCGTATGGGCGACACATATCGCCTAACTCTAAGTTGTAGATCCGTAACTCAAGTTCTCAAAAACTAAGCTACAGGTCCATGCATAAACCAAATATAACAAAAACGGTGACCTCGATCCCACGATTACTTTCGTTGTCCAGGCGCGCTTAAAAGGCAGTAGGATGTCAGAGGCCTACCGCATATTTAACACTGTATATGGAAGATCCACTACCAATCTAGGGGTCGCAGGTTCAACGTCCCGCTCCTATCATTTTGATGACCGAGGTCCCGTCTTGGTATGGTCTATGTGTTGGTGGGACGTTGAACTCTAGTTCACTCACTCATCCGTGAAACGCACATTCGTCTCAGACCTATCCTGATTCGAATCAGGCACCGTCGATTGCCGACTTTGATTTGAAGCAGCGACCTTTCGCACTGAGAAAAGTTTTAAACGTTTTCAACACTCGATCACTGCATTTGACAAGCGCTTAGATATAGTCTTGGTCGCATAATGTTGACGTCTTGAAATGAGGTATTCAATTTGGATATTTCTTTGCGAACTTGCGTCAATATCACATTGCTCAAGAATTGGCATAACATTTGATGGAATAAAACCTGACTACCCACACCCAGTGACATTGAGTTAAAAACCATTTTTTCTTGAATCAGCTAGTACATGTATATGGCTAGAAACAAAATTATAAGAAGAAATAAATTTTCTTTACGATAATGTTTATGCATCTATTTCCAGACTACAAGGCCCCCAAGCCAGTCATACAGTTCTTAGGAAATATAACAGATGAACAACTATTACGCAAAGCATGTCAAGGAGTAAATTGCGTAATGCATATCGCTGGTGTGATTGATGTGTCGCTCTTTCCAGATATCGACCGACTGACACGTGTTAATGTTCTTGGTAAGTGTACCCTGATTTTACCACTAGAGGGAATATCGGGTGTATCCAGACACAATTTTTAACATTGTCATGGGTGTGCTGGGGTATTGAAATATCGCCTAATTTACAAAATATTTTATTTAAATGTTTTATGGGTGTGTGTGTGTTTTTTATAAAACTACGATGCCCACCGGCGTATTTGCCTATAAGGAGCTAACCTTACAGGTTAATTTAAACACTCATTTTACCCGCTTACAGTTGTCCAGTGGAATAGTCTTCCAACCCCTGTGACAACCCTAGCAGCTGTCAGTTTGGTGTGCTATGTCAAACCTTAAGAATCCCACCACTGTTTTTATCCTCACTTTTCCTATTTCAATATTTGTATAATACGTTTACACAAACTCTTTCCACTTTAATTCTTTTCTGACTACTAGCTGCGTTTTTATTCTCATCTTTTAGCATGTTGCGGGGAACCCGCACGTAATACTCTTATAAGGGTGTTGCTGTTAAAGAGATAGGTACAGTATTAAATGGTCAATTTTCTTTTTCTGAAGGTTTCCAAATGTCTAAAAAATATTACACCGCCAGTTCCTGACTGTACTTTTGTTCAAGTTAAAAACTTTAAGTAGTAAGACATAGCAAAGTGTTTGTGGCGTGCCAGTAAAAATATAAATGTGTCAGCCCAGTGAATGTGTGTGTGTGTGTGTGTGTGTGTGTGTGTTTTTTTTGTAGAAAGTTCTAATATCACAGTGTAGAAGAAATATTCATCTCGGGAGGAATGTTGTAGCATACTTGCTTCAATGCAAGTTCTTCTTGTATACCAGGATAAGTCAGGTAAATTCGGACAGCGGGTGAATTCTGTCAGTGTCATTGTTTCCTTTACATGTCAGTTGTTTGGAATTAAAACAAAATTAACTAAGCAAACAGTGAAAATCCTGATTAGTCATCTCATCTGGAGTTTGACTGTATGACTGCAATGGTATGTCCGAATTTACCCGCAATCCGAAGTTACCCGACTCGACCCTACATATCCCTGTTTCGCCACGGAGCTATCATGCATGTAAGCCATGATATCTTTGAGCAACTGAAATAGTGCACAAACGCCAAAATTTTTCATAAATTTAGAATTTGTATTATTCAGTGTCTGTTCGCTGCAGGGACCTCGGTGTTATTGGAAGTATGCAAAGAGCTCGGAGTGGGACGGTTTATATACTGTAGCACTCTGGACGTCGTTTGTGGTTCTGATGACATCATTAATGGTACGGAAACTAGTACATCAACACCTGACGTATTCTTCTTTGGTGGGTACGCATCCACAAAACAGAAAGCAGAAGAATTGGTTTTAGCGGCTAATTGTAAGTAGTCTTTGTAACACTGCCGTGAGTAAGTATCTTGAGGTACCTCTGTATGATATTATATTGGCTTATACAAATTTATATATAACATAAAGCCTATATACTCGTGCGTTATTTAAGAAATGAATTTCATTTTTGCTGATGTTATCGAAGTATAAACTACTTTGGGTCGCGTGCAAAATAAGTGAACCACGAAGGGTTTATGTAAACTTTGCTAGCGACCCAATGTGATTTATACTTCAAGAAACACCAGAAAAAATTAAGCTCATTCCTCAAATAGTTACATTCTTTTCTATCTATTATTTGACCACAAATTTGCGTTATGGGATACAGCTGAAGCAGAAAAAAAACATTTATACGCAGTTTTACTACTACTGGCGGTACAGCGTCAATGGCGTCATAACGCCGCCTACGGCGAATCAGATATAGAGAATCATGGTTTCTTTTGACGTCACTTAACGGCATGTGACGCCGCGTGAACCGATGTAGTTATTGAAGTAAAAACTACATTAGGTTGTAATGGTTTACCTAGGGCTTTTCAATACAGTACTGAGAATGTAAATATTATAGTTTTTACCATATACATGTATTGAAGGTTCAACTGATAAGGGTTTACAAAGGTCAATATGTAATACTACCTTATAACTAAAGTCAGAGCTGATAGATTTTTCTACACATTTCAGGTGAGTCATTAAGGACAGTATCAATTCGACCAATCACAATGTATGGTGAAGAGGACAACTTTACTGTAGCAGAACCTCTCAAGATGGCGCGAAAGTTCGGCAGATGGAGCCGGTTCGATTGTAAGAATAACGTTCACCAAATGGCGTACGCCGGTAATGTAGCGTGGGCATTTATCTGTGCTGATAAAACTTTGATCAAAGACCACAATAACATTATTGGAGGAAAAGCGTTCTTTGCATCTGACGAGACACCGATGACAGACATTTTTGAATTTCAAGACCCTTTTGCTCGAGTTTGCGGGTTTTCGACAAATACATTTAGGATCCCAGTATGGGTTGTTTTATATCCTTTATATGTACTTTATGTATTGATGTGGTTGATTTCATTCTTTGTGAGTGTAAATTTACGAGTAGGATTTTCTAGTTTCAAATATATGCTAAGAACGTTTACCTTTTCATCAGAAAACGCTAACAAGGAACTTGGTTATTCACCGATATACTCATATGATCAGGCTATGAAAAGATCTATACAATATTATTCTAAAAAGTATAATATACTTAGCAAGTCCAAACAACATTGACCAAACATGCTAGCATAATCTTGAAATTCGGTTAACCCATTAATAACTAGTGGTCCATAAAACAAGAGGACCATTGGTCCTGTAGCTCACCTGAGTCCTGTCAGCCTCAATACTCTAGGGTGAGTTACTCTAAGGCAAATTGTACAATATGGTCTAATGTCAAATGCATCTGAGATTTTATGCTTGTCGACGGCATTTCGATATCATAAAATCTCATAGCAACGGAAAAATGCACTTTTTCAGCTTTTCCCATTCAAAAGCCTTACAGAAAAAAAATTGACCTTGCCGTAAAATAGATCAAGGTCAATCCAAGGTCATTTAAACATTTTGTAGTACTAGAGTCCAATATGCTATATACCAAGTCTCAAAGCAATAGGCCCTATGGATCTAGGGAAGAAGATTTTTTAGGTTTATCATTTTTGGGCACGATGACCACCTTTGTCATGTGACCTGGACCAAATATATAAACTTTCTTTCCCCTCTTTGCCTGAAGGCTGCATATGAAATTTAACTGAAATTGGCGTAGTAGTTTCAGATGAGAAGTCAGGACTTTGAACATGTTGACACATAACTGACAAGTGACCTTTGGCCGAGGTCACTAGATGTACTTGACCTCTAGTATTCATAGGGGTTGAAGTTGACTGCATTCCCTTATCACAGTGCATTAAAGCAACAAAAATGCACTTTAAATTTACATTTTTTCCCATTCAAAAGCCGAAGGGACCAAATTTGACCTAGCCATAAAAAGGTCAAGGTCAACCCGAGGTCACCATTTATATAAACTTTGTAGCACTAGATTTCAAGATGCTACATACCAAGTTTTTAGGCAATCGGACCAGTGGTTCCGCAGAAAATGATTTTTTAACCTTTTTGCCATTTATCGGCAGGGCGGCCATCTCGGGCATGTGATTTTCTGAAGGCTGCATGTGAAATTTAATTGAAATTGGCCCAGTAGTTTCAGAGGAGAAGTCCTTTGAAAGTGTTGACACAAAACAGACGAATGACCTTTGGCAAAGGTCACTAAATGACCTTGAGCTCTAGTATTCATAGGGGTAGAAGTCGACTGCATTTCCATATCACAGAGCACAATAGCAACAGAAAAATGCACTTTTTCAGCTTTTCCCATTCAAAAGCCTTAGGGACCAAATTTGACCTTGACATAAAAAAGGTCAAGGTCAACCCAGGTTCATCATTTACATAGACTTTGTAGTACTAGAGTCCAAGATGCTACATACCAAATTTCAAGGCAATCGACTCTGTGGTGCTGGAGAAGAAGATTTTTTTTAAAGATTTTTACCATATATGGGCATGGTGGCCATCTTTGTCATGTGACATTGATCAAATAAATTAACTTTCGTTCCCCATCCTGTTAAGGCTCCATATGAAATTTGCCTTCAATCGGCCCAGTGGTTTTTGAGAAGAAGATGTTTAAAAGTGTGAACGACGACGCCGACGACGACGGACTATGGAACGCCATGGCTGTCTCATTAGATCGATCTTCATGATTATCTGTTATGTATTATTATGTACTGTTCAATTCCCTTCATACCTTGTAAACCCAATTCATGTCATGGCAAATTACTATAATGTGCTGGTACTTGCCATCATGCTTTCTTAAACTACTCTTATTTCTTGTTTGTAAAGCATTATATTATTACTTTCTTGTATGCTGTCTTTGTGCAGCACGGTCCTGTTATGATCATCTAAAATGCTGTTTGGCTAAGAAATACATTTAGTCATTCTTGGTTACTATTCTTTTGAGTCATATTATATTATGTGGATGTATAAAGCTGTCTTGTTATGACATCATTTTATAATGTCGAATAACACGCTGTCTTATTCACTGAAAATATGTAATGTTCACTTATATCATAACTTAGCAACTTCCAATATGTATTGATCTAATAGAAGGCTGTTTTATTCGAAATGCAATAATCTTTGCTGTCTTTCGTCATGTCTTTTCTAGGTAGCATTCTGTGCTGATATAGAAGGATGCTGCCTTATTTGAAATACGCCCTCTATGATAAGTTGCCTCTTATCATTCTGACGTCGCATCATATGCTTTTATCTAAAAGTCTGCCTTGTTTAAAATATGTCTTTTATGTTAAGTTTTCATCAAATGTGATTAACTCCTTACCGTATTCTTTAATTATACATCCTGACTTTATATATAAAAAATTACTTTTATCCGTTAAACTCATATCATTATACTTTGACATCCTGTGTTTATACTTGTCGTTATGATGTTTGGTGTAATTGTAAATGCCGGTACCAAATCTGGTTGTCCGGTAGTACTAAATACCACGAAACACCCCCTATATATAGGTGTATTGTTTTTCTTCTATCAGCTAAACACGGTAAATGTGATACATAGAGCAGGGGCGTGGACGTTGAGTTTTGTGGGGTGAATGAGTGGGTAGGTAGGGCAGGAGAATAAGCTTGGGTAGTGTGTATGTTGCGAGTTGTTGTGGGGATAAAATGGGTATGGTAAAAAAGGGTAGGGTAAGGTAAGACATGGGTAATGAGATGGGTAAGAAAGGGTGTGAGGAAGGGGTGGTGGTGGGGTGGTGTTAAGTGAGTAGACTTCGGTAGGATAGGTCTATGACTTTGGATGGCGTTGTGTATAGACCCGTTAGTGGCGAGAATAGGATCTAGATGAGCTGGGTTCGGGTGGATAAACATAAGGAGTATGGTGTAATGTTGTGGTAGTTATAGACTGGGAGGGTGTGGTAAGTAGGGTAGGGTGAAGAGGTTTGGATGGCATGGTGTGGGAAAGAGCAAGTGGTAACGTTCGGGTGAGGGTGGAGCATATTCGTAAGATCGTGTAGTGTAGGATAGGGTATGCTATGAGGGTTTGGGTTGGACGGGCGTGGATGGGGTAAGGTGGGTAGAGTTGGTAGGGTAGGGTATGTGAAGGGGTTAAGATTGCATGGTACGGGAAAGAAAAAATGGTGGGGTGGAGATCTGGGTTAGGCTGGGAGCATTTGGGTATGGTAATGTAGGGTAGGATGGGGTATGGGAAGAGGACTGTGTGGGATTTGGAAGGATGAGGGTTGGTTGTGGGATGGTAAGGGTAGGGTACGGAAGCTGGAAGCATTGGGTTGAATAGGTGTGGGCATAGGCATAGCCTTTGGCATAATGAATAGAAGAATAGAAAAGGGTTGGGGTAGGGAAAGCGGTTGGGATATTGGTGTGTATAGAGGAGGTGGGCGTCAGGATGGGGCCAGGTTAGGGTATTGTTGGGTGTAGGTAGGGTAGAGTAAAATAGAGTAGAGCAGAGCAGATCATGGGAGGGGAGGGACTGGTATGTGGTGGTGGTTAGATGAGGCTGTGGCTTGTGTAGTGCCTCGCGATATTTTCAGAAACTGTCTAACTTAAGGGGTTCGAATTGAATAAGTATTTTTTGACTTTGGTTAGATGGGTATGGTAAAAATGGTTTTGTGGAAAGTGGTGAGCTAGGGTAGGGAAAGGCAGGCTAGGAAAGAGGTAGGGTAGGGTCCTGGTAGAGGGTTAAGGGCAGATAAGGTGTTAGAGGTAAAGCATTCTATTCATATTTGTCCTGCCAACCTCCACGTAAGACCACGTCCCACCCCATATCAGCCAACAAACACACGACTTGACAAGAGAACATGTCAAACTAACATGACATACTAGAGTTTGACAAGGTATAATGAAAATGTACAACACATAACAACAAGTGGACAAGACAACATAAACAGCTGACTAGACATTGTGTTATTTTGACAAGAGTTGGTAAAAATGAACTGCATAAAATAACGACTGAACAACACAGCGTGTCGAACTGACAAGGCATAATAATAATGAACAGCACATAATAACGAGTGAAGATGACAGCATGTAAAACTGACAGGACATAATGGTTTTCAGACAAGATAAAATGAGAATGACCTGTATATAATAATGAGTGAAGAAGACAGCATGTCAAGCTGACTAATAAAGATTTTCAGACAATACATAATGATAATGAACAACATATAATAACGAGTGAAGAAGACAGCACGTCAAACTGACACGGTATATCGGTTTTCAGACAAGACATAATGAAAATGGACAACATATAGTCACGAGTGAAGAAGACAGCATGTTAAACCGAGATGATATAATGGCTTTTAGACAAGACAGATTGCAAATGTACGGCATATAATAACGAGTGAGAAAGACAGCATATCAAACTGACAAAACATAATATAACTGAACAGCTTATGTTGCTTGTCCATATAACATAATGGCATGTCTGAATATCAGACAGTTGTGGCGTTCCATAACGGACGACGGACCAATGCTATACTTGACAGATGAGCTAACAAGACATAGACAAACAGTGCAAAGCTTGTTCAGACGCCGCAAAATGCCAAAAATGAGATGTCTGATCAGGGTTTACACCATTTGCGTTAGGCAAAAGTGTATTTCTCCTTATAATAAAATTAAATCTGATGAAAGATAGACTAAACCTGAGACCCCTTGACTGACACATGAACCCATCCAACTGATAAAGATAGAAGATTCCACTTGACATAAATTGGTTAATTAAACCTTCTCCTGCATATACAGTACGAGATCTATGCGAACAGAAAATGCTGTAGCCAGACTGCGCAGGCGCACAAACTGGTGTGAATATTCACTCTTCACGTAAGTTTGTCCATACAAGTAAGAATCATTTTCTTGCATGCTGGGTAAATCTTGCTGTCGATAGTTGCAGAAACATGTTTAGCCGTTTTCTATTTTCCGGACGGTAGCCATCTTGAATGGCTTGTTTGCATTACGAAATGAGTACAGAACCCGGTGTTTGGACTGTGCTACGATTGTACATATAACAACAACAGATTACTTAAAATTCTTATATTTTATTGTGGCATTTCATTCATTTCTATGGTTTTAATTTATAAACCCGGATATATTTAATCTGCATGGCTGCGTCCTCGCCATTGTTAGTAGTCGGGTGCCAGGTCGGGTACCATGTTCCATGAGCGTTCCAAAAGTCACGTGCTGCTGTCTGGGAGAAGTCGGACCAGGGTTTTCCTGTCGGATTGTGATTGTGATCAGGAAAGAACGCTGTCCCACCGACTGCTACGTTCAAAATCAGGAAAAACTAAAAAAAAAAAACATTATGAATACCGTGTTTATCCTAATAAACGCCCCTGCGCTAATAAACGCCCCCTGCCTCTTTTCAGTAAATAATATCATACTAAGCTGCATGATTATCTGTTTGCTTCACTGAAAGAGGTAGTTTTGTGAAATGGGGTCTACTCTTAAAGAAAAGAATTTGCTCCGAGCAAATTCGTTTCTTTAAGAGCGACCCCAACTGAGAATCTACCTGAAATTCATACAATGGCTAAGTGTGATTTTCTCAAACCTATAATTCATTCTCAAATAATTCAATTCTCTATTGTGAGTGTTGCAATCTTAAAATGCATGTATATTTCATTCATGAAAACTAGGATCCACAACAGTATTGACTTAAAGGTATTTCTGCAATTTATCTCTTCTCTGTAACCATCTGTGGTACATGTATATTGCCGCAACAATGCAAGGGAAAGCGCTTTAACCCCAGTTCGGTATTATCAACTTATCCCATCAGACACACAACATTAAATCAACGTTGATTCAATATTGATTCAACGTCATGTGCCCAGTGGCATCGTACCTCTTGATCAAATGGCGCCATCTTGGTCCCAGCCCGCCATGGATTGTCAATGTTACCATCTTGGTCCAGACCACCGTATTCCCACATGGTATTAGTCGGGGTTACGTTTAAAACTTCCGTACCATCTATAGAAATGCTAGAAACAAACGAAAAGTGAATATGAGTACCACATATATCACAAGTGAAGCCTGTTGTAAACCAAAACATCAACATAAGCTATAAAATCTTTAATTAAATCATTTGGGAGCGAGTGCACTCGGATTTAACGCATTCCATTCGGGATACCCCTTTAGGGGTATCTGAGCAAACAGTTTGAATCCAGATCAGGCCACACAAACGTGGGGCCTGATCTGAGATCCAAACTGTTTGCTGCCTAGACAGCATTACTACAAGAGTTAGTTTGACCAATATTGTCTAAATATTCTTGATTTTTGATGCTGACCACAATTTCAGCAGACGACAAAAAATACCCAGAATGCAATGGGTTCACGTCCCACAAGCACATAAACCATACTGAGACGGAGGCCTTGTTTTAAAGTCTCATCCGAAAGCCCTTTAGAAATGGGGAGTCGAACCTGGATTGGTAGTCTAGCACATAAACCACTATACCACCACCGCTCCCAATTATTTAGGGAAATAATTTGTTCGATATAATTTCAGGTTTTGGAAGTCCGAAATTCATACATCATGTATGAATTTCGGACTTCCAAAACCTGAAATTATATCGAACAAGTTTTCTCATACCACTATCAATGCCAATCCTTGCAGACTGCAATTTATAGTAAAATGGGCACTGCTCTGTAACCATAGCAACTAAGAGTTCAAGCTTGCTGTTCAGATATTCCGATTTGCTATGCAGACCATAATTCCTATTAAAATGGAATTGAATATGTCCAAAATTAAAGTTTGTCAAACAAACATTTTTATTATCATACATGTATAATATGGTTCACTGATACATGTATTAGCGAACTAAAGTCTAAGAAAATAACTCACATTCTCAGCCCGAGGGTAAACAGGCTGGCAGGATGAAAATCGGATACATTATTGATACTTTATAAAGTTTAAAAAAAACATAACTTATATACTACAGGGCACTGGAAGGCATTGGTTTTGTCATGCAATATTACCCAAATACAAACACAAACTAATCAACATGATCAATAATAAAAAAAAAAAACAGAATTAAATGGATTGGCCGAAGCGGTTTCAGAAATGCATAATAAACACGGATCAAGAGGCTTCAGGTGAGACCAAATGAGACATTTGCAACATCTTGAAATTATTACCATTCCTTCTAAAGCCCAATTCACATTGGGCAAATTTGCTTACGAAATTATATTTTGCATATACATGTACTGTACTTACCTTATATGATTTTCATCCCATATCAAGACGTATTTATGGAAACTGTCACCATATGATCCTGAGCTCGCTAACCTGTAAAACGATTTGTTATATGAGCCGTGACACGAGAAAACCAACAAAGTGGTTGTGCGCACAGCGTAGACTCAGATCAGCCTGGGCTTACGCCCAGTCTGATTAGTCTTCGCTGTCCGCATGGAGGTAGCTAATAACCTCTGCTACCCTTTAAGAGCTTAGCAAAGAGTCTGATCGGACTGGGCGGATGCCCAGGCTGATCTGAGTCTGTGCTGGGCGCACATGCCACTTTGTTGGTTTTCTCGTGTCAAGCGTCATATAATTAACAGCTTGTGCCTATCTTGTGTATGCAGCCTGTAATCTTGTACAGGCAACTAATTACAGTAAAACCTGTCTTAGTGGCCACCTCTATTAAGCAAGCAACCTGTATTAAGCAAGCATGTATTCAGTTCCCGAAACAGGCAATTACATTGAAATATACCTGTATTAAGCAAGCACCTGTCTTAAGCAAGCATATTTTGATTATCCCTTAGGTGCTTGCTTAATACAGGCAACTAATTATCATCAGGCAATTTTAAGGCTTTTTTCCTAATATTTAGACACAAACAAGGTTGGCTAAGCAGATGCTTAGATCTCGTGAGCGCCTAGTCTCGCCTCTGAAACCGGGGTCCGTGTCCCTTGATTGCAATGATATTGTTATAACTTAGCAGTTTGTTGAGAAGAGCCTCAGATTAAGTGACGGCATCCTCAGCTACAGGTTCTGTTAGATGGTGCCTGACCACCACTGTCTTTCGTCGGCCTTATCGAGGTACAATTAGTGGTTACTTTATTTCTGGCACTCCACTTTGATTCATCAATTCATGTAAATTTAGCCAGGACAACCAAAAGAGTGGCATATGCGCCCAGAGAAGACTCAGATCAGCACCGGCTCCGGAAAGCCACCCATTTTGATCAGAGTCTTTGCTGTCGACATGGAGTTAGACCCTTAGCTACCCTTTAAGCGCACAGTCAATGTATTGATAAGACTTCGCGGATGCTCACGCTGATCTGAGTCTTCGCTGAGAGCACATGTCATTTTGTTGTTTTTTTCGTGTTACGGCTGACTATTATTGTGATTCTCATTTATAATTCGGCATGAAGCCTGTACGTAGGCCAAATTTTTACTTGCTTTTTGAGCTGCACCAGAAGGGAGGTTGCGCGCATGAAACTAACATTTTATCAATGCTTGTGAGAGCAATTTATTTCCTCGTATGCGCAGCTAATTATTTGGTGTGCACAACTTAATATGTTGTGTTAAATAATCTTATTTTGTGCGAACACTTTACATACTTAATACAGATAAACAGGCCTAATCCAGACCACCACATTCTGGTGGGGCTCTGGATAACTGGTGGGGCTGGGAGGTGCCGAGGAGTGTGTGTGTGTGTGTGTGTGTGTGTGTGTGTGTGTGTGTGTGTGTGTGTGTCTGTGTGTGTGTGTGTGTGTGTGTGTGGAGGGGTGTAGGGGGTGGGGCGGGTGAAAGACGGGAGGAAAAGGGAGCTAGAAAATATTTGGCATAACTAGGGATCAATTTGATGAGAATTTTCGATAACGTCTTTTTTGATTTCAATATATGTTGTGATAACTCCTAAGAATCGCCTCATAGAGGCGGTTCTAATGAGACTACACAATATACATCTAACCACGTGGATAAATCACTAACTGTTATCAGATACTCCTTATTATCTATAGGCCTACTTTTATATATAACAGTAAGGCCGAGATGGCGGGGCTGAAGCCCCAAAGCCCCCCCCCCCCCACCCCACCCCCCTTGGATCCGGGGCTGAATATCTCAAGGTATATGAGTACATCTCCATGCTTTTGCGTTAGTTTTAAAAAGGGAAACAAGTTTCAATCTCTTCTAGACTGGAAATCCGATTTTTAGGACATATGCAAACAGTGCAGACCCAGTTCAGACGCCGCAAAACGCGGCATCTGTCAGGGTCAGCACTGTTCGCTCGAAAGAATTTGTATTAAAAGTACAATAAAAGTGAAAAGATTCACCAGAAATCCCTGGAACTATTTAAATGGACTCATCCAAATGATAAGAATGGACAAGTCCACTCGTCAAAAAAAGGATTTAGACTAACTGCTCGCATCCCTTGACGACCTAGACTTTCCAAAATGGACACATGCACTGATAGGTAAGTTTTGCTAAACGGGGAACCAACACTCTCTTTTAAGAGTTGGCTAACATTAAGGTGGGAGGCAAACTGAAAATGACAGAGTTGTAACACGTATCATGTGTTTCATGTGCGCAACTTCCTCCTCCCCCCCCCCCCCCCCCCCCCCCCCCCACACACACACACACCATGTATGCACAAATAACTACAAGTCCACCAACTAATGCATTCTTGCATATTTTCAGGAACTTTTAAATGGACAAACAAAAAACCTTACTTTTCACCGTGCGCTTTAGGCCATTTATTGTGCCAAAAGTCAGATCCAAAGTGAAGAGTACTGCCGGCGTTCTTAACGCCCTGTTCCTTCCCTTTGTCATCGGTATACTGTCGGTTTCCTGCCAAAAAGACAAGTTGTGAATATTCTAATGGATAAAATTGAACTTCCATGATGGCTAGGCTGCCATCGGCAGACAGCAGCAATCGCACCGTTGCTCCAAGCAGTTTGTAACTGGCTAATACAAAATCCAGAGTCGAAATTGATTTTCTGTCTAGTGTATACTTTCTTTTGCCTCTGAGTATGATCATAAGAACTATTAAGAAGCTATATGTATGCAGTCTTCGACGGTTTCTAACTTTTTCACATTTTAAGCAAAATTTGTCCATATTTGATCGTCTGAAACGTACTTCTAGTGTGAAAACTAAACGAAGTATTGTGTATCTAATGCTTTTATCTCTGACACACACTCTCTTTAACAGTGCATGAGTTATCGTCGCTGACACAGCCAACTCGAGACACGTCCAAGCCCGATGTCTCCTACACCATTTTCAGAACCACGTCTAACTCCATCTTAGAACAATGTAAATGGTTTACCTACCTCTTGCTTCTACAATATCAATTTCACCTGAGGCCGGCCATTTGCCATACGCATTTCTTAAAGGCAGCATCCAGATCGCTGAAACAGAAATTTCTTTAATGTAATCTTATATACAATAAAAAACTGTCTTAGAGGCCACCAGTATTAAGCAAGCAACCTGTATTAAGCAAGCATGCATTCAGTTCCCAAAACATCAAATGTATCAAGCCAGCACCTATCTTAAGTAAGCGGATTTTGGTTATTCCTTCTATGCTTGCTTAATACAGGCTAGAGTGTTTATATGTATGTTTATAAAACGTATATATCCCATAAAACGGATTTCTCTCACAGCCGACCAATGTCAGCAATATCGTATATAAAAAAATACAGTACAGTAACGTACATTAATCTGAAAATAGTATTAAATCAACTTATGGCAATACAGTAATGTTATAACTAAATGTACGTTTCTTATATTAAACCATGTACTCATGTGATAAATAAGACGTCCTACCCATTTCAGTATTGTGAATATGATAAGTGATAGTAAAAATACAGGGCCCAGTTTTTCAAAGAACACAGGGTATAATCGATTCCGCCAATTTTCGCTTCCTGCAGAGACTGTCCGTCATATTTTGCTCCCGCCGAGACTGTCTGCGAACTCTTGCTTCATGTAGAGACTACTGTCCTCGAAAAAATGGCTTTCTGCCGAGACTATCTGCGTGATTCTGGTTCCTGCCGAGAGCCTCGGCAGGAAGCAGAATCACGCGGACAGTCTCTGCAGGAAGCCATTTATCATGTACAGAAGTCTCGGCAGGAAGCAATAGTTCGCGGACAGTCTCGGCGGAAGCCAAATATGATGTACAGTCTCTGCAGGAAGCGAAAATAAGCGGAATTGTTTATTTGCTACCTGGCTAGAATTATTAGCCAAAAACTGCGGCACTGCAAGCCTTAGAGTTCCCAATTTTTTTGGCAAAATGATAAACCGCTGGTTTTGAACAACTGGGCCCTGGATGGCAAGCATATCGGCCAGTGTCTAGAGAATAGTGAAGGCCAAGATGAGACACCGTAGAAGTCACATCTTCTATAGTTTGCATGTTTTTGGGTTTTTTTTGTCACATGACATTCCAAAATTAGTAAATGGACTTGATGGAAGAGTCTATTTTGGAACCTTATCACAGCCATGGTTTCTAATACTAAAACATTACCTGGCCACAAACATGGTTTCTAATACACAGTACCCGGCAACAACCATGGTTTCTAACACTTGTATATGTACAGTACCTGACGACAGCGATAGTTTCTAATACCTATAAAGCACCTGGCCACAGTCATGATTTCCAGAAGTAGTACAGTACCTGGCCTCAACCTTGATTTCTAATACTAATACATTACCTGCTCACAAACCATGGTGGCTTATACTTTAACAGCACCTGGCCACAACCATAGTTTCTTATATCATACATTGCCTGGCCACAACTATGATTTGTAATAAGCATACAGTAACCCTGCCATAACCATGGTTTCAAATACTAATACAGTACCTTGCCACAACCATAGTGTCAGTTTTAATATTTATACAGTACCTGGCCACAACCAATCTCCAGTTGGCATTTTAGCTTCAACCTCCACTTTACCATACTTAAAACTGAATCCCCTAGAACTTCTTAGTCTGGCAGACTGTACAGGGTTTATGATATTGGTGGCAGTTCCGTCGCGTCTACAGCCCCAGAATGCGTTACCGGTACATACATCCCCTGGCTGTGAGCCTAAAACATAACTGGAAATTTACAGTAATGATGCATAAGTTTTTTTGCCCATATAGCAGTTAACGTATACTTTAGAAAAGTCTTAATATTAGCAGTGACGTTTGGTGGTTTGTGGGTCATTCCAAAATGTTTGTTGATATTATATGTACAGGATCAACTTTTTATCAATTATTCTCGTTCGAGACTCACTGGGTGTTACAAATAGTTATTCAGAAAGTCTATTATTATTCTAATGTGAGCATTTAGGGAAACTGCTAGACAGTATGTTTTAAGGGACTTGAATGCAATGTTAACGTCAATAAGTTAACACAACAGTTTACAACTTGACTGTTAAAGGGAAAAGACAACATAAAATACCCCATAGATCAAGAGCGCCCCTTGTCAAGGAATCAGGTCCATCATTCAACGCGTCGATAGTTAATGTCTGAAAATCAAACAGCAGATAATTTTGCAAAATAGTCTGAAAAACATTACTTGCTTAAAAGCAATATTACAGTGTTAATCGTGGGGTCGAACGATCTTATTGGAAAAATAATACACTGTAAGAATTTCCGTAGATTTTACGGTAGAATACCTGGCAACCAGCTGCCAGTCCATTTCCCGTTATTTTTACGGGCGCCCGTATACATTGGCGAAATCATCACGCTGAGTAGGGTAGAATAAGACAGGTATTTTTTTGGTCATATAGCCCTTCAACACTATAAAGGTATTTTCGAGTGCGATCAGTTAACATAACTCTACCAGATCGAGATTTCAAAAAATGCTCTACAGGCACACACCTGTAAAAATAAAGGGAAATGGACTGGCAGCTGGTTGCCAGATATTCTACCGTAAATTCTACGGAAATTTTATACTTTGTAGGTACACTTTCAGGTGACTTTTAACGTCCCTCTCAATGAGGGTCAACTCTTAAAGGAAAGAATTTGCTCCTATAGGAGCAAATTCTTTCCTTTAAGAGTAGACTCCCTTTTGGAAGGGTTTGACGTACAGGAGAGGAAGCAGGGAGTGACAAATTACATGTAGTACCTTTTTGTAAAATTGCGGAAAAGCATCGGAATTTATCCATTTACCTTAAGACACTAATTCAAATGAGGAACCACATTCTTAGAGCATGCAGTTGCGGGCTGAAATTGTCTTTGAGCTTTCCATTGTAGAACAAAAACAGATCGCGGTCTGCTATTTCACTGAAATCACATTACTTCTTGATAAAATGTCGCATTTGTAAAGATTATTCCTACAAACTGATTTTTATAATATATTTATATTTCTGAATGAACTATCCGTGAGTCAATGTTCATATCTCATCAAATACTCTTCGAAAAAATGAACTCTTTGAGCAATATGCGTGCGTTCAGATCCTCAGTTGAACATCACGTGAATGTTGTATGAATAAAATAATGTTTAAACCAAACACTCTTGGTTATTGTGAGAAAAGGAGAAGCCTCGATAGTTTAGTGCTTAAACGCTGGCATACTAAGCTAACGGCATAAGTTCGAATCCAGCTGGAGGTGGAATGCTTTCCAAACATCAACAGGGCTCCACTGGACACACAGCCATTCATTACCGTTCTGTCAGCTCGATATGACTGTAATACTGTTGAAAGTCGGTAAAACTATAGAGCGCACATCCATCAATCTATAAACAAAGAAGTAAATCTTTACGAATTTTTAAGCGTCGAACAATATTTTCCTTGCTCATATACACTGCTCATAATATTTAAGTCTCCATATCATATGACGTCGCTGTTAATCAGTGGATAACGTCGTGTCATAAAAAATCATGACCACACGTGTAATAAAACTTTGGCGCGTACACGTAACGTCATTGACAACGTCCATGTCAACAATGCGTTTTTCATTGAAATACTGCTTAGTTTCAAGGCGTTAAAAGCCCATTTTAAAGGGTCATATGATAAACAGAATTTACACTAGTGATCATTTCATATGAAATTTATGAAACTCGCTCAAGGCTCGTTTCATAAATTTCATATGAAAGGACCACTAAAGTAGGTGTAAAATCCTCAGTTTATAAAACCCTTCATCGTCAAATCTAATAAATAGGTTAGGCGTCCATGTCTCCAAAATAAACATTGATGCCAAACCGATTTATTAGTTTTAATTATGAGGGGTTTTACGTTAGAGACTTATGGAAATCATTACATGATATAATGCGCCTTTTAATATATTGAGCAGTGCATTTTGAAACATTGTAGCCGTTCGTTCCATCTGTATTTCAAAGCCAGCTTACCGGTTTAATGAAGAGTTTGCCATCTCTCACATAACTATTGGTTCTATTATTGGTGTAATACTGGAACTCCCAATTCTGAAAAAGACATAAAATTGAACGGCGTCGCTTGAAAAAGTACCAGGGTTACAATAGGTCTTATACAAATTTTAAGAACAGGTCTGATGCGTAACCGAAAAGTCCACTCTTCGCTAAGGTTGACTGCCCATTTTAGCACAATTTAAACCCATTCTGCTACAGCTGACTGCTTGCTGATATAGTACCTTATCATGACAGCTTTAATGTTGCTAGAGCAGTTGCCATTGTAAACCGAAATTAAGTTGATTTTAACTTCACTGATTTGACTGTCATCAATTTGACACAAAGATGCTGGCAGAATGGGAAATACTACTGCAGTCCCTGAACAGTCTGGCCTTGTTCTACAGTGTTTGCTCAGACATGCAGGTCTGTCCCAATATTTAGTTAGGTGGTGCAAGTTTTTCAGATCATTTTGGAATATTTATTTGCTTGTAAGACAAGATTCGTACCTGTGTTTATATATCAATTTCAGTGAAAATCCAAGTATATGAATGTACATGGTAAACAGTAAAATGAATAAGATGAAGAGAGGAAGATTTCAGAATCCAGTTATGTCTATGCAAAGAGATATATTAATAAGCATCAGTTCCGGAAAGCCTAAACTGCCATGGTGAAATACTGAAAGCCAGTCAACAAGTTCTTATAGTTTGAAAACAGTTTCTCAAGACGTTCAGTATTGCTTATATGCCCTTTATTCAAGGTCTTCTGAATAACTTTTTATGTCCAGTTTCAACAAATATCTAGTTTTAGTTAAGAACCCAGTTCAAATATTTCAAAAGCAACGTATTAGCATTCGAATCATGAAGTTCAGAATTAGGCCTTTTCCATGCTTTCATTTTAAGGAGTCATGTATTTCCGCACAATCAGCCAGGTAAGAGATTTTGAACAGTGCACTGATTGCACATGCGTCGTATCATGAGTATGCTAAATCATACAGGTGTGACATCCCTTATTCAGTGAATAAACCATACCACCACTGAACTAGAAAGTGTAAACAGTTTTTAAATTCGTAGAAGACCTATAACTGACCATCTGATTGATAATATACAGTACTTATATTCAAGTACTTCATATTCTCTAAAATGCTTTTCAAGTTTTTACTTACCCCACCTCCTCCTGCAGTAATTTCATGTTCCCAGACATCAAGATTTAAAGAATCGAACTCGTCTTCAAATACCAGACACGGGTAGCTAGTACACTGGGAACCAGTTGGCCCAGATCCCGCCGTTGGTATGTTGGGCCCGGACTGTGCGGGTGACTGAGAGTTGCTACAGCTACAGGTACCTGGACAAATAATCACATGAAAAAGATTAACTAAGTGCTGAACAGAAAAAATAAAATGAGCCGCGACACGAGAAAACCAACAAAGTGGTTGTGCACCCAGTGCAGACTCAGATTGGCCTGGGCGTTCGCCCAGACTGATCAGATTCTTCGATGTCCGCATTGAGGTAGCTTAGACCTTTATCTACTTTTAATCGCTTAGGGCAGAGTCTGATCAGACTGGCCAAGCTGATCTGAGTCTGCGCAGGGCGCACAGCTCAAATGGCATTGACAATATGAGACGAATAGCACATTTATAAACAATTCCACTGCAGCAGCTATTTGGAATTCGATGTTCTATTACCGGTACATATAATTGGTCTTTGCAGAAATTAAGTTTCTCCACGACTTTGCTACATAAAATATGATAATACATGGGTTTTTATAAGAATTTCGATTCATTTAGTACCTATGGAAGCGTTCTAGTGACAGGTTAAAAAAAACACATTTATCTCATACGTAGGAGATAGGCAGTCCTATGTGGGACTTATTAACTCCTACGTAGGACTTACTTACTCTTACGTAGGACTTATTTACTCCTACGTAGGACTTATTAACTCCTACGTAGGACTTTCTATCTCCTACGTATGAGATAAATATTTTTACCTGTCACTAGGACGCTTCCACAAGAACCTAGTATTTTAATAATTTACAGTTTTCAAGGAATTTGCAATTCATTTGTATAGCAACTGAAGACGAACATTATTTCGTTTTAGAGAATTATTTATGCATTGAGACAGTAGTATATCAATAGAAGATTTGGGGCATTGGAACTAATACCTTAAACGTTAAATAATAATTCGACTTCAAAGAATTATCAATGTATATATTTTAAACATATAATTGTTTTAGATCTCTTTTAAATCTGTGCAGCCACACAACTAGAGCAATCTGAGGTATAGTGTGTTTGACAACAAAGCAATCACAGAATAAAACATTGATGCTCTTTTCTAATGTTTTATTGCAAAAAAAAATATAAATAAAAAAATAATAGTAATAATAATATACACTTTTTTAGTTGCACTGCCCAGAAATCTGAGTCTGGAGCCACTCTAATGCAGCTAGATATTTAAAATAAAAGGTAATCTAGCGTTACACAAATAACGGAATATGATAGATGTATATTACCATGACTAATATGATAATATGAATTTGCTTAACAGGAACGAATGAACTAGAGGAATCGATAAAAGAAAACACCAAAATAGATCAAACATAATCAAATTGGAACAGAAACATGCAAGAGACTCAATAAGTCATTCCTTCCAGGTGTACTCAATCCTTAAAGTGCCAAAACAAAAACAGTTAAATTTGAATACAGCGTAGACCCAGAAGAAGCGGCTCATAATGAGCCGCCTCACCTACATCTACACTCTTTGCCCTCTAGTCTTTGAATTTTCAATACGATATAGCTCGGACAATAAATTTTTGAAATTTTGAAGCCGTTAATTTTGTCGTCTGCTTTTTGGGTGGTTTAAGGGTTAATTACTTATCGACACATCACTTACAGCAAGTGCCATTCCCGACTGATGGTGATCCGGAAGCTATTGCCTGTGACCCGGAAGTTATTGCGGTTGAACTCGTCATATTGTTGTTGAACCTATTACCAGCCACATGGTTGTTAGATTGGTGGTTGTTATTATTGTTCATCTGGTTATTGTTCGACTGGGTGGATACAATTGGGACGCCCGAGGATGGTCTGGGCGTTTGCTTTGCCGTAGATGGTTTCGGAGTCTGTTTGACTGTTAATTTCAAGGTATTTGATCATATGAGCCGCGACACAAGAAAACCAACAATGTGGTTGTGCGCCCAACGTAGACTCAGATCAGCCTGGGCATCCGCCCAGTCTGATCAGAGTCTTCTCTGTGCGCATGAAGCTAGCTTAGACCCTTAGCTATCTTTTAAGCCCACAGAAAAGACTTTGATTTGACTGAGTGGATGCCTATGCCGATCTGAGTCTGTGCTCGGCGCACAACCACATCGCGGCTCAATTATCAAGATAAACCCGGTATCACGTAGCTTCTTACAAACCGATTTCTTTACTCCTGATTCCATTCCTTACACCCCTCCTCCTACCTTTTTTATATTTTATTTATTTACTTTTTTGGGCAAAACATACATGTAGTTACTTGCTTTGTCCCTGCTTCGCTTTCAAAACAGACGTCTGAAAACATGGGTCTTTGGTAACCAAGGAATTGTTCGTACATGTAATGTGTAGTCTATAATGAGCAGAAATCTGTCTAAATGACATCAGTGATGCCTTAAAATATCAACTAGATGAATACTCTAGTGAAGTTTGGTGAGATCATTATAAATTCTGAACAGGTTGATCTTTTGCATGAAATCAGGAATCGTAAGCCGAAATAGAAAAGAAGAAAATACAAAATAAGAAATAACCATTATCACCATACAGCACAACATAACCATGGAAAGGTTACACTGTTAAGTGTCACTAATTTAATTTATGCAAATATGTGCAAATTATTTAAACCATTACAAATCAACCAAATTGGAAACCGTCACCTAACATGCCTTGATCTAAGGTTAACTTATAGCACATTGATACAAAATGACTAGATACGGTTGATATATCTTAATCAAATCAAGCCACGATGCCAAGTCAGCAGTAAGCAGCCATTGCCAGTTATAAGTCAGCCACACCGTATAGAAAAGAGCCGGTACACCGGCTCCTTTCTATACGGTGTGGCTGACTTACGACGCTCCATTGCCGGTATCTTCAGACAGAGCTTGTGTTGTTTATCATTATTATTATTATTATTATTATTATTATTATTATTTAATTCGGTCAAACGCGTCTTGAAGTTCCAGTTCAAAGTTGATGTACGTATTTGGGGAAGAAAGTCATGTAAGACCACACGAAATATTATATTACCCTATATGTGTATCAATCTCCATGATGTATGTATGTATATGTATATATATATATCTCCATGATGTATGTATGTATCTATGTATATATCTCCATGATGTATGTATGTATGTATGTATGTATGTATGTATGTATGTATGTATGTATGTATGTATGTACACGTGCATATGTATGTATGTATGTATGTATGTATGTATGTATGTATGTATGTCCCCTTCATCTCCTAGTCTCCAGGTCTCCAAATCATCGATGTATGTATGTATGTATGTATGTATGTATGTCCCCTTCATCTCCTAGTCTCCGAGTCTCCGAGTCTCCAGGTCTCCAAATCGTCAGTGTATAGGTGTATGTATTTATATATGTCCCCTTCATCTCCTAGTCTCCGAGTCTCCGAGTCTCCAGGTCTCCAAATCGTCAGTGTATAGGGGTATGTATTTATGTATGTCCCCTTCATCTCCTAGTCTCCGAGTCTCCGAGTCTCCAGGTCTCCAAATCGTCAATGTATAGGTGTATGCATATATGTATCTATCTTTAAACAGTCTCCGAGTCTCCAGTCCCCGGGTCCCCAAACAGATAGTATCGTGTGTGCCTGCACATTCATGTCACCCTGTCTGCAACAGATCCCTGTATATTACGTACGTCTATATATAGCATCCCCTACATGTACAGTCCCCGGAGTCTCCGACAACGTATTTGTATTTTTATATCTAAAGTCCCGAGTCTCCAAGTACAATGTGTGCCTGCATATTTATATCCCTTGTCTCCAAAATATTCTTGTATATGTACGTACATATGGGATCCCCTAAATATACAGTCCCCTGTGTCTCCAACATCGTTTTGTATGTTTACATCTAAATGCCGCCCTCGCATCCATACGATGTGTATACAGTATACTCGGCTCGGCTTCTTTGTATTTATATCTATGTTCATGTATTGATCACTATTGATAACAGCTTCTGAACAACTTAAATGTACCTTCTGGAGGCACGTGCAGGCGAACGGCTGGAAGGACGAACAGAGAGAGAAAGAAAGAGAGAGAATCGGCCTATAACAGTTCAGTATCATAGGAGCTCCACGTAGATAACTTAAGCAGGTGACTAGTACATATTCACTTCAGACCAACAGAGCAACGTTAAAGTGGTGATGTGTGGCAAATACAAAAATCTGAATAAAACCATAAAAATTTAATGCATTTCCCTGAAAATTAGCAACTTCGCATAAGTTTACACCTTTACTTACCTTCGAGGGCGGGTCCATTATGGCTTAGCGCGAACTCTCAGTTGGATTTCCTACACGAAACTAGACAAAAAAAGTACTTTTTGAAAATCATACTTGTTATTTTTATTTATGTAAGCATCTCCATAAGTGCTCTTTAACCTGGTTAACATGTATTCACCGTCATAGCAATATCTAGTATACTGAACGACAAAAGAAACCAGACACTTAATGTTGGTAATTTTTCTTGCAGAGGAGATCGGGTATTAATTAACCACAATTTTATTTTTGTTTTCTCTGGGAGTATACAGTTTTCAAGTATCTAGGAAGAGCAGTTTTTCGGCTCTATTTAAGGCTATTTGGTCTTCAGAAATCACCACTAATTATGTTCACCAAATAAGACGTCAAGAAAATAGTTTTTTTCGTCAGCCACTAGATAATGGTAAATTTATCATTGAAATGAGTCTGTCGGAATTTTGCGCCTCTATCACTAAGGACGAAAATGACATTTACTTACTCAACCAAACGTTATCCTCCTGATTCGTTCATCCCGTAATTCATCCAGCCCCGGTCTCCCTATTAAATTCAACCACAGTGCATTTATATTCTCCCTACCCAAACTTGCACCATTGAAGCTGAAGACGAATTGAGCTTTTTGAAACAAACTTGCAAGGTTATATGTACACGCACGACCCGATGAGTTACCCCTCAGATTTTGAAGCTTTCAATTTTTAGGGTCAGTGACGTTTGAAAAATTTCTTTGCTATCATAATGATGTTTTCGAAACAATTTGATGCAAATCTTGATAATTTGCATTCAAGAGCTGCCCAGTCATATTGGAAAAGTAACATTCCGCTCAGCGGCCAGGTGCACGGGAAATATTACCACATATATAAGGAAAATTTTTCTGATTCTACAATATCTTTTATCAGAAAAAAAGCTATCATGCCAGTGCGAACGGGTCCATGTTATTGATTATCTCAGCTTTATAACAGTGCATTTTGCAATTTTTGTCTTAAAATGAAAAAGGTCCTCTTTTAGGAAAAAACAGAACACTCACTAAATGCAATAAATATGAAGGACATCTATCAAATTTTAGCAAATCTTAGGCCATTAAAATCGAATTTACTCTAAAAGTCATATTGTATTATACCAGTGCGAAAAGGTTCGGCTAGGAAAATATGTTACTTTTAATTTGGTGTATTTCTTAAGTTTATTGAAGAATGCGCAAATAGTTAAGTCCATCATACGACTGTATTTAAATCCAAGTGCACAGAGCGGGCGTACGTCAGGCGTAGTTGCGACTGGGGTGCGACAAGGCGTAGTGCTCTCTTATAAGATAAGCACGTGTGTTTCATGAACGTAAAAGGAATGCGGTGCGCCAATGTTACTTCTACTATCTAGCAGACGTGAGTTTTAAAGCGATTTTCTCTGATTCTCAAGAAAGTGTAACTTTTGGGTGGTTTAAATTTTGAAAAAGTAGACAAGTCATATAGAGATCGTTCACTGTCATTTCATAATTTTGGTATCTCTCGAAGCTAAATCTAAAGTATTGCACAGTAAATATCAGGTGAATTCAGACAACAAGAGACAACGTGAAGGGACTAGCACTTCTTTTCAGTATTCTACGAGTCGTATAGACCAATAGAATTGAAGCAACTGCTAGAAGTATAAGGGTATAATCCACCGTAGAGGCAAATGGTTTTGTTTAGGACAAAGTTGAGCTATAGAAATCTTCACATTATTTTTTTTGAAAGAGCAAAATGCTCTTCTTCTACCAAAAATGAGCAATACGATCTCATTGTACTTAACTAACATGAAAGAAAACTATTCCTGCAAAACACAGAAAGATATAGATTTGAAAACCTCAAGGAAAACTAGCCGGGCCGGGTAGCGCAATCGGTAGGGCACCTGACTCGTAAGTCAGAGGTCCTGGGTTCGAATCCCGGTCTGGCCACATACTTTCGTTTCTCCTTCCGCTGATTCAAGAAGGGCAGTTGTCAGTTACTGGCGCACTTAGTACTGGTTAACCGCTTAGGAGGTCTAAGCCTGCCCAGGAATAGTGTGGTTAGGTTAACTGACCGTCCCGACATGACCTTAGTTGTTTACCGTGGACGTTAAGCATCAAATCAACCAATCAAATCAAGGAAAACTACATTTTTAAACTTTAAAGTTTCAACCTGTCTGGATAAAACGTATAGAGCATCTAGAACGGTTACACTGCTTTTCATGTCTTCTGTACTGTCCCATTAAATACACGATCTTAAAATGTAACAGTGAATGGTTTGTGTTTAGATACAAGTATTAACATAAATGGCTAAATGCGGTATTGGTACATGAACAAGTTCTATGTTTAAACACAGTCATTCATGCTGAGGCAACTTTTCAACATTCTAAATCCCCGGAGGGCTCACTTGGTCTTTGACACGGGTATATGAAGTTTCATCCTAGCCTAAGAACGAACCTGAAAAGTGGTTGTAACGCCAAATAATGCGTCTATAGCGAACGTAACAAGCAGGTTATGAAACGTTCCAGGTTTCCCGGAATATATTCTCCATTACGTGACTTAACAAGAAATATAGTAAGAAAAGAAACAAGAGGGCCATGAGGCCCTGAATCGCTCACCTGGGCAATTGGCAAGGTGGCTTTTTCTTATCATGTCTGATATTGTCAAAATATGAGTCTTGGGTCAAAAGTCAAAGAATGACCATGACCGCTTGTACTCATAAATCTTCATGTACTCATTAAGACAACCATATATACCATTTTTAGGCCAAAATCTTCAAAACTTTCCACGAATCTTATGTTCTAGCATTTTCCCATATTTGACCATGCCACAAAAAAGGTCAAGGTAAACCCAAGGTCACCATTTGAACAGTCTTGGTGGTACTCTAGTACTCCATGCTACTTACCAAGTCACAAGGCCATAGGTATATTGGTTCTGGAGAAAAAAAATATTAAAGAATTATACCATAAGCGGTAGTGGCGGCCATGTTGGTCATGTGACCTGGACCGTTTGAACAAATTTTTATTCAATCAACCCCTGGAGGCTCTATATGAAATGTGTTTACAATTGGTCCTTTGGCTTTTGAGGAAATGGTTAAAAATGTCAAAATATGAGCGATCTGGATCAAAGGTCAAGAAATGACCTTGACCTCTTGTACTCATAATTCTTCATTACCTCATTAAGACAACTGTATATACCAATTCTTAGGCCAAAATCTTCAAAACTTTCCATGAAATCTTATGTTCTAACATTTTCCCATATTTGACCTTGCTGTAAAAAAGGTCAAGGTCAACACAAGGTCATAATTTGCCAAATCTTGATAGTACTCAAGTACCCAATGCTACATACCAAGACTCAAGGCCATCGGTCAATTGGTTCTGGAGAAGAAGATTTTTAAAGGTTTTTACCATATATGGGCATAGTGGCCATGTTGGTCATGTGACCAGGACCGTTAGAAAATTTTTTCATTCCCGCGACCCCTGGAGGCTCTATAAAAAATTTGGTCACAATTGGCCTGGTGGTTTTTGAGGAGATTGTTTGAAACTGTCAAAATATGAGAGTTCTGGGTCAAAGGTCAAAGAATGACCTTGACCTCTTGTACTCACAAATCTTCTGCTACCCATTAAGATGACTGTATATACCAGTTTTTTGGCCGAAATCTTCAAAACTTATCTTGAAATCTCATGTTCTAGCATTTTCCCATATTTGACCATGCCGTAAAAAAGGTCAAGGTCAACACAAGGTCATAATTTGAACAATCTTGATAGTACTCAAGTACCCAATGCTACATACCAAGTCTCAAGGCCATCGGTCAACTGGTTCTGGAGAAGAAGATTTTTAAAGGTTTTTACCATATATGGGCGTGGCGGCCATGTTGGTCATGTGACCTGGACCGTATAAATAAATTTTTGTTCCCTCAAGCCCTGAAGGCTCTATATGAAATTTGGTTTCAATTGGCCCAGTGGCTTTTGAGGAGATTGTTCGAACTTATCAAAATATGAGAGTTCAGGGTCAAAGGTCAAAGAATGACCTTGACCTCTTGTACTCATAAATCTTCATGTAGTCATTAAGATGACTGTAGATACCAATTTTTAGCCCAAAATCTTCAACAGTTTCCAAGATATCTTATGTTGTAGCATCTTGCCATATAAAGCATAAGGAAGCAAATTTGACCTTACCGTAAAAAAGGTCAAGGTCAACCCAAGGTCATAATTTGAACAATCTTGGTAGTACTCGCGTACCCTATGCTACATATCAAGTTTCAAGGCCATCGGCCTATTGGTTCTGGAGAAGAAGATTTTTTCAGGTTTTTACCATATATGGGCATGGCGGCCATGTTGGTCATGTGACCAGGACCGTTTGAACAACTTTTCGTTCCTAAGGTCCCAGGAGGCTCTACATGAAATTTGGTTACAATCGGCCCAGCGGTTTCAGAGGAGAAGTCATTTGAAATTGTGGACGGACGACGGACGGACGGACGGACGGACGGACGGACGGACGGACGACGACGGACGACGGAGCCTTACCATCCTATAAGCTCCCCCGGAGCCGCTGGCTCAGGTGAGCTAAAAAATCAATAATAAAGAAAAAAAACAGTATTTCAGTCGTATCGGGACGATGGGTGGGTGATAATGAAAGGGTGTGTGCAATGGAACCCCGTTTACGATTGAAATGATTACCATCCACAGCGGGGCACGACTCCGGGACCGCTAGATCAACAGTCCAGCGTTTAACCTACTAAGCTACCGGGGCTCCTCTCTAGGAAGTACGGAACGTTCCATACTCTTCTCGATACGCTCGCTAGATGCATTGTTGGGCGTTACAGCCAATTTTAAGGTTAGTTCTTGGGCTAGGCCGAAACTTCAGATGCCCGTGATATTTGACAGGTTACAGGTGTGCTTGCATAAGTCTACAGGTGTGCCGCTGGAGATTTTTATAACCCACACTATTCATGTATACGGTATTTACAAATACACACCTATTCATAAATCATAGCCAAAATATTTTCCCCATCCATATTGTGTGGAGCAATTTACTTTGCCTCTTTCTCCAAAAAAAGAACAAACAAGTAAAGCTACAAATGTGGCATATCCCGGAGAGCTCTATATTAGCAAAATGTATGTCAGCAGGGAATTGGCTAATTTCCACTTTTGGCATGTTGAGATATACAACAATGTTCATGTTTTTGATTCCAGGTTCTCAAAAAACCTTATTATGTATAGCCATCTAAAAATAATGACCTATTGATGCATTCTTCAGTTTAGAAACAGGGACTATTACAGCGGCACATTCTTCCATATGGAAGTGACTTCCGTGATCAAATCACAGATCCATGCACCATGAAAGTTGTAATAAATATCTCCATAATCATGTGTGAAATGGGTCATTCAAATCTGAATCCGGCTGATGAGCCTAACTGCAGGTGTTATCAGTGAATAACCCGTGTCTAGAGGCCAATAAATCAATGTCAGATTTTATAGCTTTACTCCTGAACTATCTCACGGGCAGAAAATGGTATAATTACATTCAGCTAAACGAAAAACGAATTTTAGAGGAGGATGGTTTTTTCACTATAATTAAAAAAGAAGAATTTTATGAAACAGGAAAAACAATTGACCTCGCTGAGATCATGTTCCGCCGGCATGGGTTTGAAAATTCCTTTCATAACAATAAGGGAGAACAAAGAATTAATGCTTGTGAATAGTATTTATTTTTCAAATTTAGAAAATACGTGAAATGGACTTTTAATCTGAAAATACCATATTCTTCCCAAATTATCCTAGCCCGAGATCGAAGAACGAGGGCAAAAATACGTGTAGAGGATGAATAAAGCAGGACGACATTGCGTCAGATATTCAAGCACAACGACATTATAGAGGATTTTAGACGAGTGGTCAGTTCATATGAAATCTATGAAACGAGCCTTTGGCGAGTTTCATAAATTTGACATGAAATGACCACGAGTGTAAGATTTTGTTTATCATTTGATCTTTAAAATGTGATTCTATCGCCTTCAAAATGAGACGTCGCGCACGGTATTGGGGAACAAAACGTAACGTCAAACTGTCAAGCGGCTACTTTTTCTGCCTTATGAGAATGATAACCGCGGAGTATGACTGTCTTATCCCTAATGTAGTGAAACAAAACCGAACACGCCACGGAAACAAAAGAAAACCAGCCCGATCCTTTAAACATGCTGCAAGGACGACATCAGTGAGAATTTATTTACAGTTTTGCTTATCTATTTGCTTTTTCAGTATAGGACGGATCTATTTGCATTTATAAACACGATATGCATTGAGTTTGTTGTACAAATTCTATCGGAAGCTGCGAATATAAACCACACAATAAATAAATAAATAAATAAATAAATAAACCACACTATATCCCTGCACTGTAGCTTTTAGCCGTTTCACGATAATTTATTTCGTTATACCATACTATCCTACGGTTTCCGTGTCGAACGAATTATATCTCTTGCGTCACCTTTCCCGTTTCTTTTCTTTCTGCTAGTCATCTAGCCAGGAGAAAGATTTTTTATGCTGGTGAAATACCATATACATGTATTTATATATTCATTGGCTTCAACTTTGAGAAAATTTTTCTCCGATTGCAAGAGAAAACATTGGTGTAAAGTCAAGCCTGTCTTATTAAACAAGTACCCAAGGGAGGTGCAAAAACCGCTTACTTGAGACAGGTGGTTGCTTAATACAGGTCAATTTGTAAAGAAAATGGTACTTTTGGAAATGAAATTTTTGCCTTTTGATACAGTTATTTGCTTCACAGAGCTGACCTTTAAGACGTGTTAGACTATAATGGCGCAGACCTGAAAATTGCTAGACAGCCACTTATAACTATAAGGTTTCATATGCATGTAACGTTTGAAATTCTTTATTTGACGCCGCGTTACAAAATTTAAGACCGATGTAAATGCGCATAAAATTTTATTGTTCAAGGGCATTTAATCCCAATTAATCAGATAATACTAACAGACAATGTACATTTTAGAAATTTGCTTTTTGCACATATTGCTGTAAGTATTTTGTCCAAATCAGCTTAGTAACATAGATAGGTGTAAGAGTTTGGTGTCAAATTTGAAATTTGTTACAAAAATTAAGACCGCGGATTTTTTAATTTCTTTCCGTGTCCGTAGAGAAAAAGTAATTATTCTTATATAACTTATAAGTGATGCATAAGTACATTTGAATCATATACAAATATTTTCAAAATTTGTATATTCCGATACAATAAATACTCTCCGAAGTAAATAGCCCAGCAATTTTGACGTTAATTTGAGCGTGAGTTACACTTTTTTACTTTTAACAATAAATACTTAAGATGACGATTGTTGAAGAATAAACAATAAAATGAATATGGAGTTAATCTAGAAAATTTCCTCTTTTTCGTAAGCAAATTTCCACAAAAATTCACTTCGACATTTTTGTGTAGCATTCCTTCGAGTATGCCCACCATGCCGACTTTGTTACAAAGTTACACGCGTTTTAGCGCAAAAACCAACCGTTTTGCGCCCGCATTAGGATTTACATCATCTCAAAACCAACTATTATTGACCCGATAATAATTAAATACCAACAGACGATTTCAAAACAGTTTATGGCATGAAATCCGAAAAAGCATTGCTTCCGTAGGGCCAAATCATATCTGTCCGTGAATGTGCCCCAATACCGTGCGCGACGTCTGAACATTATTTCAAAAAGGAAACGCACTGCTGACACGGACGTTGTCAGTGACGTTACATGTAAGCGCCAAACTGTTATTACACGTGTGGTCGTACGATTTTTATGATTTAGAGGTAATACATGTCCATTGTCGCGTTGCCAAGCATATCCGCCCGGAGAGCTCTATATTGGTCCGACGGCCAGTAGTCCCGAGGGCCAATAAGGAGCTGCCGTGCCGATATGCCTGGCAATGCGACACTTAACATGTCGTAAATTGGATTCATTAAAATTAATCGCAATGTTTCAATGTGTCAAGTTTTGTACATTACACAAAATAAGTTTTACTCTAAATTAGCCTTAAAAACAAGAAAGATATGGCACAATGTGTCATATCAATAGACTCGACTTACTTGAATAGCATTTAAGATGAAAGTTATTCTTGTCAGGGAAGTGTAAGAGACATGTCTCTTACACTTCCCTGTTCTGGTGTATGGTGTAGTATTGGTAAACTTGGAGCACAAAAGAACACTTCTCACATAACTAGCTTTCTCTCCCTCTTTCAAATACACTTTTGCTCTATAAATAGAAAAAAGTCCACTATGCTAGGGATGGCTCCTCCATAATAGCATTCATGAGAAGATGTCTTAGCGTTGCAGATATGATTAGATCTGCTTTTCTTTTTTACCAAAACCATTTGCATCATTTGAATAAACACGTTTCGAAAAGGTAGATCCGTTGAAGTTTTACGGCTGGTTCCTACAGACTAAGTTTGGTCAAAAGTGTGATGTGCATTAAGACCAAAATTGGCAAAAACGAAACGTATCTGAACATAAAAATAATAGTTTGCCGTTTTTCAAATGACACAATGGCCATGTTACACTATCAAACTTTTTTGATAAAATGTTCTTAATTTATGGTGCCTGTCAAGAAAATATTTGCTAAAACATTCATGATACACTGTGTTGCTTGTTTGGTCAAATTTTCTATGTTTATTGTTGTTCAAATGAAATGTTGAGTCCGATATTCATGATACACTGTCAAATGTTTAGCATCAAACTTGGTGGGTGCATCATTATTCTCTAAAAAGGCTGGAATGCTAAAATATTATAGGTATGGCTGCGTTTGTGTGAATGTCAGAAAAAAGACGTTTTTACTATAAAAAGTACCGTATTCATAGCCCTCATTGACAGAAATTCGCCGTTTACCAGGATTGTTGCAGGTCGTATATTAAATCCTTATCAGCCGCTTGTCAAAAATATTTGTGGACCCATTCTATCGCCATCGAATGGTTTTTTTATCTTACTTGAAATGCAATTAAGATTGTTTGGTTTGGGTGTTACACTGTCAAATAATTTGAATGAACATAAATCAATCCGTATTTGATCAAATAAATTGAAAAATGTAACGTGGGCTTAAGATATCAAATATCTTTATTTGATTTGCCGATATAAGCTATGACATGCTCTTAGCATAATAATGCCCAAAAGGCTTTGCATAATCCAATCAAGTCGCATCATCTCATTATCATAAATGACTCCGCCCAGTAGTGTTAATATGCCGTATAAACGCCTAAACACTTTCTTTGAAACTAAGTATAGACATAGAATTGTTAAGCTAGCATGGTCGAGTCTATAATAAGACCGATATATCAAACTGAGAAGGCCCCCAGGTTTACAGACAAATTTACCATAATCAGGTCCGTATTCCTATTCGTAATAAAGGCTTATGCTACCAAATACTTCCTGTATTGAAAACTGCATAAAATACTGTATGAATATTATATCATTTACTGGCTTATCAATCTTGAAAAAAAAAACATATGTCACCGTATTAAGTTTCAAAAGAGCTGAAATGGAAAGACACCGCCCTAGACTGCTTTCCCGAAAAAACACACCAAACAAGCCTCGTAGTTAATATCAATTAAATGACGACTTTTATATAGCTTATTATAACGTTGTTTGGTCAAAACGATATAGGAAATATCACTCCTACCACCCAAAAGCTTGCATTTCAAGATGAAACAAAATACTGCAAAGCCAACGCTAGTCGCCTGCCGAAAAATCCTTAAAAAATATATTCCTGTCTCCTATATTTTGGACCTTTCAGAAACACCCTACATTGAGATTCTCACCAAACAAGTTATTTTCCCGAGAAGAACTTTTCAGCAAATAGAAAATAAAAGATAAGTAGGGTTCACCATGCGTATTACGTTTGTAATGAACAAACTCTACCGCTATCCCCACATTTATTACGTGGCAAACGTTTATTTATAAAGCTTAAAAAGACTGTGTTTCACATTCAGGTAACTTGGATTTTGTTTGCACACAACAAATAAGCATAAAATGAATTGAAATAAATCATATGGGTAAGTAAGTGGCCATTTGACTTACTCACATGATGAATAAATATAAAAAAAATGCAAAAATCGTATTATTATATGTTCTTTCAGTTTATGGCCAATTTTAGCACCTAAACCAATAAAATGAGCCCACAATAATGTTCAAACCACAAACTCTAGCCATGTTCTTACCTAGTTATGATAAAATATTGACTCTCCAGGGTAACTTTCTTTTTTCGGAGTGGCTATTGCCAGTCAACAATAGCCATTTTACGTTAAAATCATTATTGACAGTTGACTGGTAATAGCCATTTTACGTTGAAATCGCTATTGCCAGTCAACATAATATATCTGGGAACCAACCAAATGAATGATAAACACTGTGCACATCGCAGAGATCTAATTTGAAATTTAACTTAAGACAGACGAAACTTTAAGGTAGAAGAATACTGAATAAAAATATGGCGGGGTATTCAAACCCCATTATACCAGCTGAATAACCCAAAGGGCTATAAAACATATCACTTGGTCGGCTCATATTGACAACCTCTGCTCTGCGATTTCATCTAAAATATCCCTTCTAAGACAATTGGCTGCTTATGTTTCAACAGAAGTTTTAAAGAAGTTTTACCAATTTTTATTATTGCCTCTAATCGACCATGGGTCCATTACATGGTCAGGAACATCATCAGCAAATCTAGATCGGATACTCAAACTACAAAAACGCGCTGCCCGCATCATTTTACACGCAGATTTTAATACACCATTCTCAACTATGTTGACGGAGCTAGGTTGGCAGCCAGTTCACAAGCGACTGAAATACAATAAAGCCGTTTTTATTTACAAAGCTCTGAATGGATTAACGCCGGAATACATCAGCTCACTGTTAAAACCAGTGGCGGAAACTCACGAGCGTCATCTAAGATCATCGGTCAATGGTTCTCTGGCGGTTCCTAGATCACGTACCTCCCTATATGATCGTTCTTTTTCAGTATCGGCATCAAGACTATGGAACTCGCTTCCTATCTCACTAAGAACGTTTGTAGAAACAATCTTTCACATGCACTTTGATTGCTTTTACCTGAACAATACTTTTGTATACGTTTTAACATCCCATTGATTTCTTAGGTACAACGGCTAATTTTTAGACTTTTTAATCAGGGGTTTTAGCGCGCCCTCTGATTGTATGTCTACAAGTTCATTTTATCACATGGTATGATTTTATTGTATAATACCAGATAGATATGTACCGTCTGCATCTCTGCCGGGGAACTTCGGCGGCTGGAGCCAGGGACATGCTGTTTGGACATAGGTTTCCGCCACATGTCGCTGTGTCTCCGGTCCCCGTAATGTTTCACGATTTCGTACAGAGATGCATGAGGTGCATGTCTGTGTTACAAATGACTAATAATTCAATCAGACAATGTGATAGAATGGCTGTTGTTTTATCTGTTCATATTTGTTTATATTGTATATATATATTTATGTTTTTATTTATTTTTTTTTTTGTTTAAGGTGTTCCATGTACAGAGGGCCACGTGGTAGAAAATAAATAAATAAAATTGTAATAGTGATTTTAACGTAAAATCGCTATTGCCAGTTGACTGATAATTAATAGTGATTTCCACATGAAGTCGTTAATTGCAAGTTGACTGGTTTATGTGTAGCAGCGCAAATAACATTAGAAACGCTAATGTGAGTTTTTTAGTTTCTGTCCAAGAAGGGCAAACTTCATTTATCTGCAAGCTTCCTTCTTCCTTCAGAATGTGGCAGGAGTGTTCTCAGTCTGTAAATACAATCCACGAAACAGACTAATCAGATAACCCAACAGTCGCTAATGAGCAGGCTACTTACCAGGTCTTCACCGTTCACAAACAATTAATAAGGCACTATCCCCCCCCCCCCCCCCCCGAAAAAAAAAAAAAAAAGCTGCCGATATTTAGCTACACATGAATAAACATGAACACAATCACGCAGGGCTCCAAAGAAGGATTCATAAATACGGGTTGGCATTCCTAACTACAGGCTGCTCAATAATTCCACATTAGAGGCTGCTCTAATGAGGGGCGGCAACCAGCGTCTCAACGGCGCACCACCTCAACAACCTATCTGGATCTCTTAATCTGAATAAATGGTGCAGATAATTCCACAGAATTATAATTGTTTGCAGGGCAATTAATGCTATTCAAAGTTATTAGTCTTAGCAATTATTGAAGCCACTGCCTAATCGAGCGCATTTGCCAATTTCATTTCAATAAAGCCGCAAATCTCAAAGATTTCTGAGACTTTCTTTCTTTCTATTATTGTCATACAGTTCCATTATATAAAAATAACTATAAAATAGACAAGTGGTATAGATTGACACTGAAAATGGCCAATGTGAACGCTTCCATTATTATTTGAACCGCGACACGACAAAACCAACAAAGTAGCTTGTGCACCCAGCGAAGACTCAGATCAGCCTGGGCATCCACCGAGTCTAATCAGACCCTCCGCTGTCCGCATGGAGCTAGCTTAGACCGTTAGCTATTGTTTAAGTACACAGCAAATACTCTGATTAGACTGGGCGGATGCCAGGCTGATCTGAGTCTCCGCTGGGCGCACATACCAAACAAGTGTCATACGTATTTAAGCCGAATACCTTTCGTTAAATTTAACGGAATCTAACAGACGCTTACGATTAGAAAAATAATTTTTCACCTACAAACAGGGGCGGAGTGCAGAAAGCAGACGCAAGCGTAACCCCGACGTTCGTCCGTCGTAAAAAAGTACAGAATTTTAATCGGTGTGCACAATCGAGACGTGTCGTAAACTTAGTCTTAAAACACAGATTCTCAACAAAGTGTAACGAATGGTGTCATGGCTTTTTATGGCATGTATAATTTTGTTTTGAGTTTGATTAGATCTAATGAGTGCACGCTCTGACGTTTCTGCCACTACTTAAAACACTTAAGTTATAATATTGATTCAAATACATGGAAAGACTCAGATGGTCATACCTGATACTGAAGGACCCCCCTATTTTTTGCATGTCATAATTAAAGATGTCAATATTTACTTTCAATTGTTTTGTAGACTTTCGGCGTGAAACAAATATACTTGACTTGAAAAGGTTGCTATTACGGAGTACTAATGGGTATACGTTGGAATACAAGGCTTTTCTTAACACATTGCCATTTCTTGTCATTGAGTTGTATGTATTCTACGAGTCCAAGCATTAACAGTGCATCCCAAAGTTTCGGATGGTGCTAACAAGGTTTTTTTTTTCACAAAGTGGGTCATAATCAGTCACCCTGACAGGTCACAAAAAATTTTTTTTACTATCTTTTGAATTCAAATTTTGTTTTGGCGCGTCCTTAGTATTCCGAAAAAAGCGTAATTTTTCAAGTGTATTTTACGAGTCAAGCCAAAGTCACCCAGTATATAAACAAGAAAGAAACCTATTGCCTGCCGTGGAAGGGAAAAAAACCCTACTGGTCATTGAACAACGACCGTAATCCTTATCGAATATGTTTGGTGGAAAATAAGTTTCGCATTTCATAAAATTATTTTACGGGACAGAAATTCTGAGAAGTACAAGAAGGGACCAAGCAAGAAGCTAGTACACTCTTGAAAAGTGCACATTGTCCTATTCATTTAAAAATGACCACATGAACGGCCATTCGGAAGCTGCAAAAGATTGAAAACACCGGAGAAATTTTCAGTTTTTTCATTTGTATATTATGATTTCATGATTCATCAAAATATTCATTTAATATTTACCTACTTCTGAAACTGAATTTGATATGTGCATATATGCGCTGAATAGTTTCCACTGATGAGAATGTGCAATTAAAATTAAACACTGATGCACCGTGGTCTATTTTTAGGCAATAAATCGACGTTCGAGTAGTCCCGTAAAATACATTTACATATAATAGCAGTTCTTTAGAGAAAAATCGTTCTGACAAATCCTGAAGATTAGAAACTATATTTTAAATTGATTATAATATGTGCGTCGTTATTCTCTGCCCTAGGCTGAGTAATGTGCTCTCTTTATCTGTAATTTCAATTCGTTTTCTTGGAAAATTTGGTCAAATTTCAGGTCTGCAAAAATAAATTGCCTAATTCGCAATTAATATGGTGCTAGAAATGATGTTCTAGTACGGTTTAGTTATCTAGAAGTGTTATTTAAGTGCTATTGTCATCACAAATTGGACATTTTCTTAGTGGGAAGACTGAAGAAATCGAGCGATAAAATACAACATTAATGTCCCGTAAAATACAAATCTAAAACGAGTTTCACTGGCGTAATAAGATGATTTTATGGTAATGTTTTGTCATATAACAAAAAAGTATACACAGGTCAAAGAAGTTTGATTTTTGATACATGTATCTTGAAATATTCTTCTCGGAAAGTCTCATATTACAACTGGTGAGATTTCAAGTTTTTCTATTAAAGATCTTAGAAAAACAACTTGAAATGCAAGCCGTACTGCTGATATAAAAAAGCAAACAGACTAGCAAATTGTAACGCAAACACCTATATGTGTTTAAACATAGAACTTGTTCATGTACCAATGCCGCATTTAGCCATTTATGTTAATACTTGTATCTAAACACAAACCATTCACTGTTACATTTTAAGATCGTGTATTTTACGGAACAGTACAGAAGACATGAAAAGCAGTGTAACCGTTCTAGATGCTCTATAAAGTATATACATTTTATACAGACAGGTTGAAATTTTAAAGTTTAAAACAGTAGTTTTCCTTGAGGTTTTCAAATCTATAACTTTCTGTGTTTTGCAGGAATAGTTTTATTTCATGTTAGTTAAGTACAATGAGATCGTATTGCTCCTTTTTGGTAGAAGAAGAGCATTTTTCTCTTTCAGAAATAATAGTGTGAAGATTTCTATAGCTCAACTTTGTCCTAAACAAAATCACTTGCCTCTACGCTGGATTATACCCTTATACTTCTAGCAGTTGCTTCAAGTCTATTGGTCTATACGACTCGTAGAATACTGAAAAGAGGTGTTAGTCCCTTCACGTTGTCTCTTGTTGTCTGAATTCACCTGATATTTACTGTACAATACTTTAGATTTAGCTTCGAGAGATACCAAAATTATGAAATGACAGTGTACGATCTCTATATGACTTGTCTACTTTTTCAAAATTTTAACCACCCAAAAGTTACACTTTCTTGAGAATCAGAGAAAATCGCTTCAAAACTCACGTCTGCTAGATAGTAGACGTGACATTGGCGCTGCGTATTCCTTTTACATTATTCAGCTTTTGCTGCATTTAGATATGGCTGGAATGTTACACTAGATGGATGAATTACAATATAGTTTTAAAAAGGGACAAGATAATCAGAGACAGAACCTATCCATTTGATATCTATTAAGACATATTGCTATATGATCGGTTTACCACACCATTAGTCGCTGGACCTGACTGATAAGCTGCATCGAATTCGACTGTGTTTCCTTCCATATTTTTTTTTCGTTGATACATTTGAAAATCTAGATCTCAGAATTGTCCTTCTACGTAGCTAACATTCAATATTTCATAATCTTCAAAGTTTTTTTTTTGTTTTTTTTTTTCTTTTCTGTTTTAATTCAAAAGTACATGTACGTTGCAAAAATATGTTGTTATGAACATCTGTTTTATAGAAATTACAACAACAGTGTAAAATATATCTTGCAAATAGTGAACGTACCAAGCAAAAACGGCGCCTCTTCCTTTATGATACCAACAAATGCTCAGACTAGCCTACGCATGTGTGCAATCTGAAAATACTATGCATAGATCCTGAGGATTCCGTAGGTACAAAGGGAAGGAACTACCTCAATTCACGGAGTCACAGACTGGTTTGGATCTTGGCTGTTCCCAAAGTACCTTAATCAACGTTTATACCTGACACAGCTCTTATCATAACGGGTATTTAAAAATCGTTCATGAAACACACGTGCTTATCTTATAAGAGAGCACTACGCCTAGTCGCACCCCAGTCGCAACTACGCCCGACGTCCGCCCGCTCTGTGCACTTGGATTTAAATACAGTCGTATGACGGACTTAGTTGCGCAAACGTTTATAATCTACGCCGGCGTAGTTTACGCCTCTTTGTGCACTCGGGGGCCCCAGACTATTTGCGCATTCTTCAATAAACTTAAGAAATACACCAAATTAAAAGAAACATATTTTCCTAGCCGTACCTTTTCGCACTGGTATAATACAATATAAGTTTTAGAGTAAATTCGATTTTAATGGACTAAGATTTGCTTAAATTTGATAGATGTCCTACATATCTATTGCATTTAGTGGGTGTTTTTTTTTTTTTTTTTTTTTTTTTTTTTTCTTTTTTTTTTCTAAAAGAGGACCATTTTCATATAAAGACAAAAATTGCAAAATGCACTGTTATAAAGCTAAGATAATCAGTAATGTGGATCCGTTCGCACTGGCATGATAGCTTTTTTTTTCTGCTAAAAGATATTGTAGAATCAGAAAAATTTTCCTCATATATCTCGTAAAATTTCCCGTGCACCTGGCCGCTGAGCGGAATGTTATTTTTCCAATATGACTGGGCAGCCCTTAAATGCAAATTATCAAGAATTGTAATTAACTTGTTTCGAAAACATCGTTACGATAGCAAAGAAATTTTTAAAACGTCACTGAGCCTAAAAAAATGAAAGCTTCAAAATCTGAGGGGTAACTCATCGGGTGTACATATAACCTTGCAAGTTTGTTTCAAAAAGCTCAATTCGTCTTCAGCTTCAATGGTGCAAGTTTGGAAGGGAGAATATAAATGCACTGTGGTTGAATTTAATAGGGAGACCGGGGCTGGATGAATTACGGGATGAAAGAATCAGGAGGATAACGTTTGGTTGAATAAGTTAATGTCATTTTCGTCCTTAGTGATAGACGCGCAAAATTCCGATAGACTCATTTCAATGATAAATTTACCATTATCTAGTGGCTGACGAAAAAACTATTTTCTTCACGTCTTATTTGGTGAACAGAATTAGAGGTGATTTCTGAAGACCAAATAGCCCCAAAACTGCTCTTCCTAGATACTTGAAAACTGTATACTCCCAGAAAAAAACATTATAAGCCTACAAAAATAAAATTGTGGTTCATTAATACCCGATCTCCTCTGCAAGAAAATTTACCAACATTAAGTGTCTGGTTTCTTTTGTCGTTCAGTATACTAGATATTGGTATGACGGTGAATACATGTTAACCAGGTTAAAGGGTACTTGTGGAGATGCTTACATAAATAAATAACAAGTATGATTTTCAAAAAGTATTTTTTGGGTCTGTTTCGTGTAGGAAATCCAACTGAGAGTTTGCGCTAAGCCATAATGAACCCGCCCTCGAAGGTAAGTAAAGATGTAAACTTGTGCAAAGTTGCTAATTTTCAGGGAAATGCATTAATTTTTTATGGTTTTATTCAGATTTTTGTATTTGCCACAAATTACCACTTTAACGTTGCTCTGTTGGTCTGAAGTTTATATGTACTAGTCACCTGTTTAAGTTATGTACGTGGAGCTCCTCTGATACTGAAATGTTATAGGCCGATTCTCTCTCTCTTTCTTTCTCTCTCTGTTCGTCCTTCCAGCCGTTCGCCTGCGCTTGCCTCCAGAAGGTACATTTCAGTTGTTCAGAAGCTGTTATCAATAGTGTTCAGTACATGAATATAGATATAAATACAAAGAAGCCGTGCCGAGTATACTGTACACACATCGTATGGATGCGAGGGGGACATTTAGATGTAAACATACAAAACGATGTTGGAGACTCAGGGGACTGTATACTTTGGGGATCCCATATGTACGTACATATACAATAATATTTTGGAGACAAGGAATATAAAAATGCAGGCACAAATTGTACTTGGAGACTCGGGACTTTAGATATAAACATACAAATACGTTGTCGGAGACTCCGGGGACTGTACATGTAGGGGATGCTATATATAGACGTACGTAATATACAGGGATCTGTTGCAGACAGGGTGATATGAATGTGCAGACACACACGATACTATTTGTTTGGGGACCCGGGGACTGGAGACTCGGAGACTGTTTAAAGATAGATGCATATATGCATACACCTATACATTGACGATTTGGAGACCTGGAGACTCGGAGACTAGGAGATGAAGGGGACATACATAAATACATACACCTATACACTGACGATTTGGAGACCTGGAGACTCGGAGACTAGGAGATGAAGGGGACATACATAAATACATACACCTATACACTGATGATTTGGAGACCTGGAGACTCGGAGACTCGGAGACTAGGAGATGAAGGGGACATACATACATACATACATACATACATACATACATACATACATACATACATACATACATACATACATACGCACGTGTACATACATACATACATACATACATACATACATACATACATACATACATACATACATCACGGAAATATATACATAGATACATACATACATCATGGAGATATATATACATATACATACATACATCATGGAGATTGATACACATATAGGGTAATATAATATTTCGTGTGGTCTTACATGACTTTCTTCCCCGTATTTGGGTTTAATTTTGTGACCGACCAAATGGTGCAAACGAAAGCAAAACTAAACCTGAACAAAGTGGACGTCGACTCAGAAGACAAATTAGCCGTGACATGATAAAACCAACAAAGTGGTACGTTTGCGCAGCAAAGTCTCGTATCAGCGGATGCCCATGCTGATCAGAGTCTTCGCTGGGGGCATATGCTACTTTTTTGGTTTCGTCGTGTCGCGGCTCATATTTCATCAACTCATACTTGCGTTGAGAAAGCTACTGTAAACATGGTAAACAATATTTTTATCTATAAGATGAATACATACTTGTTGTAGGGGCTTGTGTTGGCTTAGGCGTTGTTGTTGGTACTGAAACATACGATAAAAAAACAGTTTGTACTTGAGAAATTGAAGAGTACCTCAGCCAGTTTGCGAACTCATAAAACTCGCCTTTCATCCCAAGCTCTCTTCGTTAAAAAGGAGTCATGAATATGTAATAATTGAGCCGCGACACGAGAAAACCAACAAAGTTGTTGTGCGCCCAGCGCAGACTCAAATCAGCCTTGGCATCCGCCCAGTCTGATCAGAGTCTTAGCAGTTCGCATGGAGATAGCTAAGACTCCTGGCTAATTTTTGAGCGCTTAGCGAAGAGTCTGATCAGACTTGGCGGATGCCCAGGCTGATCTGAGTCTGCGCTGGGTACACAACCGCCTTGTTGGTTTTCTCATGTCGCGGCTATTATATGTTTGCTTAATGCACACTTGACTCTCGTTATCTCAAATGCTGAGATCTCAAAGTATCATCTTATTTCAAAGAATATAGTTTGAACATATTTCTTGTTTTTCTATATCAAACACTGTTATCTCAAAGTACTGGTATCTCAAAGTAAATTTTCTGGGACTAGAAAGTTTACTTTGAGATACCAGTAGTATGAGATGAACTTCCACTTTCAGATATCAGTAGTTTAAAATGAACTTCGACTTTCAGATATCGAGTGTTGACTGTATCTTATTTATCTATCATGTTTTAATTAGAATATACATGAACATCATTTCGAGGTAATGTTCACAACTCACCCGCAGCGGTCCACACCTGGTTCAACACTTGGTGAGCTTGCCCGTTAATGATCTGGTACAGCCAGTAGTTGACGGTATCCCCGGGTTTCACAACCACACCAGGATTCTCATGTATCCATTGACCATCTGTAAAGTCAAAGGGTCATGGGGCTGTATTAGGGATCCATACACTATGCCGGCCTATTTTTGCTTTCTAATGATAATTATTATTATTAGGGTCGAGTCGAGTAACTTCGGACAGTGGGTAAATTCGGACTTACAATCGCTAACAGTGAAAATGAGCCGCTCATCAGGATGTTCACTATTTGCCCAGTTAATTTTGTTTTAATTCCAAACAACTGAGATATAAAGAAAACTATGTCACTGTCCGAAATTACCTGCTGTCCGATTTTACCCAACTGGACCCTAACGGGTAGACACAGATGTACCTATACATCTCAATGCACTCTACAAAATTTTAGCTGTGTTCTTTAACAGGGCATTAGGTGACGGGTTTTTTTTCTGCGGAATCGGCAAAGCGTTTACATTATCTGGCTTTCCCTATTTGGATGTCCTATGGCCTTTAGGGTCGAGTCGGGTAACTTCGTACAGCGGGAAAATTCGGACAGACCATTGCAAACAGTGAAAATCCAGATGAGACGGCTCATCATGAGCCGTCTCATCAGGATTTTCACTGTTTGCCCATTTTTTTTGTTTTAATTCCAAACAACTGACATATATGTTAAAGGAAACAATGTCACTGTCTGAATTTATCCTCTGTCCGAAGTTACTTGACTCGACCCTAATTGTTGGCGCAAACAGGAAACTTACAAGACTAGACTTATCTGGGCTTTGAATTGTTAACATATGATTCATGGCACAATTTTCAGATGACTCGGCATACTTACTTTACAGATGGCTTGGCATACTTACTTTTCAGATGGCTTGGCATACATGTACTTACTTGTTTTTGCTGTGATGTCATAATTATACTGGCCACCAGCAGTGCCTTGCAAAGGGCTGTTGATACTGTAATGTATCGCTATCAGGGTAGTCCCAGCTTGGTCTAAAACACGGATAAAATGTATTTTATATGATTAACTTCATCTTGGTGCTGTGGACTGGCTGCGGTTTGTGGTTGTGGCATACCCTGGACCTTTCTATTAACTTTTTTTCAACGGTAACAACCTACATCATAGCATGATATCTCAATCGTTTTGTCAGCGGCTATCGTGACGTAAATAAGGTTAATATATTAATATTTTGCATAATTAACTAGCTGTTGCAAACTTTGAAATAATAAAATATCTAGTTGATGTAAATGTTTTGGACTTACTATATTGCCAAATCAAACCACAGCATACTTGCTTAATCTGTAAACACCTCATTGCAGTAATCTGTATCGATGCTGCTGTGCTTAATACATGTTTACCACAGATGTCCACATTACTACGCATCAATTATCTACTGCAACAATCATCCTTCTAAAGGCAATGGACATCTGTTACGGTCAATTGTCAGATCAAACATTCCGTCGAAAAAAACTGATTTCTCTGATTCAATTATAACTGTATTAAAACCGCTCAGTTAAGGTCCCGGTAACTAGATTTGTGACGTCATTCTATACCAGAGCCTCGCTGTAACCTATGAACCGCTAGCTAGCAAAGTGACCGCCGCGGAAATGGTTTATAATGTAGCTGACAGATACCGCTATAAATAAATTTTGTGACAATGATCAACTGAGCCACCGTTTGTGAAGAAAATACTTTGATCCTTTGTCTTTTTATTATTTTGAGATAACGGAACGTTTCTGCATCTCCTCCAACAACGAAATGTTGCAGTAGTTGATTGACCCGTAGTAAAATCTGTAGTAGAGTGTTTGATCATTTTTCCACTTTTTCAAGAGTCATGTCCTATATGTATATGTATGTATATATGTAGGCACCGCATCGGCTCATTATCATGTGTTACAATTCTGTCTTTCAAAGTTTCTTTAAAATTGCCGTCGAACAAATAGTTCCGACATGCGCGCTATGATCGACGTTGATTGTTAGCCCCACTGCTTTGAAGTTTGTCACATTCGAGCCCTCCACTGACAAAATATATCAGACGGCACTTGCACGAGCTTAACCGGAGTGTCTTTTAATTAAAATTGAGCTGCGACACGAGAAAACCAACAAAGTGGTTGTGCGCTCAGCGCAGACTCAAATCAGCCTGGGCATCCGCCCAGTCTGACCAGAGTCTTCGCTGTACGCATGGAGGTAGCTGAAACCCTGAGCTACCCTTTAGTCGCTTAGCTAAGACTCTGATCAGACTTGGTGAATGCCCAGGCTGATCTGAGTTTGCGCTGGGCGCACAACCACTTTGTTGATTTTCTCGTGTCGCGGCTCAAATAGTTCATGAGCCATTCCAGAGCAAACGGTGTAGACATAGAGCAAGGTTCAGTGAGCCGTTTGATAAGGAATTGTAATGTTTGTCAATCGTTTCATAAAACAGCACGTCCGAAGGCAAATGCACTAGATCAAAGTCAAAGATGGTTAGGTCAGTCGCATATTGTTAGAAAATCCGAACAGTTAGGACAAAATATTTTGCGAAGATCTTTATCTCATCTGTGCATTGAAACATGCTCTAACGTTGCACCTTTTCAGAATTAATCCTTTAAAGCTTTTATTTCCTTTTCATGCGTCAAGACCCTATGCTCAAAGCTCCGACGAAGAAGCTGGTGGTCGTCGCTAAATTGCTTCTGGCTGCGCTTCGTGGAATTTCGGATACAACCCGCCCCAGCCCCCCGCACCCCTTTCCTTCCCCCTCCCACCCCACCAAAACACCCCACGCCTTCTGTAGCTTTATCACCCAATGTACGTTGAATAGAAAAATTTTATTTGTTTAAATTGTCTTCCCATCGAGCACACCACTTTAAATCAATATTAAATCAACGTTGACAAACCTAGACTAGGCACGTTCATTCAATATTGGATAAACGTTAATTCAACGTCGTGACGCTTAATCAACGTTTATTCAATGTAGATAATGTAGATTCAACTGTATGTTCTGACACCGAATCAACGTTGATTCAATGTCATGATGAATCAACGTTAATTTAGTATTGATTAAACGTTATGTATCTGCAGAGTTCCTTGTCCGATACCCAAACTGGCCAAGGAAGGCTATCCAGCGGTGTTTTCCAATAAACTATATATAGGTCGTTTGCGAAAAAGTGGAGGGCAAAATATCAATTTTATTTCTTTACTACTGAATAAATTTTCACGAAACCTTGCAGACCTTAATCTATTACCCATACGAACTCATGCAAGGAATCTCAGATTTTTTGACAGTCAATTAAAAAATTGTCAGATCATCTACATGTTAAAATCTGTCCCTAATCTTTGAAGTTTTACACTTGGTTGGTGCAGTTTTTGGAACAGCCAGTTTTGTACACATTATATTATGTGCATCCCTTATATGGACATTTACTTATATATAGGAGAAACACATAAGAAAATCCTTTTCAAATGATTGGCCAATTATCTTAAAAGCCTCTTGTTTACTCAGTAGTGAGTGAACACATTTCAGACCACATGGGAATTTGTGAATGAATAATAGTACTAGTATAGTAACTATAAAACAACAATGGCTGTCGTACCATTATGGTTACCTCCTGTGTATGGATGGCATAAAACTGAGAAGAAAAATGGTAATGATTAATAGAGAAACTTTTTATTCAAATGTCAAAAAATTCTACATTTTCTAGCATGAGTTCGTATGGGTAACAGATTATGGTATGCAAAGTTTCATGAAAATCTATTCAGAACTAAAGAAATTAAATCGATTTTTTGCCCTCCACTTTTTCGCAAACGCACTATACCTGGTATAACGAATCTTATTCCTTGCGGCTGCATAAACGATATTGTTGGCGTCGACGATTGTAAAAAAGCTGTCACCAAGGTTGCCATGCCAACGAACACGATAATAGTATTGGGAGCCATCCTGTTTGACACCTGAAAAGCACACAAAAAAACTGTATAAAAGTATAGTTTCGTCTCGAGGGGACAGCTCTCTATGTGGAAAAGGGAGAAAGAGGGGAGGGGATAACTCTTAAAGGAAATAGTTTTCACGAAGCTGACAGCAGATATTTCCTTTCAATGTCAGCCTCCTATGAGAGTAGGAGTGAGAGAGAGAGAGAGAGACAGACAGACAGACAGACAGAGAGAGAGAGAGAAAAAAAAGAGATGGATTGATATACAGTGAATATTAATTTAAACCATTACGTTACTGAAACGAGTAAACATAGGTGCAAAAAGTCATCAAGATTGATGCATTCTTTTTTATCTTTGTTTTGACTGATATGACATTGACAAATTACACATTTTTAGCAATGTGAAAGCCCAATTCTCTCTCCTTTTCTCATTTTGATTGATATGACATTAACAAATGAGCCACGACACGACAAAACCAACAAAGTGGTTGTGCGCCCAGTGCAGACTCAGATCAGCCTGGGCAACCGCCCAGTCTGATCAGACTCTTCTGATCTAGAGCTAGCTTAGACCCTTAGCTACCCTCTGAGCGCTTAGCGAAGAGTCTGAGCCAAATATCTGGATGCCCAGGCTGATCCGAGTCTGCGCTTGGCGCACAACCACTTTGTTGGTTTTCTCGTGTCGCGGCTAAAGTGAAGGTACATTTAGTAAAACGCCATGTATGTCGGCCATTTGTACAAAGAGGGGCAACTTTTGTGCTTTCCTGTTCGCTTCCTTGAATGACAAAGCCCTACATTAGTGTTTGCCCCAGATAATAAACCAATCAGATCACCCGAATTTTCAAATTTTCAATAGATTTATTGGTGTAGACTCATCACTTATCCATGAAGAGAGTCTTCACCAATAAATCCACTGAAGACTTGAAAATTCAAGTGATCAGAAATGTACAGTCTTCAGTGGCTTGTCACGTCTAAAAATAGCTTCAACATGACAGGTCAAATTGATTTAAAAGTTGATGTAGATTTCTCGAATGAGCGTTTTTTCTCATTACAGAGGAACAGATGAAGGGAGTATTTGGCAGTATTCTCCATAAAAAGTATTTTATGGTTACTCATTAGAACCACCTCGACGAGGCGGTTCTATGGCTATCCATAACATTATTTTTAAAATTAACACACAATATTGTAAAAAACGTGGATACTTATTAGAATCGCCTCGATGAGGCAGTTCTATGGGTACCCACAGCATTTTTTAAAGCATGTTGTAGATATTTGTTAGAATTGCCTCGAAAAGGCAGTTCTAATGAATATCCACAACATACGTTTTTTATGGAGAAATAAAAATAATCCCAAATTATCACAAAATACTCCTCTTATATGTTCCTCTGTAATAAGATGCATCTCGTAACACAAATCAAATGACTATGATTTGTGTAATGAGAAGAAAATAATCCTCATTCAACAAAGGAAAATCAAAGTGACCAGCCATGTTTGAGCTCCAAAAACTGAATGAATGGGAATGTGCGATGTCATCTGAACACAAATTATAAATGACAGCATGACACTCACTCTAGAAGCAGTATTCTAATTATGCTCCTCCTCTCCAAGCTAAATGACAGCATGACAAAAACTTTAAAAGCAGTATTCTAATTAAGCCCCTCCTCTCCAAGCTATTTTGGGACTGTCGTGATATTGCATCATGTTTTGACATTGCATAATTACTATAATCAAAGTACATGGGAGAGTGGTCATTTGGGGATTTTTTTATTTTAATATCATTACTATTTCTTTATTTTTATTTTTTTTTAAACGCAAAATATCTCTCAAACTGATTATCTGAAAGATGTTGGAAAACAGGGCAGACCAGGATCAGTTAATTATCTGGGGCAAACACTAAGCCGGTTAGAGGCTATGAAGAGAAATCTTCGCAATTAAGAACCTTCCGCTCGCTACGCTCGCTTCAGGTTCTTAATTGCGAAGATTTCTCTTCATAGCCTCTAACCTATACATAAAAGGGCCAACCCTTAAAGCAATGATTCTGCTCTTACGAAAGTAAATTCTTTCCTTCAAGACATGACGTCATTCAAAAGGGAAGCAACCATGGGGAAAGGAAGTTGCTTCCGCTTAAAGTATACACGTTTACCGTAAGAAAATGAAAGACACTCTCTCTCTTTCCATAAGAAAATGAAAAAATCTCTCTCCCTCTATCTCTCTCTCTCTCTCTCTCTCTCTCTCTCGCGCGCGCGCGCGGAGGCGAACAGATGAAAAGGCAATGATCATCAAGAACCGATACAATCGGATTCCACATCCCTATCTCAAACATGTCAAGACATCCCAAACAGAGGTTTGAGAAAATCAGACTTTTCCATTATATGAATTTCAGGTAGAATCTCGCTCTTATTCGAGAGGATAATGGCATACATTTCATCATATGACGTCGCTGTTATTCAGTGGGTAACGTCGTTTCATAAAAATCGTATGACCACACATTACATTACATTACATTAGGCTAATGGGGAGTTATAATAGGCGATGCCTCTTGTGCCCCATGTCTGGTCATAGTAAGCTTGTCCAGTCTGTTCTTGAAAGAATTAATTGTCTTAGCAGAAATCACATCATCCGGTAATGAGTTCCAAGCGTTCACGACTCGGACACTAAAAAAATTTGACCTCTGAAGGATACTCTTGTTTAACCTGGGTTTATAAATCTTCATAGAATTGCCCCTTGTTCTACTTTTATCACTATCAATCATTTTAAAAAATTTATTGCACTGAACCTTCTCTTTTCCAGTAATAATCTTGTACGCTTCTATCAAATCACCACGTTTCCTGCGATCTTCAAGAGAAGTTAATCCTAGTCGCTTTAATCTATCACCATATGACAAATGTCTCAATTCTGGAACCATTCTCGTGGCTCTTCTTTGAATTTTTTCTAATATTTCAATATCTTTCCTATAGTAAGGGCACCACGCTTGAATGCAGTACTCCATATGACAACGCACATAAGTCTTGTACAACAGGGCAAAACTGGAGATATCAAAAGTTGAGAAAGTCCTTTTAACTATACCAAGGGCAGAAGATGCTTTCTTGGCTGCCTTAACACACTGTAAACTTGGTTTAAGATCTTCAGTCAAATAAACTCCAAGGTCACATTCTGCTGATGCTTTATCTAATGTGGTACATCCAATCTTGTAGTCATGTCTTGGATTATTCCTACCCACATGCATAACTTTACATTTTGATTCATTGAACTTGAGAAGCCATTCACTGGACCATTTATACAGAATATCAAGATCTCTCTGCAATAATACTTTTCTACTGGCTTTATCAAATACTTTGGTATCATCCGCAAAAAGTTTTGCGGTTCCCTGTATTAACTCCGGTATTTCATTAACATACAGAATAAATAAGAGGGGCCCAAGGACAGAGCCCTGGGGCACCCCGCTTAAGACCTCAGCTGGCTGTGAAAATTTACCTCGTAGAGAAACGGTTTGAGTTCTATTACCCAAGAAATTTGTAATCCATCTAGTAAATGTCTCTCCAAATCCATACTTAGATAACTTATGAATAAGCCTACGATGGGGAACACTATCGAAAGCTTTCCTGTAATCAAGGAACACAATGTCAATCCCTTCACCATTATCTAATTGTGATGTTATCTCTTCTAAAGTTTCTAATAAGTTGGTCAAACAAGATCTATGACTAGTAAACCCGTGTTGGTTCTCTGATAAGAGTTTATTACTTTCTAGATGATCCAACATTTCATCTCTTATTATGGATTCCAGTATCTTACATGGTACGCTCGTTAAACTAACAGGTCTATAGTTTTCAGGTGAACTGCGGCAACCCTTCTTAAATATCGGTGTAACATTAGCATGTTTAAAATCACTAGGCAAAATGCCAGATACAACAGATTTCTGGAATATGACCATTAACGGTTTAGCAAGACTGTTTCTACATTCCTTTAATAGTCTTGGGTTAATACCATCAGGGCCTTGAGACTTATCCGTTTTTAAGTTAGACAACTTTTTCTTCACTTTCTCTTCAGTAATGATTATGTCATTTTTCACAAATTCAGTCCTATTTTGAAATTCAGGTAACTCAGTAGTGTCTCCTTCTTTAGTGAAAACAGAGCTGAAAAAGTCACTCAGAACTTGACAACATTCAGAATCGTTTTTGGTAAAATTACCGTTGCCTTTATCTAGATTAGTCACTTTTACTTTCACTTTCTGTTTATCTCTAACATAGCTATAAAACCGTTTGGGGTGTGTTTTGATAGATTTCATTATATCAGATTCATAATCTCTCTTAGCTTTCCTTATAACTTCATTTGTAATATTTCTCTGTTTGATGTAAGCCAATTTGTCAACATATCTTTTAGTCCGTCTATACTTTTGAAACATGACTGATTTCAGTCTTACTGCATCTTTGACTTTCTTACGAAACCACGGCTGTTTATCTCTTTTATTGTCTGTATTAGTGTCTTTAAAAGGAACATATTTTGTAACACCTTCCTCGATAACTCTTTTAAACTTGGTCCATGAGCTTTCCACATCTAAATCTTGTAAATCCTTACTCCAATCTACAGAGTTAAAGAATATATCTAAGGAATTAAAATCTGCTTTATGCCACATAGGTTTTGAAAAACTACTTGTGTGTTCATTACCTAATAACTCTCCACAATGGAAGTCAAATTTCAACACAACATGATCACTTTTACCAACTGGCTGTTCATATTTAATGTCACTTACCATCATCTCATCATTTGTAAACAACAAATCTAATAGTGAGGGCTCTTGATCAATTCTAAATCTCGTGTTCTCTAAGGCATGCTGATAAAGAAATAGGTCTTGAGTGATGTCAAAAAACTTGTTAGGTAAAGAATCATCGTTTCCTTGTACATACATACTATTCCACTTAATGTCTGGCATGTTAAAGTCTCCCATTATCAGAATATGTGTTACACCCTTTATGGTAACCGCTTTCTGAAAAGTCTGCAATAATTTTTCATCATTTATCTGATTACTAGAAGGGCTTCTGTAGATTACTCCTACCAATAACTTATTTTCATTGTTCAAATTAACGATTCTCCACACCGATTCCTGAAAACCAAGGTCATTTAATTCACTGCAATTCAGTGTATGAAAACAGTTATGTACATACAATAAAGAACCTCCTCCTTTCCCATCAACCCTATCACAACGAAAGAGTTCATAGTCACTTAGTTCAATTTCAGCATCCCTCACCTCTGAGTTTAACCAAGTCTCTGTAATACCAATAATTAATGGCTTAGAACAATTAACGGAATCTACAAATTCATTAAACTTATTGCCAATACTTTGAATGTTTGTATAGTAACATGGAAACGAACTAAACGCAAAATTTAATGAACTGTTTAACGTATTTACATTGACTTGTGTAGGAGTATTATAATTACTCTGCGCTGGGCATGGACCTCCTGTCTGGAGGTCCCCGACTTCTGTCAGCCTGCCTAGCTGGAAAAGTCTTTATTTTGTCATCAACAATGGCCACATTTTCACCATCCTGTCTCCTTTTAATAACTTCAGCAAGCATAGCTTTCAGCTCAGTTCTTTGCTTGGGGGTTCTATCTGGACTAATGAATATTTTCTTGACACTTTCATCTCCACTTTTCCTAAGTAACTTGCCCCTCTGCAAGATTTTGCTCTTAGTTTCTACATCTGGGACAGTTATTTGCAAAGGTCTGCATTTATCTTTCATTTTCTTACCATGCCTAATAACATTTGATACATCTGATTCAACTTTTAGTTCCTGTAGAACATCTCTTACATGAAGGAGGTCATTGGTCAAATCATTCTCCGCATCTTCAGCAGCCTCAGGTACCTTGAAAAGTAGTAAATTGCATTTTCTTTTCTCAATCTCTTTCTCTTCTTGAAGCATCTCTTTTACTTTGTTTTCAATTTTCTTGTCCAAAATATCTTCCTTATTTTCTTGGATTAGCTTAAAGTCATTAAAGTTTTTAAGCAACAGATCTACTTTACTGTTTAAGGCTGTGAGCTTAGCACTATCTGGACCAGTAAACAGAGATTCAGCATCTTTGATGCAATTATCAGGGCAGAACCACATTACAGAAGGCTCTTTACTGAGGACTTTATACACATTATTGCTCATTTTGATACAAGCTGAATGATTCCATGCTTTACATTTGCAACAACACAATGCCCTGTCAGAATCAGTTACTTCTTTGGAGCATACAGGACAGATGTTTGATTCATCGCCAGCGGCGTCATGAGAATTCGTGACTGCAGCAACATACGAGTGGTCAGATGACACACATCTTCCTCTGAGACCAGCGCCACCAGACATATTTGGGCAGAGGACTTATACACCAAAACTCTTAAACCCAATTTAAGCCTTCCTCTTCCTCTTAAGCTGTTTATCTTCTTAGATTTAGCTCCCTCAATTTTTCCACGCCATGTGCCTTCAACCGGAACCGGAAGTCCTGTAATAACACTTTGGCGCGTACACGTAAGGTCATTGACAACGTCCATGTCAACAATGCGATTTCTTATTGAAATATTATTCAGTTTGAACGCGTTAAAATCCCATTCATTTTAGAGGGTCATATGATAAACAGAATCTTACACTCGTGGTCATTTCATATGAACTTTATGAAACTCGTCGAAGGCTCGTTTCATGAATTTCATATAGAATGACCACTCGTGTAAGATCCTCTATGTATGCCATGCTCCTTTCCAATTATGAGTGAGATGACATCATATCTGTTACCATAGCAACTATTGAATTATCAACTGTTGTGCTCAGTGCCTTAGCAGAATGACGTTATGACGACGTCACTTAGACATCAATATGAACTCTAAATAGCTATGGTAACAGATATATGACGTCATTGGTTCTCGAGTATGGCAAGCAATGTATGCCATGCTCCACCAATTGTTCAATGACATTGCAATCTGAAATTCTTTCAAAAGAAACTTCAGATTATTATTCAAGTCAATTAATTCCATGTTACCAGTCCATTATTCAGGATCATTTAAAGCGGCGGAGCCTTGTCACGAGAATGGTACAGTATGCAGGAATAGCCGAGACTCGCATCGTGCGGATCAAAACATAAATGAGCCGCGACACGACAAAACCAACAAAGTGGTTGTGCGCCCAGCGCAGACTCAGATCAGCCTGGGCATCTGCCCAGTCTGATCAGAGTTCTCGCTGTCCGCGTGGAGGTAGCTTAGACCCTAAGCTACCCTTTGTGCGCCAAGCAGAGATACTGATCAGACTGGGCGGATGTCTGGGCTGATCTGAGTCTACGCTGGGCGCACAACCACATCGCTGGTTTTCTCGTGTCGTGGCTCAAATGTACATGGCTGATGCAAGCAGGGAATATCGAACTGACATTGTGCGAACGGAAGGCTGATCTAAGACTTTTCTGTTTGCAAAGGTGATACGGCACATTGTATCGTACTGCGATGAAAATCCAGGCCAAATAGCTAACATACAAAAAAGCCCTTCAAGTATTAGAAAGACACAGTTTCCAGACTTGCATCAGCATTTCATTGATGTTTTAGCCTGCATCAGTAAAGTTCGCGCTAGTTTTATCGTAGGGGCTTGAATCATTTTATTTGGGTAAAAAATACAGACTGTATTCTTTAATTTACCTAAATCAGCATGATTCAAGTCCCTATGGTTTTACTTTAGCGAAAGTTTCGCGAAAATAAAATTATCGCGAAAATTTTCGATTTATAGTAGAAATGACTGAAAACGATGTTCTTACCTAAAGATGCACCCTCTCAAATGTTTTGCAACTAGTCACAGAAAAAAGAATATATCCTTACAAGTGGGTCGCATGACAGCAAAACCGTACCTTCGGCTGTGAGGAACGTGCGCGAACATTCAGTGCAGTCCTAGCAGCTTGAAACACAAATCGAAGACTTCACTGTTCATGTTTTCAGTGTATGCTTCTAGAATTGTTTATAATATTGAATTCGCTCATAAGAGACTATGCGGAAATATAGCCTTTTAGTGCTTCGCTATGTGCGTCTTAAATGCGTTTTGCACCTGACCCTCAACTAGATGGGATACGACAGCCGTATAAGCCTCTAAAAGCTGACGCGAGCAACGAATTCGAAGAAGAGCACAGGCAGGCTTGCATTTTTCAAGAGCCTTTAAGGTGCACCTGTAGATTCTCCTTTGTGTGCGCTCCGATCAGTCTGTGCGAGTTCACTTGTTATTTTGAATAATTTGTCTTCACATATAAGCAAGGGTCCTTTACTCCTGAGGTGGCCCCGAATTTATTTCTCTCTAGATGCATCAGTATTCGTAACAAATATTAGCTCCTCCGAGGAAATATGGGTCATCCTTTATACCCCAGACCTCCTAAGCGGTTAACCTGTACTAAGTGCACTTACTTTCGTCAGTAACTAACAACTGTCTTTCTTGAATCGGCGAAAGGGGAAACGAAAGTAAGTGGCTGGACCGGGTATCGAACCCGGGACCTCTGGCTCTGAAGTCAGACGCGCTACCGACTGCGCTACGCGGCCCGGTTATACTTACAAAGTGAGTGCTTCTGTATTACTTATTGAGCCGCGACACGACAAAACCAACAAAGTGGTTGTGCGCCCAGCGCAGACTCAGATCAGACTGGGCATCCGCCTAGTCTGATCAGAGTCTTTGCTTTGCGCTTAAAGCGTAGCCAAGGGACTAAGCTACTTCTGTGCGGACAGCGAAGACTCTGATCAGACTGGGCGATTAAGCGCAAAGCGAAGACTTTGATCAGGATAATCAGGCTGATCTTAGTCTTCGCTGGGCGCACATTTTCTCGTGTCACGGCTCATTTGTCGATATATGGGCTGCCAACAGCATGGTTTGACATATGCTGATTTTTTGTTCTTCCGGTTTGCAAGAGGGTAGATGAATAAACCATATTCACTCTGAGTGGCCCTAATTTGGTTTTCAAAAAATGATAGATAAAAGCCGCTCCAGTTTTTGGCAGATCATAGACCAATATCTAGTACAATGTTAGGTACAGTTTTGGCATGGTGTGCATGAATGATAGTTTCGAGCAAAACGCTAAGCAATCTGTCAACAGCCAATCTTCATAATTTAAATGTCTGTCACAAGCCGATTTCTGTCAGGTTTTCTAATGACAGACTTTCCTTATATAAGTAATTAATTGTAAGGATTATTCTGATTAAATCTGACCAAAATCCGTTCAGCTTTTCAAGAGATAATGGCATTTCAGAAAAATTGGACTCGTAAACTGAAAGTAGGTCACTGTGACCTTATTCTGCTTTATTTCTTTATTCTCATATTATTCTAAACCAAAGTCCCACTGATGCTCCATGCAAAATGTCAACCGAATATAACGTCGTTCTTGGGAAAAATATGATTTTGTTGTTTTTGTTATTTTTAGTAACGGGGGACATCTTGAAGTCTCGACCTAGCAGAATTTAAGAACTTTGAAACCCTGTAGTCTGTACATGCTGTATATGAGATTTTAAAACCATGGATGCAAGGGGTTTTAGAGAAATATCATTTAATGGACTTAAATGCTAGGGTCGACGCAAATGTAAACGGACGGACGGACTAACGGTGCGACGGACGGAAAACCGGACGCCTATATCGCACCTTGCTAAAAGAGGTGCGACAAAATGGGTGTCCGATTTCATTTTCCGGACTGAATGCAAAGCTGCGTTGACCCTTACCAGACGTCGTAGACGTGCATGATCTGAGTCGACACTGTAGAAATGAGACACGAGAAAACCAACAAAGTGGTTGTGCGCAAAGAGCAGACTAAGATCAGACTGGGCATCTGCCTAGTCTGATCAGTGTCTTCGCTAAGCGCTTAAAGGGTAGCTAAGGGTCTTCAATGCGGACAGCGAAGACCCTGCTCAGACTAGGCGGTTGCCCAGGCTGATTTGAGTCTGCGCTGGGCGCACAACCACTTTGTTGGTTTTCTCGTGTCGCGGCTCATTGATATCTGCAGTAAATGCAAACATTGTAGACCTTGATTTGACGCCGTGTTCAGGCTGCGGCATTAAATCAGGGTCTCCACAGTTTGCCAAGATCCTTTTTATAGACGCTAGACTAAAAGGGTTGTATCAGCCCATGCACGATACATGTACGCTGCCCCAGGACAGATTCTCCTATTGTCATCTGAACTAACTTTGAGTGATTACCACATGATTATCTCACTGATCTTGACTGGCACTCAACATTTCTCCTTTCAACTTGAATGTTTAAAATGGACTCTTCCATCGTTGACTTCAGATCTCCCATTATAGAACAATTTGATTCATTGGCTTATCCAGTTTTGGAACAGACCTAACCGCTTTTGTGTGAGAAGCAGTCCATTATGGTGAAATGGGGTTTCGGAACCATAATTACCGCCCCCCCCCCTCCCCCCCTCGCCCTCCAGTATATGAAATTGACTCTTCCATCGCTTTTGGACGAGTTCATTATTTTAGAGAAGGGATGTTTGACAAAAGTTCACTGACAGTAAAAATCCTTTTACCCCTTAATATCTTAAATTGATTCTTCCATGAATTATTTTGGAGCAGTCCATTATTTAGAGTAGGAGTTTCAGAAAATCACAATACGTTTATCGCCCCTAAATATGTAAAGTAAACTCTTCCTTCTTTGTCTTTGGGTCAGTCCATCATTTAGAGGGGTGTTACTGGTAGTTAAAATCATTTTACTCATATGTATGGAATTGACTCGTCCATCTTAGAGCCGTCTATTATTTATATACAATAGGGGCATGCGATAAAAGTTTGTAACGGCACAGTTCACCTTACACCCTAAATAAATGGACTATTCTGTTGTTTGACATGGGGCAGGCCATATCCAGAGGAGGTGTTTTATAAAAAAAAAAAAAAAAAAGAAGAGAAAGAAATGACACATTTTACAAGTTGAGTGATCCTCAAATGAGAATCTCCGCTGATCAAGTAATAGGTCAGTTGGCTTTTGTATTGGTGAGTGACGCTCAGAAGCACCGTTTCCGCTATTCCGCAGATTTTTTTTATCCTGTATGGTCTTTAAATATTAAATAAAGAAAGACACCTATATATATAGGATAAAAAATACTACCATTTTGTATTCAACATAAAAAGAAATGGGATATATTTAGATACATTTAATTTCAAATGAGAATTTAAGATCGGGGAAATGTCCATTACAGGCTTGGTCCAGGCACAAATTATGATGATTTCGTATTTGAGGGGAGTATATGTCCCCGCGACGGGAAGAAATGCCTTAATATGCATAGAAGTGTAGAACTAGATAAGAATTTGCACCGGTAGATTCTGGTGGACAGTTTTTATGTACGCAGGGATCTTGGGCAATGGCGAAGCGCTGAGCAGTCCTGTGGTGTTGTAGCGGTTGCTATTAGACTTTTGTCAGCCGAAGATGTTAGATATTTGCTTTTTGTTTATTTTTTTTTCCTTGTCCCTCTCTGATACTTTTGTATCTGACCCAAAATCTTCGAAGATGTTGGAGCCAGGAGTATATTTTAGAGAGAAGTAAAATTTGTAAAATATGAATATAGGGTTAAGAGAATTCTTCGACTGAAATCAGTCTACGGTTGCTATTTGCCTTTTCTTTTGACGTGGCTAATATTCTAAGTTGGCATAGGCTATGCAGTACGATGTACCATTTATGGTATTGCCCAGCATGGCCCTGGTTATCATGGGATACCGATGCATGGTATTGGCAAGCATTGGATTTGCTATACATGTGCAATCTGAGAAGCGAATGAGAATGAAGCCATTCTTGACATTAGGCGACATAGGAGTAGGCGAATGAGAATATGCGAAACGGGAGTAGGCGAAATGGAAATAGGGGAAATGGGAAAATCCTTTAATTTCATATTATTTTTAGTCTTCTGGTTTACATAATTAAAGGTGTACAATAGTTTGGGCGGGATGGGGTAGGGTGGGGGTGTGGGTTGGAGGAGGGGGCGGGGAAGGGGGAGGTGGCCAATGAGGAAATGTTTTCACAAGTATCAATTAAAATATTAATCGAACTTGAATATTCTTTTCGGGCAAAGGAATCAGTGTTGTCTAAAATCTAACAATCAAATGTGGAAATAAGATACATTACAGCCAAGAGCGTTTTGCTCCGTCTGAAAAGGCGCCTTTCCTTAATGGTGCGGTAAAAGGCGAGGAAAGTATTTAAACATGCAAAGTCTAAAATTATGTTAAAGTCCTATCATATTTCCAGATTTAAGTGCCATATTTGTGGACAACTTATTTCCTTTAAAAGAATATTTCCTTTAACAGAAAAGTTATTCCGAATAAAATGAAGGGGGGGAGGGGGGGGGGGAACAAACCGCCCCGCCACCCCGCCACCCCCCCCCCTTTAATATAATTGCCAATGACGACGAGTTAGATTCGAGCGCCCCGAAACAGTGAAATGCTACGAATAAATACAATCGCCATAGGCTTTTTTTCAAGATTACGGACACTTCGCGTACTGCTGCTATTATTTACAATATCGGTCGTCGTCGGTATTCTTCAATTAAATATTAAGTTTTCTCAACAGCCTGGCGGCCCTAGGGGCACTGGGGGATAAAGGCCCACTGTATCTTGGGCACAGCCATATGAAAGGCGGGGATCCTCTTTCACTGCCTTCAGTTATGAACCTAAAACTAAAAATTTATTCATCAAACTTTCCAACACTGGCCCTCAAATCAATCCCCAAAATGACGACATAGTCTTTTGACCGGTTTCGACACACTTTTAATCGATCGAGTGGTGATAGACTATCGATTCTCAATATTTCTTTGTACCAGAAAATGTCTGATAGCCTTTTCACTAGGACATGTTGTTATCGTGCAGATGTTATTCAAGTGTCCTGGAGAAATGTTACGATGACCTAACGTGGTCTTTTAGCCTATTCCGGCGGACTTTTTCAGTTTCAGAGCACCAGTAAATAAACAATTCAAACCATTTTCTTTGTTTTTGGTATTTATCAGCAGAGATTCCTGATAATGAAGAATCGACATATTTATATTTTACCTCATATCTTTTTACACAGATATTGCCTTGACCGTTTGTTTGAAATGTTGCTAAATATGCACTGTTTAGCAGTTTTAAACCCAGTTCATGTACCATTAATACAGAAACGAAGCCGTTACTGTATGTTGTTTTGACCAATAAGTGCTAACAAGAATGTCCATAAATATATTTTGCCGACACTTTGTTTAACGCCGGAAAAAAAAAAGTCGACGTACACCGGAATAGGCGAGTGCATCGGAATAGGTCAACTTTGAACAAGTGTACATGTACGTAGCCAGCCTAACATGAGTACCCTTAGCCACATTATACACCTTTACACGTAGTGACAATAATTTTTTTTTTTATGACAATAATTTTATTCAGTACTACTGGCCTCCGGCCCATAATACAAATTACAATAAATCCAAAATATTATAATATCGAGTGCGCTAAACTCAATTTACCATTCACATATTCACATCAAAAATAATGTATCCCAACTGTTCTATCCTACACGCCCTACGCGTTCGAGTGAAAACATGTAAATAAGGTATATAAGATCCGACGCTAGCCGTGCACAGCCCACATCAAAACCGAAGCATATCAGATCTGCCTGCACTCGAGTGCGTATTGCATATAGTGACTCATACAAAATAATACCTTAGATCCAATACCACTAAACACCGCAAAATAAAGACACCGTAAATTATTCCCCATCTATCAAAGAGGAAACCCATCCTTACGAAAACGACTATTATATATAAATAAACTCATCAAGATAACTTTCCCACCCAAAAGACTCTGCAAAAAACAGCTAGAGTATGACCCCCATCACATATTTTGATCAGCAAAATTCAAAATTCACGGTCAGAAATATGATGTACATATAGGAAATAATGCTCATAGCTAATAATACAAAATACCTATAATTGTCAACATGCGTCTGAAATCACGCGATAGAGTTTATCAATATCTTTTGCTAAAATGGGAGCATTACTAATCACTTTATGTTGTCTCATTAAGCTTATCCCTTCTAATGTTAAATGCATAATATATATATTTTGCTAGATTTAAAACTTGATCTTTATTACCTTTAAAAAGAGAATGGAACGTTTCAACAGTTGCATGCCGGCTATCAATATCGGGAAAATATACTATTCTAAGAGAATGATAAACGGGACAACTCATTACAAAGTGAAACTCGTCCTCTATTTCGTGTCTGTCGCAAAGAACACATAATCTTTCCTCATACGGAATATTATTATGTCGGCCAACTTCAACATTCAAACTATGAACAGAGCATTTTAATTTTGACAACGCTATACGGAACTTTATAGGTATATTATAGTGAATATAATTTGCCACCTGCATAGCTGGCATTATAAATTTATAATGCCGTGCTTTACCAGAGTTTACAATTTTAGAACACCAGTCTTGGCTACTACAATCAATTAACCTCTGTTTAAATATTTTCATAAATAAGCTTATATTACCAACATCCTCTGCAACCCAAACATAGCCAAATCCATATCTAAATAGTAATTCTCTAACTTTAGATGCCCATGTTATTCGCCCATTTTCGTCTAAATTTCTTAACATTCTATAGCATTTATTAGGAAATCTGTTTATATTCATTCTTGTTAACTTAATCCAATACTTTATACATCTACAAAAATAGTCAACATACAAAGGGTATCTACCACATTCACCCCGAGCAAATTCATTAAAAGTACCTTGAGGTAATTTCAAAAACTTTTTACAGACATCATACTGAACTCTTTCTATACAGTCAGATACTTCAAAACCCCATATTTCAGCCCCATAACATAGAATAGGTTTAGCTACTGAGTCAAAAAGTTTAAACAGTTCAGAGTATTCAAAATATCCTATAGCATTTTGCAATTTTGCCAAGGAAATAACTGATTTTCTAGCCTGTATAGCTAAAGTCTCTTTGGCCTTAGTCCAAATCAATTTAGGAGTAATATACAAGCCCATATATTTATAGGATGAAACTGTCTCAATGGATTCTCCTTTAAAATACCATTTTTCATATTTTCTTAGGAAACCACCGTTTCTAAAAACAATTACTTTAGTTTTAGACAAATTGATTTTCATATCGGTTCTATCGCAAAAATTTGAAATAACATCAATCTGCGCTTGCAAAGCCCTGACTGTGTCACTAACATTAGCCATATCATCTGCATATAAAATCGCAAGTATATCTGATTCATCATTTGAAACCTGTATACCTGTTATACCGGAATCCTTTAATTCGTCAACTAGATCGTTTATGAAAAGACTGAAAAGTATAGTGGACAATTTACAGCCTTGCCTTGTACCAATATTACATTTAAAATAAGATGTGCACTTGTCATTTTTTAATTTTACACCGGCATGCAAATTACTATACATTGCGATTAATAACTTTAAAACCTTACCATGGACACCTTTACGTATTAAAGAATTTATAAGTTCTGCATGATTTACCCTATCAAAGGCTTTAGAAAAATCCACAAATAAGCAATAAAACCGCCCACCCTTCTTGCTTAAGTACTTCTGACCCATTGACATTAAAGTAAAAAGATTATCTGTGGTGGAATACCCTTTCCTAAACCCCGCTTGACACTCATCTATTTTAGAATTTTCTTCAGCCCATTCATAAATTCTATTATATAACATTCCAGTTAAAATTTTGTTCAACACATCAATTAATGAAACTCCCCTAAAATTATTTGGATCATTCATTGATCCTGACTTATGTATTGGACAAAGAATGCTGTGAGACCAGTTGTTTGGATACCAACCAAGATCTAAGATTCTATTATATAATGGTAGTAGAATTACTGAAATTTCATTAATCGTAAATGTCAACATTTCTGAAATAATACCATCAGGACCCCCTGCTTTGCCAAGTCTCAAGCTTTTAATACTAATTCTCATTTCTGGCATAGTAAATGGAGCATTAAAAGTGTCGTTATAATTACCATCTTCACTATATTCATGCACATTCTCATATAGATTACCTATATTTTCAACATACAAGAGCTCCTTGAAATGACTCACCCACCGATTAGGGTCAATATTATTTATTACTTTATCTTTATACCTGAATTTTTTCACAGATTTCCAAAACAGACTACTATTATTTCGTGAAGCAATGAGCTCGTCTCTATTTTGTTTCTGTAAATCTAACTTCTTCTGCCTACATATATCTTTAAATCTATTTCTTACTTCTTTATATTTATTCAAAGTTTGTAAATTATTATCATTTCTAAATTGTCTTAAAAGTTTAAATTTTTCTTTCTTTATTTGATCACATTGCCTATCCCACCACGGCTCTTGTAATAATTTAGCTTTGCTCCTTTTTATTTTCATACATTCTGCAGCTGTTTGATAAAGACTAACTATCAGCTCCACACACTCATCAATATTTACGTTAATTTTATCAAATATATTATCCTTCATTGTTTGATACAACAAAATAAACCTCTGCAAAAAGCTATCTATACAATTTTCTTTCCACCTGAATTTCATAAAAACCTTATCATTAACATTATCAGTTATTGAACTGTCCATATCCTCTCTAACGTAGTTAATCTAAGGGTGTAGAATCATGGCTAAAACACAGACAACCCTTTCTTAAAGGCAACCTCTTTTAAGCAAAAATATGTCTTACAAGACCAAAATCTCTTATTCCACAGTAGTATTTTCAGTATAATTTGACCTGCAAGTACTTGTCTCAGGCAAGCTGTTTTTGCCTGCCTCTTAGAGTGCAAGCTTCAAAGAGTTTGACATTTTCACCTTTTCAAGGTTATTTCACTATTTATAACAAGAAATGTTACAGTATGTAACAAATGCCCCCGAATTCCCCTTAACTAACATTTGACACCTGGTTGTGACCTTGACCATGTGCATGGAGCCTAAATGTTGCGCAAACATACGCATTTTGCTTTACTTTTCTGTAAAGTTTAAATGCATTTCAGAAGTTTAAGATTATTTATGGGGACAAAATTCGACCACTGAACAAACTTTGTTGTGTGGCTCTGGGGACCTTAATCTTGCTTCTGACATACCTTATCATTATGCCTTAGCTTTCGGTGAAGTATAATCATATTTGTTTCAACGGTTTTACCTATTCCTGAAAACAGAATTTGACCTTTGATCCTTTACGTGATTTGACCTCTGACCCCACCCTGACCTTGGGCAGGGGAATATATATTTCATTTGTGACATACACTTCATTATGGTTTACTTTTTTAAGAAGTTTAATCAAATTTGTTTAGGTACTTCTTAGTAATTGGGAAGAAACAACGTGGGGCCGTATTCATAAAACGATTTAAGTGGTTGCTATGCTGTTGCTAAGGCAAAATATCTATAAAGGAGATTCCCTACAACTATGAAATTTGGTCTGGAGGAACAGTCTTTGTAAAACTGTTCCTCCAGAGCAAATTTCATAGTTGTAGGGAATCTCCTTCAAAGAAATTTTGCCTTAGCGACAACATAGCAACCACTTAAGTCGTTTTATGAATACGGCCCCTGACCTCTAACTGTGACCTTCACTTTGGGTGGAGGAACCTACGTTTGCGTCTGGCATAACTTTTCATTATGCTTTATGTTTCTGTGAAGTGTAATACAATTTGCTTCAGGACTTTTTCTGAGTAATTCCTGAGACATGAGTTGACCTCTGACCCCAGATTGTGACATTGACCTTGTGTTGGGTCATAAATATTGAGTACAAAATACCTTTTCATTATGGTTTACGGTACCTTTCTCAGAAGTCTGGTCAATTCGATTCTGAAGGTTTTAAGTAATCGCCGACACGATTTGACATTTGACCCTCATTGTGGCCTTGACCTTGGGCGTGGGAATCTAAATGTTGCGCGACACACCTTCTTGTTATGTTTTGCCTTACTGTGTAGTTCATCAAATTTACTCCAAAGCTTATAAGTTATTGCTGAGAGACGATTTGAGACACAAATTGACCTCTGATTCGACTGTGGTTTTGATCTTGGGCGTGGGAACCTAAATCTTGCGCGCGACACACCTTTTCATTAGGCTTTATCTTTCTGTGTGAAGTTTCGTCAAAGTTGCTTCTGTAGTTTTTAAGTTATCGCTGCGACACGATTTGTAACGGACGGACGGACCGACCGACGGACGGATAGTGCGATTTTAATATGCCTCCTGAATTTCATTTGGGGGCATAAAAGCACACTGACATAATATTAAACGAGATTTGACAGTGCCATATTTTCACTAAAACCTCAAGAGAATGTGATACAGGACTATCACGGTCCTCTCGTTTCTAAAAAAAAATGCCTGCATTAAATGCAAAACTGAAGGCCCTTATTTGACACCAAGTTCTGCGACAGCAAATCCGGGTCTACACTGTTTGCTAAAATCCCATTTTTTGGACGTAAATCTAAAAAGATTTAAATCCACTCACTACACACTGCCCCAGGACAGATACCCCTTTTGTTCGCTAATGTTACTTGAGTGACTACCAGGATTAAGAATACAAAAGTTCGTCGTATATAAGTTGAGTTCAGGACTTTTGAATCATCCTTTCAGTTTTCAAATATACCTTTGTGTTCGAAGCAGCCCATTATGTTGAACAGGGGTTTTTGAATTGGAAAAAAAATCTTCTCCCCCGAATATGTAAAATGGACTCTTTCATCAGTTATTCACCAGTCCATTATTGCAGAGAAGGGTTTTTGATTAAACAAATACTCGTATTACAAATTCTTTCACCCCTAAATAACTTACATTGACTCTTCTGTCAATTATTGTGGAGCAGTCTATTATTTATGGTAGGAGTGTCAAAAAAGCACAATATATATTCGTCACCCCTGAATGTATAAAGTAGACTTTTCCATTTTTGTCTTTGGGTCAGTCCATCGTTTAGAGGGGTGTTACTGTTAGTATAAATCATTTCACCCATATATATTAAATTGACTCGTCCATTGCAGAGCAGTCAATTATTTAAAATAGGGGTGTTCGAAGCAAAGTTTACCCTACACCCTCTAGCCTCTGTCTGTGACATAGGTCAGTGCATTATTTAATGAAGATGTTTTACCAAAATGACGAAAACTGCACAAGGGCTTTTACAAGTTGAGCGATGCTCAATTGAGATTGTTAGACCAACTTTGGCTTTTGTATCGATATGAAACAGTGAGTGACGCTCAGCCTGAAAGAGCGGATCACTCACACCTACGCATTAGGTTTGGGTAACCGGCGCGCTGAGTTTTGTTCATCTTGTTCTATGTCTTTTCAATCTAAAATAAAGATAGCTGTAGTGTAGGTAAGTATATTACCATTTTGTATTGACCGTAAACAGTCAGGTACATAACCTTTAAAAGTTAAAAAAAAAATATAACTTGAAGCAGTTAAAAATTATCCTATTTACCACTAATTTCAAAGTGAAGTTGTAGAAAATAACTTATTTAAGTTATGTCTGAAATTATTTAGGCCAAGGTCAGATCTGCAATCTCCAAATAAATAACTGTTGTAAGTTAAAAAGTAGCTAATTTCCTGATCTTCAAGGGCCTTGCGTACCAATTTCTAGACGATGCGTACAGAATTTTATTGCTTAAACATAAAGTTATGTAAGAGATCTTTGAGGGAAAATTACCCAACTGTCCATAAAAATTGCTGTAACTCCAGAATATGAAGGTGAAAAAAGACACTTTAACTTAAACAGGTTACTTTTGCTATAGTCAAAAAAAATTATAACTGATTCAAGTTATATATTTTTTAATTTTTAAAGGTTATGTACCTGACTGGTAAAGGAGCATTGTATTATATTGGATATTTTGATTTAAAATGAGAAATACGGAGCCCGGGAGGGGACATGGCAATACATATACTGACTTCGTTCCCACGAAATGCATTTCTTTCCCACGCATTACTTTTTCGTTCCCTCAGTTTAGTATTTCGTTCACTCAAAGTTATATTCCGTTCCCACGCTTTACTTTTTCGTTTCCACGCATTCCTTTTTCGTTCCCTCAATTTAGTATTTCGTTTCCTCAAAATAGTTTTCCGTTCCCACGCTTTACTTTTCCGTTCCCTCCAAATAGCATTTCTTTCCCTCAAAATAACATCCGTTCCAATGCATTACTTTTTCGTTGCCTCAAAATAATATACCATTCCCATGCATTACTTTTTCGTTGCCTCAAAATAATAATTCGTTCCCTCAAAATAATATTTGGTTCCTCCAAAACAACATTTTGTTTCCACGCATCTCTATTTCGTTTGCACGTTCTAATATTTCTTTCTCTTGCAAAATAAATTCGTGTGCTTAAAATAGTATTTGGTTACCTCGCAATAATATTTTGTTCTATCACAGTAGTATTTTGAGCGTACAGATTACTATTCCGTACGCACGAAATGATATTTCGTTCCCACGATTTACTATTATTACACGCCTGGTAAACTATCACAGGTACCTCCGCGGAGGTACCGATAAAATGTTGTGACAGGCATCCGGAGCTACCTGTGACGGACCAAAAATAAACAAAAAACGGTAGGTATTCGTCTGTTTTGATAAAATTCATTATAACCAGGAAGTTTATTGAAAATCAAAGAATGCTATTCGACCCTTATAAGCATTAAGTTTTGTCACACAGTATATCCCCGGGAACTTTACATATATACAGAAGATATGACTTTTGAAGTGGCTTTAAGGTCAGTCGAAAGTACTTAAAACAAGAACAAATCGGTTGTTTTAGATCTTAAATGCACTTTTCTTGCATAAGAATTTGTTGATCTGGATACACTGACGTAAAGTAAACCTCCTTGTCCAAATATAAATGCCGATAAACTCCAAATAAGGCTGGATCGGTAAAAAAACAACTGGAGGTGCCTGTGACGGAATGGAGGTGCCTGTGATGTAAGAAAATATAGCGAAAATCTGAAGATTTATAGCGGTTGCAAATATTGATATTCTCCATCTCTAGACCACTGCCTTGAAAGAATCGTTCATTCAACGTCGCGATTTAATTTATCATAATGCGAATATCAAGCATATTTTTGTTAAAACGACAGACAATGATCATGAACTTATACAATCAGATTCTACATCCTGCTCTCAAAAGTAAGATGGAAGTAAGTATACATTGACAATAGTTCATAATAGACACGCATGGTAAACCGAATAAAGAGCTCTTTCCCAGACAGGTGGAAATTCACCTACCCCAAAGAAAACAACGCTGACTTCTGTTTTACCTATTTTATATTTTAAATTACAAAACAAACCAGAAAGCAAAGTGGGCAGCTTTACAGGTGACCTTATTGCCAGAAGACTACAGACAAGCGGACATAAGAACACATAACATCGATGCTTCGCAACAGAAATCCAAAATCCAAAGCAGATCATCTCAAAGAGTTATTGCCCGTTTAGTTTCCATATCTGTTAGTCAAACACTGACGAGCTGTACGAAGCTGTTGAAAATTTACTGCCTACTTCAGTGTTAGAATAGTTATGAAATGCGCTTAAATAAAAGGCAGCGTTTTTGTGAATGGTGATGACTGCCCGTTAGTCATTCCAAATCGTTAGAAATTGTCGAGGTCACACGCCATGCTAGCTACTCGAAACGTTTGTAAAAACAACGTTTCGGAAGATGACTTTTATGTTGTAAAAGTGCTCTTTTGTTACCAAATTTGATGCAGTGGCTATTCGGAGAATTTGAATTACATGTTATTTACAGTAAGATTCCGATCATTTCAATATACTAAACGGTGTAATATTGAGAACATGTCACCTGCCGATGATGTAATCTGTAGGCCTTACGGATGTATTTGGATTCTAGCGCCAACAATTCAAAACTACCCAGACTGAATCACTTGTAGCACCTATCACTCCAGTTACCACAAAGTTAACACATACAGCGAGCGTCATACGACACATGCGAGCGAAACATATGAGGTTCCAAAAGGATCAACACTATAGATACCTGTACGTGTATGTCTGTTGACGGGTATCGGCAATTTTGACAATTCGACACACCTTACGTGTAGCTGGCATGACGTTTGACCTCGACAATTTTTGACAAGTTGGAATGACTCACAGCCAGCACCTCCCGATCACAGTCATCACCAGTCACAAAAATGTTGATACTTATTCAAGCGCACATTTCATAACGATTCTGACACTGAATTAGGCAGTGGATTTTCATCAACTATGTCAAATTCGTCAATGTTTGACTAACAGAAGCGGAAACGAATTGGGCAATAACTCTTTGAGATTGTGTTTTAGAAATTTTAACGTGGAATTTCATGATATACGCATTATGATAGCTTAATGGGACGTTGAATAAATGATTCTTTCCAGGCAGTGGTTTAGAGAAGATGTCGATATTTACAGCTGCAATAACTATTCAGATTTTCACTATATTTGCTTACATCACAGGCACCTCCACACCATTGCAGGCACATCCAGCTGTTGTTTTGAAAAATCAAGCCTTATGTGTAGTCAATCGACATTTATATTTGAGCAAGGAGGTTACCTTAACACCAGTGTGCCGAGAAAAACAGATTCGTTTGCAATATCACTGCGTTTATGACCAAAAACGACCGAATTCTTTTTGTTTTGAGTACTGTGGGCTGACATCAAAGCCACTTCAAATGTCGTATCTTTGGTTAATATGGAAAGTTTAGGGTGATATAATGTGTGACAAAACTTTATGTCTATAAGGGTCGAATAGCACTTTCTGATTTTTAATAAACTCCCTGGTTATTTTATATTTTGTCAAAAAAGAGGAATACCTACCGTTTGTTGTCATTTTTTGGACAGTCACAGGCAGCTCCAGGTGCCTGTCACAACTTTTTATCGGTACCTCCGCCGGAGGTACCTGTGATAGTTTACCAGGCGTGTTATTAGGCTCATCTATTTTTAGCTTTAGACAGATCAGTTGGTCGTTGAAAAGAGCTCTGTTTTGAATAAAGGCATTTCATGATGATAATCAATTTGGTCAACATTATATTAAAACTTTGAACATGACAATCGAATTACATATTCTACTAACAATTTAAAAATAAGAAACTGAGAAAACGTAGCATCATTATAATTATAATAGGAAAACTTAACGCTGGTACAACGTCTACCCAACGTTGGACAAACATCACTGGCGTTTCTGAACGTTGGGTCAGCGTTGTCCGAACATCGCGTGCTCACTCGGCGGTGTCGACCATCAGTTGGCGGTGAACTTATATGTATGGTTCACGACGGGCTCTGGGTTCGTGATCAGTAGAGCCACTATTTTGTCCACGGGGCGCAGAGATGGTGATAGTGATTGCTGAGTTGCTTCCAGTGAAGGGGAGTCTGTTTTTGTGACTTCCTGTTTGTTTCCTTTGGCAGTGTGACCATATCGACGGGGTCTGCTCTCGCAGTAGGAATTTGCTCCAAGGGGAGCAAGTTCTTTCCTTTGCGAATTTGCCCCAGTTTTGGATTTGCAGAGACTGGGATGGCTGAATTGCTTCCCTTGAAGGTGTACCCATTCACCTTATCATTTAGATACTTGGTTCATGTAAGCCAGCTAAACTCAGGGCCCGGAAATACTCCAGTAATCTAAACGTGACAGTTGGCATAATAACATTTGAGCTATGGTAAAGCTGTGGTGTGTAAGTGTATCTCCATATTTTTCTGCCAGGTTTCCACAGCGAGACAACTGGTATGACTTCCTTCTTGCTTCCCTAGGTGACAGTGCCTTTTCTAGGCCTGCTATGGAGCGAGAGCATTTGCTTTGAAGGGGGCAAATTCGTTTGTTAGGAGTTGGCCCCGAATTAAAGGGGGCACAGAGACTGGGATGACTGAAAGTACTAGACTGGCTCCAGTTAAGAACATAAATAAAATAACAATAATAATAATAATTATAATAATAAAAATAACGATAATTATAATAATAAAAATAATGACAATGTTTAATATAAAACGATAAGATAAAAAATATGGTTGGCCTTCAGAACAAACGGAATCAAATTAAGACTTGTAACATTTAGAATAAAGCATTTAGCTTGGAAACAAGGCTGCTAAAATATACTATGGTTTTGCTTTTACCATCACTGAATATTTTTGCGAGAAAACAAACAGCCATTTCATAGGAACGAAATGTTAATTTGAGTGAACGAAATATTATGGTAAGGAAATGAAATATTATTGTGTGGGAAAGAAATGGTAACCCGTGGAAACGGAATATTATTTTGAGGGAACGAAATTTCAATCTGAGGGAACGACAAAGTAATGCGTGGAAACGAAATATTATTTTGAAGGAATGAAATGTTATTTTGAGCGAACAAAATTGTAAAGTGTGGGAACGGAAAGTTATTTGGAGGGAACGAAATGCTATTTTGAGGGAACGAAATAGTAAAGTGGGGGAACGGAATATTATTTTGAGGGAACGAAATGCTATTTGAGGGAACGAAATAGTAAAGTGGGGGAACGGAATATTATTTTGAGGGAACGAAATGCTATTTTGAGGAAACGAAATAGTAAAGTGGGGGAACGGAATATTACTATGAGGGAACGAAATATTAAACTGAAGGAACGAAAAAGTAAAGCGTGGGAACGGAATATTATTTTGAGTGAACGAAATATTAAATTGAGGGAACGAAAAAGTAATGCGTGGGAACGAAATGTATTTCGTAGGAACAAAATCAGTATATGTATTGCTATGTCCCCTCCCGGGCTCCGTAAAACAAAATACTGTCCTTTGTGGAAAGTTGTCTGGGCATTCCCTGTTCGCAGATATCAGATTAGAGGATGGCTAAGAAATACGAGGGGAGTTCAATAAGTTCGTAGAACTCGGTATTTTTCTATACAATTCAAAATTTCTTTCCTTTTTTTTTCATTTTTGTGCAGTGTAAACCTTGTCAGTTGAATGATAACAGCCGTTCAGTCAACACGTACTTTTTTGCTCTTACTTTTTGTTTGAAAACCTATACCCATAGGCAAAAATGGAAAGTCAGAATATTGAGTCCAGAGCAGTCAAAGTTGCTCACTAAGGAGGGTGCATACGCCAAAGAAATCCATCGACGCATGGCTGATGTGTATGATGATTATAGCCCAAAGTATTTCACAGTGGCAAAGTGGTCAGCAGAATTTAAACGTGGGCGAGACTCCTTAGATGACCCAAGGCCAGGTCACCCTGCTGATGTCATCAGCCAGGAGATGATTGACCGTGTCGAGAGACTTGTGCTAAACGATCACCGAATCAAAGTTGCAGAACTTGCTTCAGAATGTGGTATTTCTAATGGAAGTGTTTACACTATAATCCATGAACATTATGCATTTCAAAAGTATTTGCCAGGTGGGTACCCAGAAACCTGAACATGCAATATCGTCAGCAAAGGGTGGAGTCCAGAGTTGCACAAGCGGCTATTCGTGAGTGCAAGTTCGAGCAGTTAAATCACCCGCCATACAGTCCAGACCTGGCCCCAAGTGAGTATTATCTGTTTCGAAATCTGAAGTACTACTTGCGTGGAACGAGATTTCGGGACGATGATGCGCTCAAAGCTGCTTCAGAGGCTTGGTTTGAGGACCAAACAGACGACTTATATTTCAAGGGCATAGACTGCTTAACAGAAAAGTGGGCCAAATGCATTGAATTATATTGAAAAATAATGTTGAAACCATCTTCCAATCTGTGAGTTAAACCCCGAGTTCTACAAACTTATTGAACTCCCCTCGTAGATCAGCTCTAGGAGTGAATCGTTGAATAATAATTCACTGTTTGGAGGTCAGTTGTAAAGTGATATATCTTCTTAAAACTGACCGATAAACTGTGAATTATTGCTCAGCAATTCAATGCAAAGGATGAACTATTTCGATTCTAACGCTCAAAACGCTGACAAAATAATATTTGTCATTCAATTTCTACCAACCTTCCTGCCAGCACGTTCATGCTCCCGCCAATATCATAGCTGTATCACAGACTACTGTACGTTCTTTCTGTTTACGGTGATTTTAGAAAGAAAAAGACGTTTGTGAACGTCGAACATCCCAAGGCGTAACAAAATACGTCAGTAATTTCCAGTGAAGTCAGAAATTAGACTCACGCACTCTGAAACAGTGATTTGTTGCAGAATAAAACACAGAAACTTTCCAATGCTTCTATAGGCACACTGTGTTTGAACTCCCTATATTAATTGACTGATTGTTTTGGGTTTAACTGCCCTTTGAGACAGTATTTCAGTCTATATCGGACCGTCTCCCAGAGAGAGGGAGAAAGAAAAGAGAAATAATAGTCGAGAGAAAAAATGTCCAAACAACCCCCAACCGCACCTACTGCAAGCACAGTAGACCCTTGCCCTACTTAAATCCAAATAAGTAAGATGCCCCGGCACTGGAAGCTATACCCAGCACCATGAATTCCTATTAAATAATCTCTAATTAGTAAACCAACATGAATGAATCCCAATTGCCTTTTTGCGTGCATTCGTCGAAAGATGCAATGACAAAGATCAGAAATGCGATGAAATAAGTACTCATTACTTTAATGATTCCAAATAGTGTGAAAGACGTTCCAGAGCATACACTGGTGTAGTCTCAGATCATCCTGCTCCAATTACGGTGAACAGATACACTTTTAAGAGTAGCAACTCTGCTTTCATTTTTGCCTCCTTATCAACTCCTTAAAGGTGCAGATTCTGGGATTTTCTGGTTAAGAAACAACAAAGATAACTTGAAATCTTGATATTTATTTTTATTTAGGCGTTTTATTCATTTCTATGGTTTCAACTTATAAGCCCGGATATATTTAATCTGCATAGCAGCGTCTTCGCCATTGTTAGTAGTCGGGTTCCAGGTCGGGTACCATGTACTTCGAGCATTCCAAAAGTCACGTTGTGCTGTTGAGGAGGAGTCGGACCAGGGTTTTCCGGTGGGACTGCGGTAGTGATCAGGGAAGTAGGCTGTTCCACCGACCGCTACGTTCAAGATCAGATAAAACTGAAAGAAAAAGAAACACTTTATATATGCTTTTGGTTAAGTCGACTTGAAACAAAATTTTAATTGCAGGTTTGTACGTATAAGAGACTACTATGCTTGTTATTATAATATATATAATTCAGTTCAGTTAAGTTCAATTCTCCTAACGACGTTCCCCGAGTGGCTCAGCAGTACGTAACCATAGTTGCACGCACTTGGCGCCGAGTGTCCGTCCAATTGTTATTATTCTCTGAAATTACTTTTATTATATGAGCCGAGACATGACCAAACCAACAAAGTGGCATGTGCGCCCAGCAAAGACTCAGATCAGCCTGGGCATCCGCCCAGCCTGATCCGAGTCTTATCTGTCCGCTAGCTTAGACCCTTAGTCCCCCCTTAAGCGCAAAGCAAAGACTCTGGCCAGATTGGGCGGCTGCCATATCATAAACAAGAACTTGGTGAATGCGAATGCTACCGTAAAAATTCTAAGTATGGGACAGTAAAAATTAATCCGCCCAGCCTGATAAAAGTTTTCGCTGACCACATGGAGCTAGCATAGACCTTTAGCCCCCTCAAAGCGCAAAGCAAGGACTCTGATCAGATTGGGCGGATGCCCAGGCTGATCTGAGTCTTCGCTGGGCGCACATGCCATTCTGTGCGTTTTGTCGTGTTGCGGCTCATATCATGAACTAACTAGCACTTAGCAAATGTAAATGCTACCGTAAAAGTTCTAAGTATTGGGACAGTAAAAAATTTATATATTGGGGTAGTAAAAAATTTAAATATTGGGACAGTAAAAATTTTAAGTATTGGGACAGTAAAAATTCTAAGTATTGGCCCGTATCTAGACCACAAATAGTTGGCGGGGCTCTCTCCGGACAACCGGTGGGGCTTAGAGCCCAACGAAAGAGGCCATAATCAGGGTTCAAGATAGAATAGAGTTTTCGATGGAAAGTCAAGATAATAATTATTATAGTGATTACCTTTAAATATGTGTCATGGCATCTCATTGGCATCACCTCGGCGAGGCGATTCCAATGAGATTTCATAACATATTTTAATCTAACATTATGAAATATCCATGATCTCAAATTATCATCAGGTGCTCCTTATTTCCTACACTCCTGCATTATATTGGACACAGAGCCCCAGGTGGCGGAGTTTAAGCCCTAAAGCCTATCCCCTGGGTCCGGGTTCTGGGGTCTGAGAAAACAGTGCAGACCCAGGTCATGAGCAACAATGTTTGCCATTCCATCTGCATTTATGGAGGTCTTTCTGCATAGTACAACCGAACTGCTCAGTGTTTGGATAATTTCGATAACTATTTAAATTTTGAGCCGCAACACGACAAAAACCAACAAAGTGGCATGTGTGCCCAGCAAAGGCTCAGATCAGCCCGGGCACCCGCCTAGTCTAATCAGTGTGTTTGCTGTGCTCTTTAAGGGTAGATAAGTGTATAAGCAAGCTCTATGCCGACAGCGAATATTCTGATCAGACTTGGCGGATGCCCGGGCTGATCTGAGTCTTCGCTGGGCGTACAAAGATACATCCATTTTGTTGGTTTTGTCGTGTCGCGGCTCATATTTGTAGTTTTCTAAATATTTAGAATTTGTAAGGTACATGTATTATGGCGTAAAATGGTCACTTTCACGGGGGGGGGGGGGGGGGGGGGGTCGCAAACTCCAAATATACCTATCATTTCATTCATTAAAACTAACATTTGCGATAATATCCCAATTTAAGGAATTTCCGCTATTTTAACTCTGCTTGGAATACAAGAGATGTTACAGGAAAGCGCTGAATGACGAGCATCGTACCTCTTGATCAAAGGGCGCCATCTTGTTCCCAGCCCGCCAGGGATTGTCAATGTTACCATCTCGTTCCAGACCACCATACTCCCACATAGTTTTAGAAGGGGCTACGTTTAAAACTTCGGTACCGTCTATAGAAATACTAAAACAGATAAAAGTTGAATTTAAGTACCATTTATATCACCGATAACCAGAGTTGTAATCCTAAGCATAATCATAAGATAAAAAATAAACAATGATTTGAATTTTTCGATAAAAACTCGTTCGATAAAACTTGAGTTTTTGGATATCCGAATTTTGTAGATGCATTACCATCCCACTCACAATGCTAGTCCACAAGACGGTCATACAATGTATGCCCTTGTGGACTGGCATTGATAGTGAAATGGGCATTGCTCCATTCCATATCAACTGAAGAATTCAAGCTTGCTTGATATTCTGATCAGATATGCACACCATAATTCATAGTAAAGTGGAAACGAGATATTAGGATATCCAAAACTAAAGATTGTCCAAATAAACACTCTTTCTCCTATAGTATATAATATTTTTAATAGTTCAGTGTAGCTGACCCAATATGCGCTTGTGAATTGCATAATAAGCTTCATCAAAATTATAAGTGCTAATCCTGCTGATTTTCTTCAATAGACTCATTCCAGCCATTTGATGGCGCATAAAAAAGCTTAGTTGGTCCAGGTTTACCTCGAATGTCCCTTACAATGTTTGCCCCCCCCCCTCCTCCCCACCCCCCCCCCCCCCCCCTCACAATTCAAGTCGGTGTCCAAACTGTTCGTCTGAGCTTATGAGACGCTAGGAATTAGTGGATTTAAACTTAGTTAACCCTTCAGGCGCCGAAAAGCAGACGACAAAATTTACGTCTGCAGAATTTCAAAACATGTCTCGTCCAAGTGATATTATATTGAGAATTCGAACACAAGAGGGCAACCAGTGTAGATTCAGATGAGGAGGCTCATTATGAGCCACCTCATCTGGCTCTACACTGTTTGCCAATTCAGCAATTTTAAGTTTTGGCGCTTTAAGGGTTAATGTTTTAAAATTCAACGTACCTGATATGATTTTCATCCCACTCAAATACGTATTTATGGAAACTGTCGCCGTAAGATCCTGAACTGGCCAGTCTGTAAAGACAAATCGGTAAATGATTTCTTTTGTAACCCAAACAAAAATATATGCTCAAAACCTTTGATTCATGTACAATAATGCAGGCTGATGTAAGCGAATTTCTCTTGGCATTATGAAATGGACACATAAAAAGAAAACAAACTGAGCCAATACACGAGAAAACCAAGAAAGTGGTTGTGCGCCCAGCGCAGACTCAGATCAGCCTGGGCATCCGCCCAGTCTGATCAAAGTCTTCGCTGTTCGCATGGAGGTAGCTTAGACCCTTAGCTACCCTATAAGCGATTAATGAAGAGTCTGATCGGACTGGGGGTGCCCATGCTGATCTGCACTGGGTGCACAACTACATTGTTGGTTTTCTCGTGTCGCGGCTCATAACTTACTTGGAACCATGCGCCGTATGCCATTTATTGTGCAAATAGTCAGATCCAAAGTGGAGAGTACTTCCTGCCGTCTTAACCCCTTTTTCCTTCCCTCTGGAATCGGTATACTCCCTGTTTCCTGCAAGTATTATGAGGTATTACAACGTATTACATGTATGTAAAAGGTAAGACAAGAGTTTTCTGTCGCTTATTGGCCGTAGGGGCAGTGGATATTTGAGGCGCACTGTATCTTGGGCACAGCATAAGAAAGGCGGAACTCATCACATTTTTTTCACTGCCTTCATGACTCCCTCATTCAAAAAAGGGACCCATCTGCTGCTGAGCTAACAGAGATATTTTAGGCGCTAACTGGCCAAACTGGGACTCAAACCCGCGACCTCCTGCCTCCTGTGCTATAGCCATGCATCATTCGACGTCGTGCTTCTCTCATGATGTTGTCAAAATAGGGTCTACCCTTAAAGGAAAGAATTTGCTCCTACTCTCGTGTTGACTCATTCCAGCAACTGTTTTTAGTGGAATATTTTTCTTTAAAAAGAAAATGCTTAAATATCAAAATTTTATTTCCCCTATCTACCCTAAACCATATTTCATAGATAAAACTGACTGGCATACTGCATAACTTCTTTTGTCTACGAGTATCATTTAGACGTTGCGCACGCTATTGGGGTATTTCACGGAAAAATATAAAATGGGCCCGACGGAAGCAATATTTTTTTCTGGTTTTACGCCCTAAACTATCTTAAAATCATGTATTTATAATTATTCTATTTTTGGATCAATAATTTGGTGTTCAGACGATGTAAACCCAAATGCGGAAGCAAAAACGGTTTGTTTTCGCGCCAAAATGCATGTAACTGGGTAACAAAGTCGGCATGGTGGCCATACTCGAAGGAATGCTACACAAAAATGCCGACGCCATGATGAAAAGCAGGTTGGAAAATGCCTGGTGGAAAAAAGGCCTACGCTATGTTCAGACGCGTATTCTTTTCTCCAGGTAGAAGAGAACCGCGTCTTACTCCATGTTGGTACAATGTAAATTAGCCGCGACACGATGTGCTACCTCAACCACAAATGAAAGAATTACTTCATTTGTGGGAGTTATTTCATTTGTGGTTGCAACACGACAAAACCAACAGAGTGGTTGTGCGCCCAGCGCTGGCTCAGATCAGCCTGGGCATCCGCCCAGTCTGATCAGAGTCTTCACTGTGCGCAAGGAGGTAGCCTAGACCCTTAGCTGCCCTTTAAGCGCCTAGCGAAGACCCTGATCAGACTTGGCGGATGCACAGGCCGATCTTAGTCTGCGCTGGGCGCACAACCACTTTGTTGGTTTTCTCGTGTCTTGGCTTATTAATGGTTTATACCTACCTCTGGACTCTACAATGTCAATTTCACCTGAGGCCGGCCATTTGCCATACGCATTTCTTAAAGGCAGCATCCAGATCGCTGAAACAGAAATTCCACATAATAATAATTAATGTATTAAATAGTTAGTGCATCTTTCACGTTTGTACAAGTACTGTGTACTCATGTTTAAAAGCAGACATGTCCAGCCTGTTTCAGTGTTCTGAATATTATACTGTAAATTACGCTATTATTATTAATATCATTATTACTTTATGATTATTATTATCATTATTATTTTTTTATTTTTTTTTCTTCACAATTTAGTTTTTTAATTATTTGCAAATTATTGAGTATGCGACCAACCGTCAAGCGTTATTTCTGTTTGGGTTTCAATTTTACAAATACCAGTGAAATATTTGAATTCTCAAACTACAACCTTAGCAAAAAGTAGCGAAAATAAATAAGTGATTTACATAAAATAAGCGTAGAAATACATGATGGGTCTCACATCGAATGCACAGTGTCTAGAGAATAGTGAGATCAGGATTAGACGTCCAGGGTCTTCATTTTGTAATTAAAACATTATTTTGTTTTCTCTTTTTTCTCTCAAAACATTCCGCATATAGTAATTGACGTGTTCGTCCCGCGAGACGGAAGAGTCTCTTTTGGGACGCCAACTGGACGTTAGACCATAAACCATACGTGCGTGTGATAAGAACACAGAATCTTCATATATACCAGAAAATCACTATCAGCATATGAGCCGCAAAACAAGAAAACCAACGATGTGGTAGCGCGCCCAGCGCAAACTCAGATCAGCCTGGGCATCCGCCGAGTCTAAGCAAACTCTTAGGTAAGTGCTACCTTCATGTAGACAGCGAAGACTCTGATCAGACTGGGCGGATGCCCAGGCTGATCTGAGTCTGCGCTGGGCACACAACCACATTGTTGGGTTAGACGTGTCGCGGCTCTTATAGGTTTCACTAACCGATTAAGGTGAATGGATAGGCGTCCAAGGAAAGCAACCCTACACTGTAAAACATTTCCGTTGATTTTACGATAGAATAACTGGCAACCAACGGGCGCCCGTAAAAATCGCAGGAATCATCAAGCAAAGTAGAATAGAATAGAACAGATGTTATTTTGGCCTTATAACCCTTTAAAATAACGCTATGAAGGTATTTTTGAGTACGGCCAGTTAACATAACACTACCATATCGTGATTTCCAACAATGATCTACAGGCAAACGCACGTAAAAAATACGGGAAATGGACGGGCAGCTGGTTGTCAGTTATTCTACCGTATAATCTACGAACTTCTGTTACAGTGTATCAGGTTCTTTTCTGCTCAATTTCTCCACCGGAAAATACTCTCAAATGAAAGAATTTGCTTCCTTAGAAAATTAATTGTTTCGTTTAAGAGTAGAGGACTTCGTCGTCCAGGGAAGCAAACAGGAAGCTGCTATAGTTGTTTCCCTTCTTAAAAAGGTAAGAAAATGGATGTGTGTCCGTACACCTTACATGTAACCGTTTCAAAAAAAAGGCAAATGGCAAACCAAAGTGCTGGTCCAGATGATACGGCTAAACTAGATCTGCACTGCTTTCAATGCAAACCTGGGGTCAAATTTATAAAACGACTTAAGCGGTTGCTATGTTGTTGCTAAGGCTAAATTTCTATGAAGGAGATTCCCTACAACTATGAAATTTGCTCTGGAGGAACAGTCTGAAAAAGGCTGTTTCTCCAGAGCAAATTTCATAGTTGTAGGGACTCGCTTTCATAGAAACTGAGCCATACAAACTGAGCCTTAGCAACAGCCTTAGCAAAAACATAGCAACGACTTAAGTTGTTTTATAAATATGACCTCAGGTAAATATCAATTCCATTCCCTTGAAAATTAAGACCCTAAGCTTCTACAAATATTTAGCCAAAATATAACAATGCTGTTTGACACATATGTACAAAAATCATATTTACATGTATGGATAACTATGGCACTGAAGTAAAAAATGACGGAATTATCACAAAACTCCTGAAAGTGGCTAGACTAACAATTTACATTGGTCACTTTCAGGAGTTATGTTACAAATAAATTCTAAATAAAGCACGGAATACACCATAGAAACCAAAAAGGAGACTCAGTTTACTTGGAATGTTCATGATAATCTGATATCTTTTAAAAGACTGATTTTTCTCTAACTCTACAGAAATAAATAACAGTCTTTTATTTTGGCTACTCGTGTACGAAAGCTTGATTTCTTAACCCTTTTTAGACAGGAAGCCCGTTTTGGGGTCATATGCAAACAGTACAGACCCAGTTCAGACGCTGCAGAACGCGGTATCTGATCAGGATCTACACTGTCTGCTTACAATGATTAAATTTCTATGCAAAATTCAATAAAAGTGAAAACGTTCACAAGAAACCCCTAAAACTAGAAATGGACACATCCAAATTATAAGGATGGACAACTCCACTGGTCAAAAAAGGTTAACTTCTAGATGGGAATGGGATTGAACGCTTTGTGAGACCGCAATATTCACAGAACGTATTTTTCACAAGTGTGAAAAATGCGTTCTCATTTTTCACACGTGTGACAAATTCGGTCGCATTTTTCCACAAAATTCGAACTAAATTTTCACATATCTGTGAAATTTGCGTTTGATATGTACCATGAAAACGTAATTTTCCAATCGCATGCAACACCCCTAAAAAATGACAAAACATCACGAAAACGCATTTTTCACATCTTGACATTGATCAAACCCTGAAATTATGAAAGTTATTGTGGACGGAAAAACGGTACAGTAAACAAAAAATAAATAAATAAATAAATATAGAAGAATAGAATTCTGCTCTGCTCTTCCGCGCAGAAAGTCGCAGGTTCGAATCGCCAGCCGTGTCAACGACTAAAAAACTGACTCTGTCATCCCAGCGATATGGGTACTTGTTTCGAATCAGGGAAGGTTAAAGGCTACGGAAGAAGAGGGATAGGCTCCCTCTTTCATAACCTGTGCCTAAGACATTGTAGGATCCAACAACTACTGTCCCTACGGCCACAAGACTATTGAAAATCTTTACCTTGTCTGCTCCAACTCACATGCACGCTGCTGAGGTAGGCTCCAGTACTATCTGTTGAGCGGTGCAAAATCCAGCGGGAGAAGGCCTTGAGCCATTCTGTGCAATATCAGGCATTTCGAATACAAAATTTTGGGAGGCAGCTTCTTCTTATCAGTGCCTTATGCTGCATCAAGGGTAAAGGTATTGGTATATGCTTCAATGGGGGGGGGGGGGGGGGGGAATCTATATCTGGGTAAAATGAGAGGGGAGACAGACCATTTTCCCATAGCTGTCCGCCTCATACCTTTAAAAGGCAGTTTTAGGAAACTTGGTAAAACTATAAAACATCATCAGACAACATTCAGAAAACAAGAGGGCCATGGTGGCCCTGAATCGCTCACCTGAGCATTAATCAGTTCACTGGCTCTGGTGAAGATATATGAGTTTTTACCATACATGGGAATGGCGGCCACCTTGGTCATGTGACCAAGATTCAATCCTTTGACCCATGCGCAGGCTCCATATGAAATTTGAGTTTAGTCTACCCAGTGGTTTCAGAGACGTTTGAAAATGTTTATGGATGAGGCAGCTAACACCAATACTGTAAGGCTCAGGTGAGCTGAAAATGGCAGAGTCACTTCTCCAAAAAGTTCCCGTTCATGTTGAGTTCCTTTGATGGATTTGAACTAGACTGAACTAGGCAAACTGTGACAGATGATAGAATGGTAGCATCATTATCTCACTGTGGTGAAACTAATGTATTCCAAGGAGTTTGTGATTGACATCATTGCAATGTTAGTTCTGATTCTTGCAGCATAACTTAATTTAGATTTTACCTAGTGACCTAGCTTTTGACCTGACATGACCCAGTTTCAAACCTGACCTAGATTTTATGGAGATAAACATTCTGACAAAGTTTCATGAAGATTGGATCAAAACTGTGCCCTCTAGGGTGCGCACAAAGTTTTTCTAAGATTTGACCTAGTGACCTAGTTTTTGACCTGACAGACCCAGTTTCAAACTTGGCCTGGATATTGTGAGGATAAACATTCTGACAAAGTTTCAAAAAGATTGGATCAAAACTGTGTCCTCTAGAGCGTACACAAGGTTTTTCTAAGATCTGACCTAGTTTTTGACCCGACATGACCCAGTTTCAAACTTGGCCTAGATATTGTGAGGATAAACATTCTGACAAAATTTCATTAGGTTTGGATCAAAACTGTGACCTCTAGAGCGTACACAAGGTTTTCCTAATATTTGACCTAGTTTTTGACCCGACATGACCCAGTTTCAAACTTGACCTGGATATTGTAAGAATAAACATTCTGACAAAGATTCATTGAGATTGGATCAAAACTGTGCCCTCTGGAGTGTATACAAGGTTGTTCTTTTATTTGACATAGTGACCTAGTTTTTGACCCGACACGACCCAGTTTCAAACTTTACCTAGATTTTATAAAGATAAACATTCTGACAGAATTTCATGAAGATTGTGCCCTCGAGGGTGTACACAAAGTTTTCCTAAGATTTGACCTAGTGACCTAGTTACTGACCCGACGTAACTCAGTTTCATAGGGGGCTAAGATATATGGACAATAAACATTTTGACACAGTTTCATGAAGATTGGATCACAACTATGCCTTCTAGTGTGTACACAAGGTTTTTCTAAGATCTGACCTGGTGACCTAGTTTTTAACACGCCATTACCCAGTTTCTAATTTGTCCTACAATTTATGAGGATAAACATTCTGACAAAGTTTCATGAACTTTGGATCAAAACTGTGCCTTCTAGAGCATACACAAGGTTTTTCTAAGATTTGACCTAGTGACCTAGTTTTTGACCTGATATGACCCAGTTTCAAACTCAGCCCAGAGTTTATGAAAATTTACATTCTGACAAAGTTTCATAAAGATTGGATCAAAACTGTGTCCTCTAGAGCGTACACAAGGTTTTTCTATAATTTGACCTAGTGACTTTGTTTTTGACCCGACATGACCCAGTTTCAAAGGTGTTCTAGAAATTATGAGGATAAACATTCGGACAAAGTTTCATAAACTTTGGATCAAAACTGTGCCTTCTAGAGCGTACACAAGGTTTTTCTAAAATTTGATCTAGTGACCTAGTTTTTGACCCGACATGACCCAGTTTCAAACTCGGCCTAGAGTTTATGGAGATAAACATTCTGACAAAGTTTAAAAAAGATTGGATCAAAACTGTGCCCTCTAGAGCGTACACAAAGTTTTTCTAAGATTTGATCTAGTGACCTAGTTTTTGACCCGACATGACCCAGTTTCAAATTTGCTCTAGATATTATGAGGATAAACATTCTGACAAAGTTTCATGAGCTTTGGATCAAAACTATGCCTTCTAGAGTGTACACAAGGTTTTTCTAAGATTTGACCTAGTGACCTAGTATTTGACCCGACATAACCCAGTTTCGAAATTGGTCTAGAAATTATGGAGATATACATTCTGAAAAAGTTTTATAATCTTTGGATCAAAACTGTGCCTTCTAGAGTGTACACAATGTTTTTTCTAAGATTTGACCTAGTGACCTAGTTTTTGACCAGACATGACCCAGTTTCGAACTTGGCCTGGATATTGTGAGGATAAACATTCTGACAAAGCTTCAAAAAGATTGAATTAAAACTGTGTCCTCCAGAGCGTACACAAGGTTTTTCTATGATTTGACCTAGTGACCTAGTTTTTGACCTGACGTGACCCAGTTTCAAACTTATTCTAGATATTATGAGGATAAACATTCTGACAAAATTTCATGACATTTGAATTAAAACTGTGCCTTCTAGAGCATACACAAGGTTTTTCTAAGATTTGACCTAGTGACCTAGTTTTTGACCCGACATGACCCAGTTTCGAACTTGTCCTAGATTTTATACAGATAAACATTCTGACAACGTTTCAGAAAGATTGGATCAAAACTGTGCCCGCTAGAGTGTACACAAGCAAAAGTTGACGGACGGACGTCCGGACGTCCGTACGACGGACGACGGACATTACGGTATCCCAAAAGCTCACCCTGTGCTCAGGTGAGCTAAAAAAGGAAAATGCCAAAGTCGACAATAAGGCATAGTTCAGGCATATGTTTACGAAAAGGGCCTAAAATTTAATCAGATGATCTACAACCCAGCTTAAAGTAATACCCCAAATATATCAAAACCCTAGTTTGGATACTTTTCCCGCAATTATAAGTCTACCTGATATTTCATTTGCAATTGCAACCAAAATCTCAAGCAAATGTCTCAAAGGACATGTCATCTTCCCCAGCCTTGTAAATGCTATATATGAAATTTGGTTGAGACTGCCCAGACGCTTAAGAGAAATAGTAGCTCGAAGGTGTTGACAGACGACTTCAGGCGACGGATGACTGACAGCGGAGTCTGCCTTTCCTATAAACTCCCCGAGCCGAAGGTTTAGCGCAGTTGGAGCTCAAACTCATAGTTTTACATGTACATGTAGTTGGAAAGGGATAACATATCATTCATTCTCAAGCTTCCCTCGCTATATGCGTGAAAAATGCGTTTCTATTAAAAATCGCTACAAAATCCGAACGTATTTGTCACACTGGGAAAATGTGAAGAATACGACGGTATTCATCACACACGTGTGAAAAATGCGTTCTGTGAATATTGCGGTCTCTCAACGCTTTCTCTTATACCGTACCTGGCCACAGCCAATCTCCTGTCGGCATTTTAGCTTCAATCTCCAATTTACCATATTTAAAGTTGAAGCCCCTAGAGCTCCTCAGTCTGGCCGACTGTATAGGGTTTAGAATATTGTTGGCACTGCCCTCCCGTCTGCAGCCCCACCATGCGTTACCGGTGCATACGTCACCTGGGTTGGAGCCTTAAACATAATAGGAGAGTTCCAGTTACATGTACATAGAGGATCTTACATGTATGAGTGCTCATGTATTAATGAATTTGTCAAACGAGTTGGGACAAAAGATAAGATGCGAGGCTATTCCGAGCATCTTATTGGTTTTCCGCAACGAGTTAAATAAATTCAATAATACATGTATAATATAACGCTACAATTGCATTTTATTAGCAAATTTTGCACTAAAAGGTCGCGATTTTGCCATTAGAAAAGGCGATGATTTTATGGACGTCAACACTGAACGTTACGACGTCATTTGCATATTTAATCCACTAGTTGATTGTCGTTTTTATTGCCTGGCTTTATTACACTCTCAGATGCGACGTCAAATGATAAATGCACACAACCCATTCATGCCTAGCGTCCCATAAATAGGACACAGGCAAACAGTGTAGACCCAGATCAGACGCCGCAAAACGCTAAAAACTCATCTGGGCATTTCTCCGTAAATAACATAAAAATGATCCGCAATAAACTAAGCCAGATTACCCGTACATGTAATTGACAAATGGACTCATCCATTTGATAAGGATAGAATATTCCACTGAGCAAAAATGGGTTGAACTAACAAACCTAAAGCGCTGGAAACAAAAATTGTTGAATTTACAAACAGCATAGATTCAGATGAGGCTGCTCATGTCGAGCAGCCTCATCTGGAACTACACTGTTTGTCCTCTACTCTTTAAATTCTCAGTATAATATAAGGGCTTGGATGGAACGCTTTTTTGTTTGCTTTTTTGCAGACGTAAATTTTATTGTCTTCTTATTTTTTGGCGCTTTAAACAGTATTATTTTTGTCAGCACGACAATTCACTACATGTACTATGAACAGCTTAAACATTAACAGAGAAGTTGGTGCTTTGCGGACCATTCCAGAATGTTCATTGATATTATTTATACTAGAAAAATATTTTGTGAAATTATTTTTATGTCACGCTCGAAACTCACTGGATGTTAAAAATAGTTATTCAGACAAAATGTTTGCAGTTGCAAACTAACCATTCTGCCTGCTCTGGGCATTGCTGGACAATTTGTTTAAATGATATTTTATAAACTATTAATTACATACATATACATGTAATACAATATAAGAAACAGGATTGGACAGTAAGCAAAATGCTTATACATAAAGTCACTTTCTGAATTTCCTGGGCAATTTGTTTTAAACATTAGACCCTTGAATGCAATGCTATCGTCACTAAAGTTAACACAACATGTTAGGGTAAAGTCGGGTAAAGTCGGACAGCAGGTAAATTCGGACAGTGCCATCGTTTCCTTTATATGTCAGTTGTTTTGGAATGAGCCGTCTCATCTGGATTTTTACTATTTGCAATGGTATGTCCGAATTTACCCGCTGTCCGAAGTTACCCGACTCTACCCTATAACTTGGCTGATTTATTAGACAAGAAAATGATGATGAAAAAGTTACCCCATAGATCAAGGGCGCCCCGTGTCAACGAAGCGGGTCCACCAGTCAACGTGTCCATGGTTAATGTCTAGAATTCAAAGAGCAGATAAATATTGATAACATTGCAAATTTTACTGAAAAATGAAGGTTGTAAGAGAAAGTGAACATTTTTAGGGGAAGCAATTTGCCTCCCTTATTATTGGAGGTCAACTCTTAGAGAAAAAACTTTTGCTCTTCTAAGCTTATTCTTTCTTTAAATAGAACATGTAGACTCCCTTTTGTGAGGGGTTTCGATTTAAAAGAAGAGAACAAAGCCACAGTCTCTCTTTGTAAAATGGCGGAGAAAGGTTAAGTAACCAAACCAGCGAGCAACTACATTCTATATGGATGTGGATTCTATTCTGAAATAATATTTTGAGGTGTCCTTTGTTAAACAAAAATAGATCGCGGTCAGCAGTTCTATCCCAGCAGGCACATGACGTCGAATTGACGTCATAATGTGATTACGTCGCATCGACGTCGGTATGACGTCATTTGGACGTCATGTGCCTGCTGGGATTGAATTTCATATTAACTTTAATGCCTAGCGTCCCATAAATGGGACATGGGCAAACAGTGTAGACCGAGATCAGACGCCGCAAAAATGTCTGATACTGGTCTACACAGTTCGCATATGGTAAATGGGTGTTGTTTCTCCTTATTAGTCCTAAACATCAAAATTTAATTAAATTGATAAAATACACCAAGACACACCTTAATTGCCTAATTCCAAGACATCTTTCGTTATTTCTCAGGAAAATTATCTCAGAATTATCTTCAAAACCCCACCTTATCTGCAGCTCTGGGAGTAAATCTTTTTTGAGTTTCAAAGTGACAAAATAATTATTTTCTTTCAATCTTTCAAATATCAAATTCAATAAAATTAAACATGACTTCAATTATCAAACTTTAGAAACATAGTAATAGTACGGATTGTCTGTTTTTCAAGGCTATCTTACCGGTTTAATGAAGAGTTTGCCATCTCTCACATAACTATTGGTTCTATTATTGGTGTAGTACTGGAACTCCCAATTCTGAAGAAGACAAAAATAATTGAGCCGCGACAAGACAAAAAAAAACAAAGTGACATATACGCCCAGCGAAGACTCAGATCAGCCTGGGCATCCGCCCAGTCTAATCAGAGTCTTCGCTTGCGCTTAAAGGGTAGCTAAGAGTCTAAGCTACCGCCATGTCGACAGCGAAGACTCTGATCAGGCTGGGCGACTGTCCGGTCTGATCTAAATCTTCGCTGGGCTCACATGCTACTTTCATGGTAGGTTTTGTCGTGGCACTGCTCAATTGGTGTCACGTGAAACTGTAAAGTATTAGAGGCCCATTATATCTATGGGACGGCATATGAAAGGCGAAGTCCATACCTCCAATTTCACTCTCTTATCAGTTCCTGATTCAAAAACGGTACCCATTTCCTACTGGGTAGAGAGTTTACTGTCGCCGGCTGGCCAGTTAGAGCCTTCTACACCATAATTGAGCGCCTTTAACCATTCGGCCACGGAGCCTCTCTATAGTTTATGCAAATGTGAAGAAACCACTGGTTAAATTAATTAAAATATTTTAAAATAAGAAAGCTTGGTGTTGTGCTGTGTGGCGGCCGTAAAACGTCTCCCAGTACACCATCCATAGTGCAGGTTATATTTCATTTTTGTCCTTTGAGATCAGAGGATATATTCTGAGATATCTGAAATTTTAGATTGGTTTATACTCATATTCTAAACCATAGTTTTATATATTATTTGGACCCTTTTTGATACTAATCAGTCTTTGAATCGACTGTCCAACTGAGATTAAGAAATTACAGTAAGCTTTTTTCTGGTTTCGTCACCAGATATTGTCAGGGTCACTGAAGAGGCTTTATTAGCCGAAACTACGTAGTCTGGCCCAGGTTCCTTCTTGTGAGACTTCTGTACATGATAAATGGCTTCCTGCAGAAACTCTCTCTCGGCAGTAAGCAGAATCACGCGGACAGTCTCGGCAGGAAGCCATTTTTCGAGGACAGTAGTCCCTGCAGGAAGCAAGAGATCGCAGACAGTCTCGGCGGAAGCCAAATATAACGGACAGTCTCTGCAGGAAGCGAAAATTGGCGGACTGGTTTATAACCTGTGTTCTCGGGTCATGGCGACTAATGTACCGTTTTCCTTCATTTGTATGATTTTTTTTTATCTTTCCAAAACATGAAGGTTTTAGAAGGCAAAAATCCATCTCATATCAGAATTTTGTATGAAGGACTTAGACGTTTGATGTCATTCAAGAGACGGAAAAACTCTGTTTTATGGCCGACTAAAATTAGGTAGCTTAACGGGAGACTCCTGCATTTGTGAGTTAATAGGTAGGCGGCCGTGGCTTCGTTGTTTCACGGATTGCGCGCGCCTGTGACCTTTTGGTTGGAAGCAAATGCTCGCTTCCTTGTGGAGATATGTCCATCACCTTGTTTTGGGGTTTAACCCTTAAAGCGCTAAAAAATTAAATAGTTAAATTTGCAAACAGTGTAGATCCAAATGAGGTGGCTCATAATGAGCCACCTCATCTGAATCTACACTGTTTGCCCTCTAGTGTTCGAATTCTCAATATGATATCGCTTGGACGAAACATATTTTGAAATTCAGCAGACGTAAATTTTGTCATCTGTTTTTGGCGCATTAAGGGTTAATGTCACTGAAGAAATTTAATACATATAAAAACGTACATCTGTCGCTCTTAGTTCGGACTTGATACAGTTAATATTTAGTCATTAATTACTTAAATAAATCGTGGGTGAACTTTACCCTTAATGCGCCAAAAAGCAGACTACAAAATTTACGTCTGCATAATTTAAAAAAAAAATGCCTCGTCCAAGCGATATCATATTCGGAATTCGAACATTAGAGGGCAAACAGTGTAGATTCAGATGAGGTGGCTCATTATGAGCCACTTCATCTGGATCTACACTGTTTGCAAATTCAACAATTGTAATTTTTGGCGCTTTTAGGGTTAAAACGCAATAAAGACAGGCAGTCTCTCAAGGCTCAATACACAGTATCGACAGGCATGTATTGTTATGCATTATTCAAGTCTCACTTACCCCACCTCCTCCTGCTGTAATTTCATGTTCCCAGACATCAAGATTCAGGAAATCGAACTCGTCTTCAAATACGAGACAAGGGTAGCTAGTACATTGTGACCCAGTTGGCCCAGAGCCCGCGGTAGGTACGTTGGGCCCAGGTCCCGCGGGTGGTACGTTTGGCCCAGGCCCCGCAGGTGGTACGTTTGGCCCAGGCCCCGCAGGTGGTACGGTGGTCCCGGGTGGTGCGGGTGACTGGGGATTGTTACAGCTGCTACAGGTACCTGTACAAATGATAAAAATAAAATAAATAACAGCAAGAAAAAATCAACTCTGCGATTAGCAGAAAATAAAAAACATCATAGGAATTATAAACAAGAGGGCCCAGAGGACCCAAATTCGCTCACCTGAGTGATAGTCTTCAATCATTATCAGTTACTTCAACAAATGAATGCAACATACTCATTCTAAAACACTATCATCTTCCTCTGCATTGGACTTTAGTTTACAAGTTATCCAAACATGATTGTTATTGGATGGTAGAATGGAGGTTTAAGTAGCTAAATTGTACAGCCCTTGGGAGGGGGTGCTGGTGCTTGGCAAAGATAATGGCATGTTGGCTTGTAAAGCTTTACAGTCCTTGGTGGATTTGACCGGAGGGGGGGGAGAGGGAAAGAGAAAGGGGACTTGTACTTGAAAGCGGCATGGTGGCTTGTAGAGTTGTCTTTGCCTGGGGCGAAGGGTGGGGTGGGGGGAGCAGGGATTGATGCTTGAAAATGGCATGGTGTAGCGGCTTGCTGTTGTATAGGTCTTTGGCTTCACGTGGGGTGGGGAGGGATGGGGTGGGAGGAAGCCTGTATAGGCCGCACCCATTGAGGCCACGTGACCCCAGGTCGGAGCCATTTTGGACCCCTAAGGGGCATAATTTGAACAATCTCGGTAAAAGACTACCAGATGAAGCTATAAACCAAATCTGGAAGATCTGACTTTTGTAGCTTCTGACAAGAAGATTTTTAAAGATTAAGCCCCATATCAGTCTGTGTAAAACATGTCACCCCATGGGCGGAGCCATATTTTACCCCAGGGGCATAATTTGAACAATCTTGGTAAAAGACTACCAGATGAAGCTACAAACCAAATCTGGAAGATCTGACTTTTGTAGTTACTAATAAGAAGATGTTTAAAGGTTATATCCTATGTAAAACATGACCCCGCGGCGGGGCCATTTTTCCCCCAGGGACATAATTTGAATAATCTTGGTAGAGGTCTACTAGACATGCTAGATGAAACTACATTCCAAATTAGACAGACCTGGCCTTTGTAGTTTCTGACAAGAAGAATTTTTAAGATTTACCGTATATGAGCCTATGTAAAGTATGTGATTCTGGGGCGGGCCATTTTTTACCCCAGGGGCATAATTTGAACAATCTTGGTAGGGGTCTACTAGATGAAGCTACATACCAAATTAGGCAGACCAGGCCTTTATAGTTTCTGACAAGAAGATTTTTTAAGATTTACTCTATATGAGCCTGTATAAAACATGTGACCCCTGGGGCGGGGCCATTTTTGACCCCAGGGGCATAATTTGAACAATCTTGGTAGAGGTCTACTAGATAAAGCTACATACCAAATTAGACAGACCTGGCCCTTGTAGTTTCTGACAAGAAGATTTTTTAAGATTTACCCTATATGAGCCTGTGTGAAACATGTGACCCCTGGGGCGGGGCCATTTTTGACCCCAGGGGCATAATTTGAACAATCTTGGTAGAAGTCTACTAGATAAAGCTACATACCAAATTAGACAGACCTGGCCCTTGTAGTTTCTGACAAGAAGATTTTTTAAGATTTACCCTATATGAGCCTGTGTGAAACATGTGACCCCTGGGGCGGGGCCATTTTTGACCCCAGGGGAATAATTTGAACAATCGTGGTATGTGTTCACTAGATGAAGCTACATACCAAATTAGACAGACCTGGACCTTGTAGTTTTTGACAAGAAGATTTTAAAACCATGGAAACCAGAGTTCTGCCTGGATTTCAAATCTTTGAACAACTTTCAGTCAGAGCCACCCAAGGATCATTACTGTGAAATTTGGATCAAATCGGCCCAGTGGTTTAGAAGGAGATGTTAACAGACGACGGACGCCGGACGCCGGATTCTTCCCTATAGGGGTAGCTCACTACGTGCTCAGGTGAGCTAAAAAGCGATGCTCAAAACGCCTGAATCGTCACAAAGACATACAAATTAAAAGAACTACTGTAATGTGCCTAAATTTTGGGACACTTAAAATAGTTAGTTTTCCGTTTGGGACAAATGAAAAATTTATCATTTTAGGTGTCTCAACACTTAAGCACATTACGGTACACTGCATTGTCTCTACGAGATTCCCTGTTAATCTGCAACCAACAATTCAGCATAGTACCACAGGGTATAAACCAGTCCGCCAAATTTCGCTTCCTGCAGAGACTGTCCGTCATATTTGGCTTCCGCCGAGACTGTCCGCGATCTCTTGCTTCCATCTGAGACGTCTGTACATGAATTATTGCTTCCTGCAGAGACGGTCAGCGTGATTCTGCTTGCTGTCGACAGCCTCGGCAGGAAGCAGAGTCACGCGGACAGTCTCGGTAGGAAGCCATTTTTCGAGGACGGTTGTCCCTGCAGGAAGCAAGAGATCGCGGACAGTCTCGGCGGAAGCCAAATACGATGGACAGTCTCTGCAGGATGCGAAAACTGGCGGACTGGTTTATACCCTGTGAGTACACAGACTTCAGGATTTTGTATTTAACAGTCTCTACATGAACTGGCTGACTATTTGGTATAGACACCAGTTTTCCGCTCCATTTTTACAAAGGGCAGCGATTTTTGTGAGAGAGTCAGGCTCGGATCCAGACCACCACGTACTGGTGGGGCTCTGGATAACTGATGGGGTTGAGAAGTGCCGAGATGTATGTGTGTGTGTGTGTGGGGGGGGGGGGGGGGGGGGGTCTTGAAAATGTATGACATAATTAGGGATCAATTTGATGAAAATATTAGATTTTTTTCTTTGCCTCGAAATATATGTTGTGATATCACATTAGAATCGCCTCACAGAGGCGATTCTAATGAGATGGCTGAACTTATTTTTTAATCTAACCACATGGACAAATTATCTTAAAATGTCATCAGATACTCATTATCTGATGCCTACATATAATACATAACACAGAGGCCCTGATGGCGGGGCTGAAGCCCCAAATCCATCCCCTGGATCCGGGGCTGCTCTCTCTTTGTTTCCCTGTTTGAAGAAGCCCTTCCTTAATGAATTCGACTCTTTAAGGATACAAGTTCTCCCAAGGGAGCAAATTCTTCCTTTAAAATTGACCCACTGAAAAGGGGACAAAAATGAAAATGACACTGTTGTTTTCCCATAGTGCAAAGTCTTTTCATTGATTGATTGATTGGTTTCATGCTTAACGTCCACGGTAAACAGCTATGGTCATGTCGGGACGGTCAGTTAACCTAACCACACTCTTCCTGGACAGGCTTAGACCGCCTAAGCGGTTAACCAGTAACAAGTGCACAATACTTTCGCCAGTAACTGACAACTGCCCTTCTTGAATCAGCGGAAGGAGAAACGAAAGTATGTGGCCAGACCGGGTTTCGAACCCAGGACCTCTGGCTTATGGGTCAGGTGCCCTACCGATTGCGCTTCGCGCCCTGGCTAACGTCTTTTCAGGAATTTGAAATTCATCTCGCATGTCTTGTAAGAAAACTGTGCGCCGGTCAGCAATGATGTACTAAAAACCATCGCTCAAGCCCTCTGCTGACCGTTTGAGTATTAAAGGCAATTTTCCTCTTTATTGGCTGCCATAATCATATAATGCAACAGTCCAGTGACACTTCTAGATCATCAAAGAAAATGCCCATCTCACATAGGTAATGACATAACAGGGTCATAAAATCAATAAAAACTGGTGGGGTGTTCTATATAGTAGGGAATATTTGTCTTTAATAAGTTTTTTAAATGATTTTGAATGAGATCCTTGATGCCAAAAGCCAAGAGTCGGTCAGAACTCCAGAGAAAGTGAATTTTGAGGATACTTATGTGATTGATTGATTGATTGATTGATTGATTGATCGATCGATCGATTGATTGATTGATTGATTGATTGATTGATTGATTGATTGATTGATTGATTGATTGATTGATTGATTGATTTGTTGCTTAACGTCCATGGTAAACAGCTAAGTTCATGTCGGGACGGTCAGTTAACCTAAACACATTATTCCTCAATCGCTTGAAAAGAAAATTATTTCGCAAATTACTTATCAAGCGCTATTTCTCATGACCCAAAATTACCCCTTAACTTTAAGGAGTGAATGAAGTGCTGGGCCCTGGTGACCGACTAAGTATTAAGAACCGGAATCGAAATTAAAACTGAAAAGAATTCAACGGTGGTCAATCTGCCAGTCTCAAAAGAACGCAAGTTAGCGTTGAAATGTATGCATTTCTACGCGTACTTTCGTTTTAAAGCTATACATATCAACGCGTACTTGCGTTTTAAAGCTTTACACCGCTATGAAAGCTACAGAAAACAATGATGTATACATACTTGTTGTAGGGGTCGTAGGAGCTTGTGTTGGCTGTGCTAAAACAGACAACAAAGAAGACAAGTAAAAAGTTGCTCTAGTATAGAGCAAAGGAGGAAGCGCTGCGGAAAACAAAATTTAAGACTTGATTATCCATTTTTAGTAACTATGTATAAAATACGGTATCGAAGTATCAATGAATTAAAGTAGCGATAATATATCTTAAATCATTTTAAATGACACGTATCGCTGGATTGTGATTAGCATGGTAATTTGGAACAACAAAGCATATATACATATGGACAAAAGTTCTGCACGGTCACTGTTAATTTTCATAAATAGTTTCAAAAACTTCAGTTAAACTATTTCTACCAGTTTTATTCATAGAGCTAACAAACAAACAAAAATTAAAAAAATAGATGTTATAGCATGGATGAATGGCACCGAGTTTAAGACAGGTAACCTACATTTACCTTTAAGTTAAAGGATATTTACATTGAATTTACAGTTTTACTTGTGTGTTTTATGTAGAAAGGCCTCAAAGTGTTGTGTCATATAACATAATTTTACAACTTTTTTTCTTTGTAAGATTCAGCTTGAGGCTGACCAATAAATTGTACTCAAAATAATCTAAGAAAACTTGTGTATGAGTCAGATGACGTTTTGGCAAAACATTGCGTTATTTGTTTGTTCTGCGACTCTAAAACTTTTATTTATTTATTCATTTATATATATTCATTTATTTATTTTGGTGGTGTGTAGCTTAAAAAATAGAATGACAGCGTGTGAATTTTCTGATGAAAACTACCTAGTTTAAAGGCCCATGCAAAACTTTGTATAATACTAAAATACCTAAATACGTTTTTGAAAGATATTTAATTTATTGAATTGATCTCGGTCATGTGTATACCTTTATGTTTTGGGTTGCTGTGTTTTTCATCATTTTTTCAAAGGGGAACAGCTTGTGTGACCTCTTGATTATTTTTCTGGATAATGTAGCCTTTCCAAAAGGGAGTCTACTGATAAAGGAAAACACAATGCTCCTCAAGGGGCAAGTTCTTCAGTTGATCTCCACTGTGAAGGGAGGCAAAGAATGATATTGGCATGAGTTGCTTCCCCTGAAAGAGTACCCATTCACCATCGGCACACGTTATGCGTGACACAGCTCTTATGGCAGTACTGTAGATACTGTAAACCAGAAAATTTTAGCAAATCTGAGGTTTAGTTTTGTATTTAGCTTCTCATAATGGTTCTTTGATTATAAGACAACGACTATTTCAGCTCAGTTTTACTTTCAAAAACTTTGCATTCCTGAAGTTTCGAGTACATCTTTGGAATTTTCCCCGATTTAAAGTTCCATAATGACTGTAATTACTACGGAACCTATGATTGGGTTTAGATGGAGACAAGGAAATCTTAAGATAAGTCTCATGCTTGGCAAGTCTAGCATGTCGCCTATTTAATTTGAAAACGAGCTCGAGCTTTCCTCTTTGGGATTTCAACGAAATCACTATTTCTTCGCCAATTAATTTTCATTTGATAAAAAATTTTTTTGAACCAGATCGTTACTATATTCCTTCATTTGACTTTCTCTTAACGGTTCTGTCCGTAAGCCTAGGCTATTAAAGTTGTTTCAGTCTGTCAGTCATTGCTATTCTATCTATCTCTTCATACGGCATACAACCGCATATGAGTATTATGATACAAAATCAGAGTTCCGAGGTTACAGTTTTCTACCCCGCACTCACAATAATTGAGCCGTAAAATCATGATAATAGGACATACATCCAGGGGTGTGTGTGTGTGTGTGGGGGGGGGGGGGGGGGGGGGGGGCTGGGTAAGGATCCATGCAGCTGAAGGAATTTATCCCGTGTCGTAATATTAACAGGAGATGCGCCCCTTTCTGTTTCACGGGGCCAATTTTCCCAGCATATTCCCAGCAGGCACATGACGTCGAAATGACGTAATGACGTCGCATAAACATCAATAAGACGTATTTCCGACGCAATGTGCCGGCTGGGTTGCTTGTAGTCAATGGAATGTAGATTATCTTATCTTTTCCACTCCCTTCCATTCCAGATTTCAAACTATATCCTACTGTTTCTATGGCTGTTTAGAAATGTTTAAATCCTTATTACAATCATTATGTAATTAAAAACAAAGCAACGAAACAATTATTAAAGTGCGAAAATGGTGATAAGCTCCGTTTCTCTAATGAGACTAGATCAACTTTGGATGGATATATGAAAGAAATGCACGTTTGCTGTTCGTGTACTGATATATGGAAAAACCGATTCTAAAAATAAGGCAGTTACGCAATAGCTGAGTCTTCTTCGCATGTCGATGACCTCAAATCTTGTAGGTCATATATGAAAAGAGACTACCTCGAAAAATCGAAAGGATACTATAGTGAAAGACGATATTATATGCTTTTAAAGTTTTCGTTCTCGCTAAACAATTATTATTTTATCCAATACCATGAATGCTAAACGCTAACTTGGTTAAACACATACACTGCAAAAAATGAAAAAAAATCTTTTAGCTGACTTATTTGCAACAATACAATGCGTTTATCAAAGCCGATGATCCTTTCGACATTTAAGACAGAAAAATAGTTCCATGTTTTTATCCCGAAATATAGAAAACAAAATAATAAAGATCGAAAAATGATATTTTAATGTTATGTTCCAGGTAATTTGATGTTATAATCGGAATTATAGTGATAAGGTATGCATGAAAGTTTACTTTTTAATGCGCTTACAGCAATAATCAATAAAACAAATCTACACCCAACGCCTCCCCAAACTCATCACAAATAGCACTGCGTTGGTACGCAGCGCAATCAGTTAGTACAGGTACCTGAGGATTGTTGAGTATTTGAGCCAGCTTGAGGTCGTCATAAAACCTTGCGTTTTTGTGACTTTCACCCGAAGCTCTCCTTGCTAAAAAATCTGGAGGCGTAACTAGGGGTAACAATGGGTTATGTCACAATACGCTCTTTCATATTATTTTTTTCGAGGAGAAGTGTCTTTTTTTTCAGATATTTATGTGTTTGGCAGTTAGTACCTGAATTTCCAATTTTCATAAAATTTCAACATGCAAATACGCAGGTGCGTGTTGAAATTTTGTCATTTTTGAAATTGTTTCATTTTGCTAAATACGTGCTATATTATCTGTCATGTTTTAATTGAATGAGCTGCGACACGACAAAACCAACAAAGTAGCTTGTGCACCGAGCGAAGACTCAGATCAGCCTAGGCATCCGTGCAGTCTGATCAGAGTCTTTGCTGTCCGCATGGAGTTAGCTTAGACACTTAGCTACCTTTTAAGCTCACAGCAAAGAGTCTGAACATACTGGGCGGATGCCCAGGCTGAGTCTGCGCTGGGCGCACATGCCACTTTGTTGATTTTATCATACCCTGGCCCATATACTGATATTGTTCTCCAGATCGCTTAGACGCTTGATGGTCTGTGGTCCAATCTGGGTTCGAGGTTATAAAACTTGAGAATAATCTCAAACTCAAAATAAAACACACTGATTGGCTGCTTCCGAGCACGTGCTCGGAAGCAGCCAATCAGTGTGCTTTATTTTTAGTTTGAGAATGTACTCAAGTTTTATAACCTCCGGGCCTGATCTTTTTTCTGGGAAGCGATGAGGATAATAGGGATATGAATAGCAGTCAGAATGAAACTTTATTGGTAACGATTTCCAAATTTCTATTATAGGTCAGCTCTACTGAAATGAAGTTCAAAACTCACCCCCAGCAGTCCAGACCTGGTTCAGCACTTGGGAACCTCGTCCATTTTTGAGCTGGTAAAGCCAGTAGTTGACAGTGTCGCCTGGATTGACGACCACTCGAGGGTTCTCGTGTATCCATTGGCCATCTGTTAAGTCGAAGAGACATTAAACACTGAATTAAATGTCATGAAAATAATTATTGTTTAAGAAAATCTGAAGCTTCTGTTGAAAGAATTTCATTTTGAAATGCCATTGAAAAAATTGGTGGAGCATGGCATACAATGTATGCTATGCTCCGATACCAAATACGTTATATATCTGTTACCATAGCAACTAAAACGTCGCATTGATGTAAAAGTGATGTCAGCGAGACGCATAATGTCAAGATACTGAGCACATCAGTTGCTAATTCCTTTTTGCTATGGTAACAGATTTATAGCGTCATCTCACTTATAATTCGAGAGGAGCATGGCATACAGTGTAAAGTTAGCATTTAGCATTTTTACTCTTGATGGAGCCACTTATTAGAATGGAGGCAAAAATTTATATACCAGAGTGATATCCCTTGAATGTTTATCCATATACATGTTACTATAGGAATGAATTTTATTTTTGTGGATTTTATCGATGTGTAAACCCCGGCGAATCACTCACAAACTGAATAAAGCCCGAAGGGCTTTATGTTAAGTTTGTGAGTGATTCGCCGGCGTTTACACATCCATAAAATCCACAAAAATAAAATTCATTTCTTGTAATTCCAACTCGGTCATTTTTATCTCAAATGTGAGCTATATCGAGTATTTTAGAAACTGCCGCAAAGAAAATAGTCCAAGGAGTTCCCGATTTCTGCTTCAGGGGATTTATCGAAGTATAAACGCCGTTTTCTGTACGCTCCTGACCAATCAAATTGCATTAAACTAGCAATGGAAAATGGAGTTTGAATTATTGTACTTTAAATTGAATGAGTAGTAAACGTTTAGTCGAAGGAGTTCTGTCATATTCAATGGGGCCAGTTATTTAAGAAAAAGAATGGGCTCCACTGAGAAAGGTTGCGCCATCCAGGGAAGGCAGACACAGGGTCGAAAATATTGTCTACCTTTGAAAGAAAAGCAGAAAATATACCAATATTCTACGTGTATAACTCTATAACTCCATCTCCATTTCCTAAACTCCATCTTCATATCGTGAACTCCTCAACTCCATCTTCGCAAGCCAAGGGTACTAAGTCAACTTTGTTCTTCACGTACGTAAAGAACAAAGTGAACTTAGTTACCTTGGCTCGAAAGATGCCTAAACACCTGCACTCGACAAAATTTTAGCTGTCGTCTTCAACAAGGTATCAGGTCTAGCTACCCACCTACTGTCCACTGGAGTTGCCACACAGGAAACGATGCAACTAGTTTTCTTTTTTTTTCTGCAAAATCTGCACAGGGATTCTCAGGATCTATTAATAACTGGCGCAAACAGGAAACACTCTGATCAGCTTAAGCAGTTCTGCGCCTTGATTGTTAGCACATGATGATATTCTGGCCACGTTGTTCAGATAACATTGCATACTTACTTGTTTTTGTTCTGATGTCATAGTTATATTTCCCAGCATCTGTGCCTCGTAGAGGGGTGTTGATACTGTAATGTACCGCTACCAGGGTAGTCCCAGCTTGGTCTAAAACGGTGATAAAATGGCATTTTGATATAATTGTTACCACCGGGGTTATTCTGAATTTCCTACCTGTGCTGTCGACCGATCCGGTACTTTGTAAAGAGCCTGTCGACCGAGAATTCGATCATAAACATTACCAATAACATGAATAATGGTGAATGATACTATCGTTAGTGGTTTTCGACCGAACTGATACTGCTGTCGATTGTCTCGGTCGACAGCCACTTTTTGTATATACTTTTTGTATGTGTCGTACCTGATTGATTCTGACGACAGCACAGGTAGGGAAATTGGTATGACCGCCGTGGTTTCCCGCCCCACCCCCACCCCTCTCCCACCCCCTAACATGTACAAAGTGGAGAACGTGAGTCACGACCACGTGCTAATAACACTAAATATCTCATGCTTCGAAAGAAAAAAAATCTCAGACAAGTTAAGAAAATCAGCTATTTCTCAGGCCTTACAAGGCTGATTTCAATGCCTTTATCAAGTACCAATGTCATTTTTCTGAAGCAGCTGTCATTGGTTTATGAAAAGAAGCCATTTACTAGGACGCTTCGGAAAACTTTTCCGAAGTGCCCTGGTAAATAGTGTCATTTCATGGTAGTTTTTTCGAAGTGTTCTGGTAAATGTCGCCATTTTATGGTAAGTTTTCCGAAGTGTCCTGGTAAATGGTGTCATTTCATTGTAAGTTTTTCAAATTGTTCTGGTAAATGACGTCATTTCTTGGTCAGTTTTCCGAAGTGTGCTGGTAAATGGCGTCATTTCATGATAAGTTTTCCGAAGTGTCCTGGTAAATGGCGTCATTTCATGGTAAGTTTTCCGAAGTGTCCTGGTAAATGGCGTCATTTCATGGTAGTTTTCCGAAGTGTCCTGGTAAATGGCGTCATTTCATGGTAAGTTTTTCGAAATGTTCTGGTTAATGATTTCATTTAATAAAATGGTAGTATCTGGTATAGACAAAGAACGTTAGTGCAAGGTATAACTGCGCCTGGCTACATAAAAATCGGACTTTGAAGACATGAGATATTGTTATTGGTTTCAGAGTACAAGCTTTTTATGCCGTTATTTTACATGGGATTGCAACCTACGTTGACCACCTTGATGTAGGACTGGCGAAAAATAACAACTTCACCTCAAGTAAGGTAAACTTGAAGGTCCAGATTATACTTTAAAGGGGTCATGGGTTTCTTTGTAGCCATTCCTTCTGCACACCACCCCTTCCCACTTCCCATTATATCTTAAAAGTTCATTTTACACAAATGTCGACAACCTACATCACAGCAGTGATGCCACAATCACTTTGTCAGCGGCAGTCTTGATTAAGTAAGTGAAATATTTTTCATGATTAACTTGTTTGCAACTATTGAATCAACCAAATATCTAGTCAATGGGGTACCCACTAAACTATACCTGGTATAACAAATCTTATTCCTTGCGGCTGCATAATCGATATCGTTGGCGTTGATGGTTTTGAAAAAGCTGTTTCCAAGGTTGCCATGGCAACAAATACGATTATAGTTTTGAGAGTCATCTTTTTTGTCACACCTGAAACGAAAACACAAAACTCTTTAAAAGTATAGGCCATCCTTTAGTTGCAGCTGTCAGAGAGTGGTTTTTCCCCCTTTCTCCCCGGAAAAATGGCTATAGGAAGGACGGCTTTATAGTGGATTGTCCGGACCTCATAGAGCCACTTTTCCCCCATAGTCCTTTTTCCCCCACCGGGAAATTGGCAATTAGTGAATTTGGCATGGCTATTGGTATTTTGCGGAACGGAACGAAACGGAACGGAGCGGAACAGAGACATTTTACGGAATTAATCGCATAAGAAATGTATCAGTACTTCAAGGGACATAATAAACGTGAATAATTAAAAAATCAATATGCAAATTTAGAAACCATATTTTTATAATAATCAATAATCATTAATTTAAGGAACGAGCTGAGTGCGATTTCTGCTCATCGCAGATATTTATATACGTATACATACGCATGTACGCTTACAGGAAGATGTACGAACGGGTGCTTTGTCTAGTCATGTTTGATTTAGAAGGGAGTTTATTACACTGAAAATCATAATCGAACGTGTGTCCCAATGAGAGTCGAGCACACAACTCCTGCATGAAAGGCAAACACTAGTCCAGGCACTCCGCTGCGCGCATGCAGAGATGAACGCTTGTATAAACAAATACTTATACAAGTTTATGCACACAACCACGTATACTTATATCCATTTGTGGCTAACATGGAAAAGCAAAATCACGCCTACCTGTTTTCCCCAAAACAAAAATAATACAGACAGATGGATACATGCATGGGGTTCAAGCATTTGTTATCCATCGATATTTTACGGACGGACACTCGTATTTCTGTTTCAGTTATGAACCTCACTATTATAATTAGAGAAAGAGCAATGTCAACTATGTAGCGTGTTTTCCTGCAATCATATTACAAGGGGGAAACTCCACTATAGAGGGGAAAAACGGCTATGCAAAAACACGTATAGTAGATTTTCCCCAGGGAAAATTGGCTATATAGTCATATTTCCGGGGGGAAATTCTACTATATAGCCATTTTTCCGGTGGGAAATTCTACTATGGAAAAATCATAGTCATTTTTCCGGGGGGGGGGGGGGGGGGGAAACTACTAGGGGGGGGGGAAGCTACTCTCTGACAGCAGCCCCTGTGTTGATAAGTATGAAAATAGGTAAGATAGCTCTAATTTGCACCTAGCTTAAAGCGTTTTTTTTTCTCTCTTTCTTTCAAGGTCAGCTTCGTATGAGATGAAAGGCATATCAGTGATCAATCAGCCGTATTGAAAAGGAGGTTGACTGGGCCACACAAGCACGTAGATGCAGACTCAACAGAGAGAGAGAGAGACAGACAGACAGACTGACAGACAGACAGAGATTGAAAAAATCACATATTGTGACTATCAATTTAAACTAATAGATAATAGTTTCAAGTAAACGAAGGTGCAAAAAGCCATAATAAATGTAGGTATATCAACCAAGATTGATGCATTCTTATTTAAGCTTTTGTTTGACTGATATGACATTGACAAACGACGATTTTTTTTCAGTTATTGAAAGCATTTTATCTCTCTTAATTTTCTACAAGTTATATTGACATATAACGGAAGATGGACACACTTACACGGGAAGCCACTCTGCCATTTTCTTTTTTTTTTTTTTTTTTTTTTTTTTGCTTGCTCTCTCAACTGGCGTCCACTATTATTTTATAGATTTATACAATGTTTATAGAGGTGACACAATTAGCTATCAATAACTATTCTACCTTGTAGTCCTCTAAAATAGACACTCCTTGGAGTCTATATTGACGAAAACCTCACTTGGTCTCTACGTATAGACAATCTGTGTTCCATTATTTCATCAAAAATATCGCTTTTAAGACAACTAGCAACATACTAACTTGTTCAAAAATGCTTTTACCAGGGTATATTCTCCCCTACATTGATTACGGCTCCGTTACCTGGGGAGCAGCCTCTGCGACAAACATTGAACGATTAGCTAAATTGCAAAATTGCGCTGCTAGAATCATCTTGCACGCGGATTACGATACTCCGTCAGTTGAGATGTTTATTGGTCTAGGTTGGCTCTTAAAGGATTGAATTGGCACCTGTATCAGAAAAAAAATCTTTCCTTAAAGAACAGAGTTTGTGTTCTGAAGCCGAATGGGTGTTCTATCGTGGGAAGGGGGGGGGGGGGGGGGGGCAACTCTGGCATTTCTATTTTTAACGCCCATCCGAAGTGGGATCATCTCTTAAAGGAAAGAATTTGCTCCTCCGGAGCAAATTCTATCCTTTAAGAGTTGACCCCTTTTTAGAAGGGTTGCGTTACACAAGAAAGCAAACAGCCTAGCAGGCACACAACCTTGAATCAACCTTGATTTAACGTCAAAATCAACCTTGAATCAACCTTGATTCAACGTCATGACGTTGAATCAAGGTTGCTTCAAGGTTGTGTGTCCAGTGGGAGGAGTGACAAAAGCCTATCTCACTTCGATTATGTCGATAAAGTGGGGCGTTGTATCCGTGCGCTTTACACAGCACATTTTTGTATGAGGCGCAGCCTGTTTTACTATAAATTCCCTTTTTGTGATATCACAAAATCGAAGTTGTAATATCACTATATCGACTTTGTGATATCACTATTTCGAATATGTGATATCATTAATAATTATGTGATGTCACTAAATCGATTGAGTGAGTGGGACTGAAGTAGAGATATCACAAAGTCGGTATTGTAATATCACTAAATTGATTTTGTGATATCAAAAAGTAGGTATGCTTTGTGATATTACTAATTCGATAATGCGATATCACTAATTCGATAAAGTGGTCACCAAATCTACTTAGATATCACTTAGTAGATTTTGTGATATCACAAATCGAAATAGTGATATCACAAAATAGCCGTAATTTAGTGATATCATAAAGTCGATTTTGTGATATCACATTCTTTTTGTGATGTCACTAAATCGCATATATTTTGTGATCTCACTAAATCACACATATTAATTCGATGCTGTGATATCACTCATTACAATTGGTGATATCACAAAACAGGCAATCTATAGTAAAACGGCATTTCATATTTTAGAGCGTTATATGGATTTGGTTCCTATTACACGGTGAGTAGCCAAAACGGAGCCTAGGTGATCGAACCAGCCAAAACGGGGCCTACGTGATCATGTCCAGGCGCCTTAGATGGCTTTTGTTGATATAAGAGATGATGGACTCCTTCTTTTCGAAAGATATTTCTGTGAAAAACAGAATGAGCCTACAATACATTTTAGTGCACGGTACGTAACAGATACTTAGAATGCTGGAGGCATCCAGAAATTGGGGATTGGACACATGACAACCTTTCTTCAGCTCAAACTAGATACCATGTGGCTAACTGGCACAAAATTTGAGCAATTTCATTCTGGAGCTTTAAACTGATTTCACCAAGAGAAAGAATTGGTACGTATCTGCATCACAATTTAATGTTGTCCTGAAAAACGCTGTAAGTACAAATCGTTTTCTGGTTTTACATGTATATATGACTTCATTTATCGTCGGTAAGTAGATTGATTCAGGAAAGGATCCTGGAAGACCAAGCGCAAACAGATGTTTCTGTGGCACTGGATATATTGTGATTATTTAGCACGTAATCATGACATAGACATGTTTAATATATATATATATATATAATATATATATATATATATATATATATATATATATATATATATATATATATATATATATATATATATATATATATATATATATATATATATATATATATATATATATATATGGTAGGATTAAATCATCAACAGTGCAAAACAATATTTACTGAGCGCTTTCGGCTTTCGCCTTCTTCAGAGTTTACAGGTACAAGAAAAAAATCAAAATTTCAACATTTCTACAGGTAAATCAAGAAAAAACAAAATAATCATGAAAACGTTTCTCAATTTACTATTCAAATTCACATTAAACGACCAAAGAAATTGAAAAAAGGTCGTTTAACAAAGCAAAATTGCTACAAGGCGGCCGTTTCACGGCCCCAGTTCGAATTTGAAATTGCAAAAAATATATATATATATATATATATATATATATGTCTCTGTTTGAACGATCGTTATTTCGATTTACAAGTGTTTAATAATATAGCATATTGCAAGTCTCTGCAAGCTTGTTCTTTCATTAACACCTTCCCAATCATTTTCATCCTAGTAGTTAAGTCTTTATTGTCAACCAATCCAGCTATAGAATTTATATTTATGAGACTGAAATGTCAGACTAGGTATGCCTGTTTAGAATCGACAACCAATCTGCGTGAAACTATTTTCTCACACTGATCTCCAGTATTAAATAAACCTTTGACACGTTTGATACAGTTAAAAAGTCTGTCACTAGCCAATATTCGTTACATTTGCTACTGCCAGTCGTCTGTCACTAGCCAGATATCGATAAATTTGCTACTGACAGTCGTCTGTCACTAGCCAATATTCGTTAAATTAACTAATGACAGCGGACATCTAGAAATTTAGCAAATAGTTGTTCAGCATATTTAGACAAGTTATGATTATTATCAGGAGCATGATTATTATCATGAGCCACCTAGGTTTAAACCTCGTTCAGGTTCGCCGACGGAACATCGCTCATGGGTCCTGAAGTGGTGAGTTTGAGGCTGACATAGGTCGTGACTTTTGTTTATCACATAAGGGATTATTTCATCCACATCATCATTGATCCGAACCAACTGATCACAGTTGAAAAGATTGTACAACATTATGTGGAAAGCCAATGAACAGACAATCGGAAAACATGAAGAAGTTTATTGCGCTCTCCAAAGTCTGCTTTTACACAATACTTTATCCCTTGAGGATGGCTTATGCGAACACTCCTAGACGCATATCTTAAAGAATACAAGACACCAGATTGTTTTGAAAATTTGAAGTCAGGTCCTCGGGTAGTAGACTGTGCAAAACCGCCCCGTTTACCAACCACCATGAGAAAAACAAATATCCAGATTTCCTACCATCACTTGATTCGTCAGAATAAATATCTATAACAGTTTCTTCAAGAGCAGAGAACACATTCAAAAGAAGGAACATGGGCCATACTTCGATGTTTTGGCTATACAAGACTCATCAGTGGCCTTGTCAAATTATGGTCACAAAAGCCAGAGAAAAGTATACAGTAGTTTCTTAATTTTTTGAAAGACAGTCTATTCAAAGACTGATTATTATCGAAAAGGGTCCAATTGATTAAAACGTGACAATCTAGAATAAAAATCTAACACATCCAAAAAATTCATACCTCGCAAAATATATCGTATGATCTCAAAGGACAAAAATAAAATAGAATTTGCAAATGGATGATGTACGGTGAGACGCTTTACGGCCGCCACACGGCGCAACTCCCGCTGCAGTGAAGTCAAGAGTTCCTTCAAGGGCAGAGAATACATTCGAAAGAAGGAACATGGTGGGCCATACGAATATATGCGTAACTACATTCTCAAATGGTGGGAAAAATAGTTTAAATACAGTCATAGCAAAAATGCATCTGCCACTTGCAATTTATCGAGTTTTGCTAATTATCAGTCGTCTGTCACTAGCAAATTAAACGAAAACTGGCTAGTGACAGACGACTGTCACTAGCAAATTATCCGAATATTGGCTACTGACAGTCGTCTGTCACTAGCCACTCCGTAAAAAGTTTCACTGACTTTATCATGTTTATAATACTGCTACTTGGGTTTCGTATTCCTATTTCGTCGTACGACTCGGTATAGCCGATAAAGTCTTCAAATGGTCGTTAAACGCAACTCAGTTCACAAATGATCTTTCTTTGAGTTTAAAAACTGTTTTATATCAATTAGAACGGTTTTTTTACGTCGGTTGATAGCGGGCCTAGACCACATAGCTTCAGGAGCTAAAATCACGTAGGTGTCGTATTCGATTTTCATATCTATTCCTCTATTCTTTCAAATTTGGCATAATTCTGAAATGTCTGTTTATGAAATATAACATCACTTAGCATTTCATGTAGGACAGGGGCCGTATTCATAAAGCCACTTAAGTCGTTGCTATGCGGTTGATAAGGCTAAATATCTATAAAGGAGATTCCCTACAACTATGAAATTTGGTCTGGAGGAACAGTCTTACAAAGACTGTTCCACCAGACCAAATTTCATAGTTGTAGGGAATCTCGTTCAAAGAAATTTAGCCTTAGCAACAGCATAGCAGCCACTTAAGTCGTTTTATGAATACGGCCCCAGGCCGCAAAAAAAAAAAAAAAAAATAATTGTGTTCTTCGCCTGTCATGACTCAGTTTTCATCTGGAATACAGCAAAAACGTCCATTCGTTTACAAAGACATTTTGCTAGTTTTTTAAACATATATACAAATAAATGTAGTTACATGTATTACCGCAAAGTTCCGTGCGATTCTTGGCAACAGTCTTACTTTTTCCTGTGTCCTCAAATTCTTCGTGAAAAAAATGTGCAGTTCTTCGCTGTGTAAGAGAAAAATCTACGTAGACCCCAGAACATGATCACGTAGGTCGCGTTTTGGACGATTTGACCACATATGCCCCGTTATGGCTACCCATCGTGTGTTAACATACTGCAACTTTCTGTCGAAGCCGAAATGTATGCCGGTGTACGACATGCGGTTTAAAAGTGTCAGGCCAGCCTCCATCTGATAAAGCTCATTTTGAATTGTTTAATCTTGAAAGTTTTTTTTTTATGTGATGCTCAATTATATAAAAAGCAAAAAGTAAATGTTACATACCTTCTGTAATGCACATGTATATATAAACATTTTGATTTTATGTGGTTTTATTCTTATATACTTGTTGTAAATGATCTGAAATAATAAACAAGGGCCCTTACAGCGTATACATGTCTGAAAGGCAAAACAAACACGGCATTGAATAAGAATCTTCTTTGTCCGCCTGAACATTGCTCATATACCAGTTTTTGTTTGTACGAGCCGCAAAAGCTATGATCGGACTGCACATGCACAGGCTGGTCTGTGTCTTGGCTATTGGCTTTAGCGTTAAGGACCACTTGTGCGTTTCGCAGCCCAAATATTGATCCAAAGCAGGTGTCAATATGAACGTAATTAGTAATATAGAGATAAGATAATCATCACCCTGCAACAGAAAACAAAACAAGCAACAATGGTCAAAGACCCAGGTCAGCCACCCTATCTGCGTAATCTGTTATTTAAGCTCAATCCAGCTGCTGAAATACGTAATTATTATTTTGTCAATTTCGCCCGCTGACGTAAAACCAGGAGGAAATGCCGGGAGTCCCATGAATGACGTCATCTATCGTCGACCAGTGTCAGCTTTGGTTGGAAAAATAGGGTAGGGAAACACGCGACCACAAAGCCATATTTGTTTACGACCATAGAGGCAGCCATCTTTGGAATTTCGCCAGTTTGATGCGCGTTTTTTGCTCTTATTTCCTATAAAAGGTTTAATCTTATACATATCTAAATAGCGCATGGGGTGCAATTAAGTTTCTTTAATTTAACAACAATAAACTTGTATCGAGCAACTTGTTCTCATGTTTACTTTGACACCAGTTACGTATGGTCACACTCTGGGATGTAATGCATCACTGTCACTGCGAGTGTCTACTAATTTGCAATTGTAAGTAGAAAACAGCATAATATGAACTGGTTACCGAAACATTTTCATAAGCTTATGGTTCACGCGCAACAATATCAAATGCACAGGGAAATCGATAAATCTGACCCGTTACAAGTCGACCCAAAAATGAGAATGGCCGCGGCTGAAACTTTGCAGGATGACGTCACACGGTCACGTGTTTCGCCTCATTGAAAAACAAATGCATTTCTTACTAGCTTTCGAAGAACTGGAAGTACAGTTTATAAGTTTTATTATTCAGTTTTTGACTAAATGGTTCATAATCACTGATTTAAAGATTTAGTAACTGATAATATTACAAAAGTAATTAGCAAATTAGCTACATGAACTCGCATTAAACCTTCCAGTATTAGTAGGGACTAGACCATATGCTTAAAATTAATATATTTTTTTTGACATAGCCTAGAAACGGGCATGGCATTTTAGGTCTAGCTTTCAGCAATCAACCCCTTCCGGTGCCACATCGCGGAAACTGGAAACACGAAATACCGCACCTCAGTTAGACTGCGCCAGAAACAGATAATTATAGAGTGTGAAGCTAATTTTGGTTGATTACTGAAAACTATACCTAAAATGCCATGCTCGTCTGCTAGAGGACAGAAACGCTCTACCAGAACCGTAGGAACCTATGCCGTTTTACCCAGGCACAGATTCCTTTGGTTTTGGTCGAACGTTTCTGTCCTCTAACAGACGACTTAATCTCAATGCAAAAATTGTAATTTGAAAAGAAAAAACATTATTTTGTAATTAAAGTTATAAAAGATTTTTATACTGTACACTCGCTAATTTTTGTTGAGGGCACTGACCCAGTAGTCAGGCCGCAACTGTACCCAGTAGCGGTACAGATCTGACAAACGGTACAGTGCCCCCCGCCAAATGAAAGTCAGTGTGTCGGGGACACTGTACCTTGATATTGTAAGGATAAACATCCTGACAAAGGCTCGTGAAGACTGGATCAAAACTGTGCCTGTTAGAGTGTACACAAGGTCGTTCTTATATATGACCTAGTGACGTAGTTTTTGACCCGACATGATGTACTTTTAAATTTTGCCTAAATATTGTGACGATAAACATTCTGACAAAGTTTCAAAAAGATTGGATCAAAACTGTGTCCTCTAGAGCGTACACAAGGTTTTTTCTAAGATCTGACCTAGTTTTTGACCCGACATGACCCAGTTTCAAACTTGGCCTTGATATTGTGAGGATAAACATTCTGACAAAATTTCATTAGGTTTGGATCAAAACTGTGACCTCTTGAGCGTACACAAGGTTTTCCTAATATTTGACCTACTTTTTGACCCGACATGACCCAGTTTCAAACTTGGCCTGGATATTGTACGAATAAACATTCTGACAGAGTTTCATTGAGATTGGATCAAAACTGTGCCCTCTGGAGTGTATATAAGGTCGTTCTTATATTTGACCTAGTGACCGAATTGTTGACCCGCCATGACCCAGTTTCAAACTTTATCTAGATTTCATAAAGATAAACATTCTGACAGAGTTTCATGAAGATTGGATCAAAACTGTGCCCTCTAGGGTGTACACAATGTTTTTTCTAAGATTTGACCTAGTGACCTAGTTTTTGACCCAACATAAGTCAGTTTCATAGGGGGCTTAGATATATGGACAATAAACATTTGGAATAGTTTCATGAAGATTGGATCAAAGCTATACCTTCTAGTGCGTACGCAAGGTTTTTCTAAGATTTGATCTAGTGACCTAGTTTTTGACACGCCATGACCCAAGTTTCAAACTTATCCTACATATTATGAGGATGAACATTCTGACAAAGTTTCATGAACTTTGGATCAAAACTGTGCCTTCTAGAGCGAACACAAGGTTTTTCTAAGATTTGACCTAGTGACCTAGTTTTAGACCCGACATGACCCAGTTTTAAACTTGGCCCAGAGTTTATAAAGATAAACATTCTGACAAAGTTTCATATAGATTGAATTAAAACTGTGTCCTCCAGAGCGTACACAATGTTTTTCTATGATTTGGCCTAGTGTCCTAGTTTTTGATCCGACATGACCCAGTTTCTAATTTGTTCTAGACATTTTAAGGACTAACATTTTGACAAAGTTTCATGAACCTTGGATCAAAACTGTGCCTTCTACAGTGTACACAAGGTTTTTCTAAGATTTGACCTAGTGAGTTTTTGATCCGACATAACCCAGTTTCAAACTTGGTTTAGAGTTTATAGAGATAAACATTCTGACAAAGTTTCATAAAGATTGGATCAAAACTATGTCCTCTAGAGCGTACACAAGGTTTTCCTAAGATTTGACCTAGTGACCTAGTTTTTGACCCGACATGACCCAGTTTCAAACTTTTTCTAGATCTTATGAAGATAAACATTCTGACAAAATTTTATAAGGTTTGGATCAAAACTATGACCTCTAGAGCGTACACAAGGTTTTTCTAAGATTTGACCTAGTGACCTAGTTTTTGACCCGACATGACCCAGTTTCAAACCTGGCCTAGATTTTATAAAGACTAGCATTCTGACAAAGTTTCATAAAGATTGGATTAAAACTGTGACCACTAGAGTGTACACAAACAAAAGTTGACGGACGGACGTCCGGGTGTCCGGACTTCCGGATGTACTACGGACGACGGACATCAGGGTATCCCAAAAGATCACCCTGAGCACTTCGTGCTCAGGTGAGCTAACAATAGCAAACACTCACTTGTTTCAGAAATAGGTACACAACAAATAGGCTCAATCGACTGGGCCAGCCCACAGCAACTGCATTCAGTTTAGAGTGAAGTGATTTCGGTACATCAAAAAATTTACCTGTACGCGTGTGTTATACTGCTATAACAATGCTGAAAATCACTTTATCCTTTTATCATGTTTATCCTTTTTGGTGCTGGTCGGTCTTTGAATCGACTGCCCGATTAAAAGGAAGTTTCAGTATTTTTTTCTCTGGTTTCGTCACCAGATATTGTTAGGGTCATTGACGGGGCTTTATTGGCCGGAGCTGCATAGTCTGGCCCATGTTCCTGCTTCTGAATGTATTCTCTGCTCTTGAAGGAACTTTTTAAGATTTTAATTTTACTTCACTGCAGCTGGTGTCTCCCCGTACATCATCCATAGTGCAGATTTTGTTTTCGTCCTTCGAGGTTGAGAAATCTGAAATTTTAGATTGGTTTAGGCTCTGATTCTGGATAATCGTCTTTGATATTATTTGGACACTTTTTGGTGCTGGTCAATTTGAATCGACTGTCCGATTATGGATAACGGGGCATTATTGGCCGGAGCTGCGTAGTCTGGCCCATGTTCCTTCTTCTGAATGTACTCTCTGCACCTGAAGGAACTCTTTAACATTTTAATTTTACATTCATGTGAATACATGAAGATGGTGGGGGGGGGGGGGGGGGGGGCGATTCTTCTAACGATATTGTAACCTTTGTCGGTCTCGTACATATTTTGTTATTCATCTAAGGTGAATGACGGTACACTTTCAGGGAAGCATCTGTGTCATTTTGACTTTTGGTTTTCACGTACAGTCAACTCCCGATATCTCGAACACTCAAAGTATCTCTTTAGAAAGAATCTATTCCCCATTTTTATTTACATTTCAATTCCTGTTATCTCAAACTACTGATATCTCAAAGTAAATTTTCTGGTACCAGAAAATTTACTTTGAGATATCAGTAGTTTTGACTGGAGTTCGACTACGAGATATCGAGAGTTGACTGTAAATGGTGCCAACTCTTTATGGAAAAAATTCCCTCCGTTAGGAACAAACTCCTTTCTTTAAGAGCAGATCCAAATTTTGCACTTCTTTGTCCAGGAAAGCAAACAGGAAGTGACGAAAAAGGTTTCCTTTGGTAAAAAAGATTTCAAGCGGAAAACATGGAAGCATGCCCATACATGACTGGTTTCTTGTGATACAGTCTTACAGAGATTTCAGTGGTTGCCTTCTGCTTAACTTTTTAAGCACCAAAAAGCAGACGACAAAATTTACGTCTGCAAAAATTCAGGAAATGCCTTGTCCAAGACATTTTATATTGAGAATTCAAAGACTTGAGGGCAAACAGTGTAGATCCACATGAGGCGGCTCATTATGAGCCGCTTCATCAGGATCTACGCAGTTTGCAAATTATGCTATTTTTGTTACTGGTGCTTAAAGTGTCAATAACCAGAAAACTGGTACCCTCTCCATGATGGCTATTCGATGCAAACCGCGGTGTCTTAGTAGGCGCGGTTTGCCTACTCTGCAATCATTTGGAATCTCCTGTCTAGGGGTGGTAGTCGGGTGATGGTGTTGGTTATAACTTCCAGTGCTGGGGCGTCCTACTTATTTGGATGAAACTAAGGCTAGGGTCTATTGTGCTCGCAGAACGGGTGCGGGCGGGGTTGTTTGGATTTTTTCTCTCGTCTATCATTTCTCTTTTCTTTCACCCTCTCTCTGGGAGACGCCCCGATATAGACTGAAATACTGTCTCAAATCTCAAAATGTTAAGCTAGTTCCTTTTTCATTATTCCTTTTTCCTTATTCCTTTTTCCTTATTCCTTTTTCCTTTTTCGTTATTCGACCTTCAGGTTCAAAGAACCATGCGAAACTGTGCAAAGGAAGATTCGCATATAGCAAATTCACTATCACTTTTTACTTCTTTCACTCATTTCCTTTTCCCTTATTCGCAGTTTGTACCGTTGAGCTTTGGAAATCTATACCATTATTCTTAGAAGTAAAAATGATCATGAATGTGATATATGCGAATCTTCTATTGCACAGATCCGCAAAGTTCTATGAGCCTGAAAATCGAATAAGGAAAAAGGATTTTTTTGTTCATTTCCTTTTTCCTTATTCGCATTTTGTACCGTTGAGCTTTGGAAATCTATACCATTATTCTTAGAAGTAAAAATGATCATGAATTTGCTATATGCAAATCTTCTATCGCACAGATCCGCAAAGTTCTATAAGCCTGAAAATCGAATAAACTCATGTGACTGAGACAGATTCTGACTCCTCTCCACCATGAAAAAGGAATAAGGAAAAAGGAATAAGGAAAAAGGAAAAAGGAAAAAGGAACTAACTTAACAATCGTTTACGATTGTTAAGTTAGTTCCTTTTTCCTTTTTCCTTTTTCCTTATTCCTTTTTCCTTATTCCTTTTTCCTTTTTCCTTATTCGATTTTCAGGCTCATAGAACTTTGCGAAACTGTGCCAAAGAAGATTCGCATATAGCACATTCATGATTATTTTTACTTCTAAGAATGCTGGTATAGATTTCCAAAGCTCAGCGGTTCAAACTGCGAATAAGGAAAAAGGAAATGAACGAAAAATTCCTTTTTCCTTATTCGATTTTCAAACTCATAGAACTTTGCAGACCTGTGCAATAGAAGATTCGCATATAGCACATTCATGATCATTTTTACTTCTAAGAATAATTGTATAGACTTCCAAAGCTCAACGGTACAAACTGCGAATAAGGAAAAAGGAAATGAACGAAAAATTCCTTTTTCCTTATTCGCAGTTTGAATTGCTGAGCTTTGGAAATCTATACCAGCATTCTTAGAAGTAAAAATGATCATGAATGTGCTATATGCGAATCTTCTTTGGCACAGTTTCGCAAAGTTCTATGAGCCTGAAAATCGAATAAGGAAAAAAGGAATAAGGAAAAGGGAATACGGAAAAAAGGAAAAGGGAATAAGGAATAAGGAAAAAACCCTAAACAACCAACTAACCAATCTTCTGTCGAAGGCCCGTTGCCCGGTGGGCTTCTGTCGTTCAGAGAACACATTTTAGCTCATGTGGCTGAGACAGGTTCTGACTCCTCTCCACCATGAAACATCCCTCTACACTGCGACACAATGGACATGGGTTTGGATAGTACCGTAAAATTCTAGAAATTGGGACACCTAAAATAAATTACCGTAATTGTCCTAAAAGAGACATTTCGATAATGCATATAAAAGATGTTGATGGAATGGCAAACAGTGTAGGCCCTGATCAGACTGCTCACAAGAGCAGTCTGATCTGGGTCTGCACTGTTTGCTCAGTCCTATCTGTATCGAAACTAGAGTTTTTACGGCATGGTACATTAGGGACGCAAAAAGGGCAAGGGGGCGGGGGTGGGGGTGGGGTAGAACTAAAATTCGGCTTGACGGTGTGATTTATATATTAGAGCCCTAGGAATCCGAACTGAACAAAGGTACATCTTTGTTTTAAATAATTAAGTATCGTATACTGTTACACGTGACTAGATGTCGGAAAGCACATTCATGTTGCCTGAGGCTAACTAATCTATTTTGTTTCACAAAGGAAATTTATTTGCTACAGAGTGTGAGATATTAATTCACGAAGGAAAATAAATGAATAGCACAATAATATAACACTAAGAAGACCCAGATCTGAAAATATGCTCCAAAATGTACTTTTATGGCTAATTTATGTTTTCTTTACACACTGCATCCGGTTAAACATAACTGGCAATAGACTTTAATAAGCTCCGAAATGAATATTGCTTTTTTTTGTTGTTGTTGTTGTTGTTGTTGTTGTTGTTGTTTCCACGCATGGCATTAAAATAATCTTTAACTGGTGTGAGGTCAGGACGAGGAAATCTAAGACTTGTGTTCAGATTATTTATTCTTGCACACCGGATAGAAAATGCCATTCTTTTCACCTGGGATAGAAAATCTCATCTTACCCTGGTGTTCTGACCCAGGACCGGAAGAAAATCACGAGCTGTCAATGCATTGATTGTATAGGAGCTCACGTACCTGCGTCGTCAAGTGACGTTGGTATTTTATATGATGATGTCACGAAGACGGTAAAAATGACGTCAGTTTATGCACGCCAGTCGTTGACGTAAAGAGCCGAATGGCGGTCGTTGAAAGCGGCGCCTTCTTTCAAAATCAAATTGAAACCTCTAAAGCACTAGAATTACGCATTTTAACAAGATCTGAAGTTAAAACAAAACGTGGTGTGCAAGAAAAAGTATCTATCATGGGTGTGAGGTGTGGATAGAAAAATCCATCACTCGGGATCACTGTGAGGCATCACTCGGCAAGCCTCGTGATGCCGAACAGTGACCCTCGTGATATTTCTATCCACACGCCACACCCATGATAGATACTTATAGTCTCATGCAGTGACTACCCAGCATATGCAGTCGGTTCTATTCTATCACATAACAGTGAGACTCAAGTACGAGGGATGATAAAAAACAACGTGGACTTTTGCTGTAGAAATTTTGTTATTGATAGTAAACTGAAGACAGAACTTCTCTGCCGGGGGGTCTGGTTCCCAGGAATAGGATATGTAACCTGTATAGGTAAAGGTGTGAAAGTTTGTGCCAATCAGTGGACCAGAATTACCTGTTACAATAATTTCATTGGCTGACTGGAGGTGATGACACTATGTGATCAAGAGACAGAATGACACTGTCGAAGTTAATCCTCCTTATATAGTACCATCCCTGTCTTTAAATTTGCAGTAAATACAGGTTCATCTTTTTCCTTTATCCAGTGATGTAATTAATTTACCAGTCTAACTTCGGGATGTTGTCTCTATGGGTCGTCATAGTAACCTTATGATGGTTCTGCGGAGCACGGTAAAAATTGCCTTATTATTTCGAAGGGTTTGTTTTGGTTTTGGCTATGTCTATTATTTGCAGTAGAGTAAAATGCTTGACATTTGGTATACTATTTCGTTATGGTTTCCGCTTTTTTACTGTGAGGAAATTATTGCCGTCAACAACTGTTATGCGTGCGTAAGCAGCGTAAAATATGATCTGTGGGTCAAATGACGCCATCCTTTATACCGTGTATTTAATGCTAGTTCCAGGTTTTGTATATAATTAATTGTAAGAAAAATGAGGGCAAAATCAAAGAAATGTTTTGAATGATCAAATTTAATATTATTTGATCCTTGAATGTTAATTTTGTCTGATGCTGGCACTGATTTGAGAGTTGTGGACCTGCATTTAGACACACACCGCAAAAGTCGTGTACGGGAAACGATACTGAAAGAAAAGTTCAGTCTGGATTTATGAACCAATAAAGATGAGAAGAGTATGCCATAAAATTCTTGAAAACAATCATATTGCGTGCAGATTTCTCTAAAATTGGTTAAAATCATTAAAAATCTGCAAAAAAGGACGATAATTTTTGAAAACAGAGAATTTAAAGATCCCCTACAATGTTAAAACAGGACAAAACGCCAAACGTCATTACAGTGGTGCTCCGCTGAGCTATACCTACCTAATATAAAATGTAAGAAAATACTTATTTTTCATTGAAACTTCTTCAAAACTTCACATTATGTAGTTGAAAGATCAAACTTTTCTGCGGTATGAGAAAATCACTATAACTGCATTACCCTTACTGCCACAGCAATAGTCCACGTATTTTTTGATCACCCCTCGTAATCTAAGAACGACCCTTAGATATCCTTTTCGATCTCTGGCCAGCCACAAGTCATGTTAAATGCAGGCATAATCTGGAATTACTGACAAGAATTACATAGAAGCAGCAGTAATGGTAGAAAGAAAGGATAAACAAACGATGATTATTCTGTTTTAGTAAGAATATTCTGTTTTATTCACTGAACGTCTGTTTTAATAAACAGAACATGTGAATAAGATAATCAATGATGCCGTTGGTAAAAGTAAAGGTTTCCCGTAGCCTAAGAGCAGTGGGGGGTTAGAGGCCAACTGTATTTTGGCGGGCACAGCATATGAAAGACGGAGCCCATCCCTCCCTTCTTTCGTTGCCTTCTCCTTCCCTTGTTAGATAAATGTACCATTTACTGCCACACTGACACAGAGCCGGCTAGCCGAACCCTACCCCTAGCCCAGATTCGAACCCGCGACCTTCTGTATCATAGCTAAGCGTCGCTAACCACTCGGCCACTGCGCCTCTCCGATGGCGTTGAGACCTGGGTCAGACCTGGGTTCGAGGTTATAAAACTTGAGAATAATCGTAAACTCAAATTAAAGCACACTGATTGGCTGCTTCCGAGCAGATGCTCGGAAGCAGCCAATCACTGTGCTTCATTTTGACTTTGAGAATGTACTCAAGTTTTATCACCTCGGGGCCTGGACAAAGAGATTTCAAGCTCTTTTTCAGATTATGTAAGTCTAACATGTCTAATGTTTGGCAAGCCTTATATGAGACTACTAGTTTGAACACTAGCATTAGACTCTAAACCACATTTCAGACATTATTTCTCACAAGTGATCAACACTTTGTGCTTGCCAGTGGCTACTGTCGGATAGGAGCTTCTGGAGTTTTTCATCTAGCTCGTCCAGGGGAAAGCCGAACACTTGCATAATGTAATCTCGAACCGTGCGCTTATTTACGGTGTTCTGCAGCTGTTTGTAGAAAGTAATGAAAAAAAAGGACCTATCAAAATGGGTGGTAAATTGAAAGCGTATCCAAATGGGTACACTTTCATGAGAAGCAGTTCTGCTACTTTGGTTTTGCCTCCCTTTTTTGAATTGGTTGGTTGGTTGGTTGGTTTGATGCTTAACGTCCACGGTAAACAACTAAAGTCATGTCGGGACGGTCAGTTAACCTAACCACACTATTCCTGGGCAGGCTTAGACCTCCTAAGCGGTTAACCAGTACTAAGTGCACATACTTTCGCCAGTAACTGACAACTGCCCTTCTTGAATCAGCGGAAGGAGAAACGAAAGTATGTGGCCAGACCGGGGTCAACTCTCAAAGGCGAGATTTGCTCCCCTAGAAGCAACTTCTTTCTTTTAAGAGTTGATCCCACTTTGGGAGGTCTTTGTTAAGCAGGGGTCCTATTCATAAATCGACTTAAGTGGTTGCTATGCCGTTGCTAAGGCTAAATTTCTATTGAGGAGATTTCCTACAACACTGGAATTTGCTCTGGAGGAACAGTCTTTGTAAGACTGTTCCTCCAGAGCAAATTTCATAGTTGCAGGGAATCTCCTTCAAAGAAATTTAGCTTAGCAACAGCATAGCAACCACTTAAGTCGTTTTATGAATACGGCCCCTGGAAATCAAAAGTTGTCCCTCTTTGAAAAAAAATGGAGAAAAAAAACATAGGCCTTAAACTTCAATATGTAAAACAGAATACATATAAGACTCCGTAAATAAGTATATTTAAATGTCCTAAATGTAAAATTAAGCATCTATTTATTATGCTAAATGGTTCATTATGCCTAATATAATTGAGCCGCGACACGAAAAAACAACAAAGTGGTTGTGCGCCCAGCACAGACTCTGATCAGCCTGGGCACCCGCCCAGGCTGATCAGAGTCCGCGCTGTCCGCATGGAGGTAGCTTAGATCCTTAGCTACCCTGTAAGCGCTCAGCGAAGACTCTAATCAGACTGGGCGGATGCCCAGGCTGATCAGAGTCTGCGCTGGTCGCACAATCACATTGTTGGTTATCTCGTGTCGCAGCTCAATTTCGGATACTATGCATGTAATAACATACGAGCCTTGCCACGAGCAATTTAGGCCACTTTAGAGCGGGTGCAAACAGCGGAGATCCAGATAATCCTCATCACGCCGGGCATGCGCAGTTCATTTCTACATGGAAATTAAAATTGTCAAGATTCTGTAAAAAGATAGCCAAAATGTAGCAATGTTTTTCGACTTATATGTACATTTGTATGTAAAGCATGTTGTCAATACATGCCGCATTAATCCTAATAAACGCCCTGCTCTTTTAAACGACGCCCCCTGCATCTTTTCCGAAATTTAAGTTATATTTAACTTGCAGGAATTCCTGTTTGCTTCTCTGAATAAGGTAGCTCTTTCAGATGGGGTCTAGTCTTAAAGAGAAGAATTTGCTCCTATATTCTTTCCTTTAAGAGTTCAACCCTACTGAAAAGGGAGGCAAAAATAGTGGAGTTACTTCCTTTGAAAGAATACCCATCGCCTCATTCGCCTGTATATTGCTTATCGTAGGTATTTCGGCAGTGGCTAATTTTTCTATACTTAAGACTCTGAATAATGCCCGCCCCTTTTCGCAAATGCAACGCCCCGGGGCGTTTAATAGGATTAGTACGGTACTTTCAGCTGTTGGTTGGTTGGTTGATTTGATGCTTAGCGTCCACGGTAAACAACTAAGGTCATGTCGGGACGGTCAGTTAACCTAACCACACTATTCCTGGGCAGGCTTAGACCTCCTAAGCGGTTAACCAGTACTAAGTGCACATACTTTCGCCAGTAACTGACAACTACCCTTCTTGAATCAGCGGAAGGAGAAACGAAAGTATGTGGCCAGACCGGGATTCGAACCCAGGACCTCTGACTTACGAGCCAGGTGCCCTACCGATTGCGCTACCCGGCCCGGCTCTTTCAGCTGTACAAAAGTCAAACTGGTAATAATGCATATTTGGAAAACCCTGAAAAAGGCTAACCAGAAATTTCGGTATGACCACTTTCATGCGTTTTGTGATAAATCCAGTCTTCAAAGCAAGGCGTGAGCACAAAACCAACTAAGTGGCATGTGCGCGCAGAGAGGACTCAGATCGGCCTGGGCATCCGCCCAGTCTATTCAGAGCCTTTGTTGTATGCTTTATGGCAAGCTAAGGGTCTACGCTAGCTCCATGCCGACAGCGAAAACTCTGATCGGACTGGACGGATGCTCAGTCTGATCTGAGTTTTCGCTGGGCGCACATGCAACTTTGTTTGTTCTGTCGTGTCGCGGCTCAAATATGCTTTACACATATGAGTTAAATACTAATTTTTATGTTTTGGCTGATTATTTGCAGAACCTTGAATTTTCAATTTCGAGATGGGAATGGTATTGCACGTTTGTAAACCAGGTGTGCTCAAATGAGATCAGTGTGATCAAAGCCTTGTCAGTTCGCATTCCCAATTTATGGGTCCTGAGAAATCTGTGAAGCGAAAAGAAAAACGGAGTGTCTATTACCAGTCGACTGACAATAGCGATTTCAACCTGAAATCGCTATTGTCAGTTGACTGGCAATAGCGATTTTATGTTAAAATTGCTATATTGCTAGTCAACTGGTGATAGCGGTTTAAACGCTTTTTCACTGCTACCAGTTGACTGGTAATAGCGATTTTAACGTGAAACGGCTAATGCTCATTGACAGGTAATACTGCTTTTGACGTAAAATAGCCATTACCAATCAAAAGCGATTTCAACGTAGCATGGCTATTATCAGTCAACTGGTACCAGATCTTTCCAAAGAAAAGACTCTTCCAAGACTGTGCCAGTGTACAATCTGATCTTAAGCCTCAGTTTTCACTCTATTCACCGTCGCCACCAATCGGAGCACGCTCGGCCAATTCCGTGAATCAGACGATTCACGGAATTGGCCGAGCGGTGTTCCGATTGCGTCGCCACGCGGTCAGGAAACAGCGACGCCAGTCAATTTACCGGGTCATTTTATCTGGCACAATTTCAACATTATCCCCGTACGTTACATACTGAACAGCATCATCTCCCTTTATATCCGGTTCAGAGGAACATTGGGTCTTTTTTCCTGATTTTAAGCAAGTAAACTTCAGAATAGGGAAGAGTATCTTCTTAAACTGTTTCTGAAAATCTTTATCCATTCCGGCGTATATTATCGGATTCCAGACCGTGGAGCTAAGAGCCATAGCGTGAGCTATAAAATACAGAACGTCGACAAAGGTCAGCATGAATACCTCTGGATGATAGTCAAAGAGTAAGAAGAGTATGTTGAGAGGAAGCCAACAGATGACGAAAACAACAACCATCACAACCAACATCTTGTTGGTCTGTCGAGCTGCGATGACGTCACCTCCTTCAAGCTGCAAGTATGACGCCACTGTACCATCGTAGAGCCGCATAGATCGCCAGACATTGACGTAGCAAAACGTCATAATGGCGCATGGTATAATAAACTGAATGAGCAGAACAATAATGGTATACACTCTACGATTATCTAGTGATGGCCATAGTTCGATACAGTAACTGTACTCTTTTACACTAAAAATTCTAGCGTAAACGCCAATGGGAACCCCGATGCCTAGTGACACTATCCAAATAACAAATGACGTCACAAAGCCCGCCCTTTTCGACATCTGTTGCCTTGACGGCATCACAATTTGGGAATACCGATGAATTGCTATAGCAGTGACTGTGAAAGTTGACACGTGAGCAAATGCAGCAAAACATATTGGTAATAGTTTACACAGGAATTCACCAAAAATCCAAGATTTGAGGTAATATGACATTGGCGTTATTGGTCCCGCTAGTGAACCCGTTAGAATATCAGCAACCGCCAGATTTAGAATGAAGAAGTTCCGTACGGTCTGAAGAGATTTATTACGAATTACAGAGAAAATTACCATTCCATTACCAATCAAGCTCACTATGATAACAATCACGTAGAAAGTTACAAACGTTACTTTTACTCCGGGTAGGTGCATGAAAGATTCATACGGATCACTGTTTCTTCCGCTGTCTCCTAAAGATGAATTCCATTTGAAATTACTCCAGTTGAAGGTGGAAGGCAAGGGTGTTGTCTCTGTCGCCATCTTTATAGCTTGTTTACTTTTCACTAACTCGCTTTAAAGAATCAACTTGAATATCCTTCTGCGGTTTATTACGTTATTTTATCCAAAGGTCATCAGAACAACCTGATTCAAATATATAAATATATTCACAAATACCCAACTCAAGCCAAAATAATGTTAATCTTTCTTCTTAAGAATTCAGCTATATACTTGCTTGCTGTCCACAATGTATTTAAACTGTGACAGTATGATCCGGCTACGTACATTTACCTGAAAAAAAAAAGAAATGAAATAAAAAGAAACTTAGAAAAAATGAAAGGAAACATAAAACAATGAACAAGGAAAAAGAAACAAAAAAAGGTCTTAAATTAATTGAAATATAAATGACAAATAAAATTATCTACATGTATATTTTTCTACAATGTTACTTTTGTTAATTCTCTTTCTTCCAACATGTCCTAGTAGAAAACCACTAAAGGAAGGAAATGAAAATTATTCATTTTCATCCTTTAATTGCTTTCTACCACTCCAGGACGTGAACTATTTAGGTAACTAAAAAGTAATAAATTTGACCATAACGACTGCTTCCCTTACAATGTCTTTTATGTGAATCCGGGCACATAAAAGAACGTCGGCCAGCTGATTTCAAAATTAACGGCCCTGTCAACAGAATTCTACTTATTTTTGCGTCAGTGATAGCGATGAGGGTAAAATAAAACGGAGGTAGAGCAGAATCACAATTTCGGTCAGACGCAATCCAGCGACCCCTGGATTAGGGTGCAGAGCGGTTACTCATTTGCCAACACGAACGGACTAAAAAAACGAACAAAGTGAAACCAGCGATGATAGGCTATATAAATATCACATACCTACACATTTCCGTAGAACTCCAAACGCTGTACGAGGCTATATGGGTAATACATCTACGTCCATTTCAAAATTCGTTTAACAAATCAATTTTCTTGACGGCGATAAGACAATTAAGCGGTACAGCAACGTAACTAAACCGACAATTGTTAATGATAATATTAAATAGGTCTGAATCATCGGAGAAAAAAGAACAAACTGCAAAATCTCAAATCAGCCTGTTCGTCGGCGCCGACTAATCTAGGGTTGATTGTTTTCTTAGAAGATTTTCCCGAGTCTGCAGATTCTTGTTGAAAACGGGGAAAGCTCTAATCAGACTGCAAGAACGCACAGGCTGATCAGAGTCTTTACTTTGAGAACATGCAGTTTGGTATCATTTCGTGAGCTGCGATTCAAATTGGGTCGGGCCGCGAGATAGAAAACCTTATGGCAGTCGCAAACAGCAAAGCATCTGCGTAGCCTGGCCTGAGTCTTCTCTTTCCGCATTAACAGTTTGAAGCGATCTTTCGGAGGTTCGGAGGTTATATATTACCAAGCGAAGGCATCTTTCGACCTGGACAGATCACTCATGCATATACGCTCGTGACACGTGGACACCGTGGAAATTCTAAGCATGGGTATTGTTGTTGTTTTATTGTTTTACGTCCACGGTAAACAGCTATGGTCATGTCCGGACGGTCAGTTAACTTAACCACACTATTCAAACCACCTATAAGCGGTTAACCAGTACTAAGTGCAATTACTTTCTCCAGTAGCTGACAACTGCCCTTCTAGAGTCAGCGGAAGGGGAAACGAAAGTATGTGGCCGGACAGGGTATCGAACCCAGGACTTATGGCTCTTGAGTCAGACGCGCTACCGACTGCGCTACCTAAATGGTCTGATTGTAATTGCCCTAAAATGGAACAATGAATTAATGAGTCCAAACGTTGCAGCTAGATTAGCAAACATTGCAGAGCCTGATCAGATTGCTCCTTAGGAGCAATCTGATCTGGGTCTATACTATTTGCTCAGACCCATCGCTCCCAATGGCGTAAACTGCGCAAAAGGAACAGAAAGACACAAATGGTTTTCAGAAGAAACATCTCTAAGATTCGGAAGACTCAGTTGACCTAACGAAGCAATTTTTTTGTTTTTGCAGTTACATGAGGCCTCTTTTTTTCAGCCGAATCGAGGTGTTTGATCTTTGACATTGACTAGCCTCTTTTTTTCTTGGTTGGTAGGTTGGTTGGTTAGTTGGTTGGTTAATTGCTTTACGTCCACGGCCAACAGATATGGTCATGTCGGGACGGTCATTTACCCTAACGACCTCCTAAGCGGTTAACCAGTACTACGCGCACATACTCTCACCAGAAACTGACAACTGCCCTTCTCGAATCAGCGGAAGGGGAAACGAAAGTAAGTGGCCGGACAGGGTATCGAACCCGGGACTTGTGGCTCTTGAGTCAGACACGCTATCGACTGCGCTATCTAAATGGTTATTGTAATTGTCCTTAAATGGAACAAGGAATAAATGAGTCCAAAAGTTGCAGCTAGAATGGCAAACAGTGCAGACCCTGATCAGGTCTCCTCTGTTTGCACAGACCCATCGGCCCAAATTTCGTAAACTGCGTAAAGAGATAGAAAAAAAAAGAGGGATACAGAGAGACGTGCATACAGGTATGAACCAATGGCTTTCAGAAGGAAAGTCTCCAAGATTCGGACTACTCAGTTTCTACGGTCAACAGAAGGAAAATCTTCAAGATTCGGAAGACTCGGTTCTTATGGTTTCCAGAAGGAAAATCTCCAAGATTCAGAAGACTCGGTTTCTATGGTTTTCAGAAGGAAAATCTCAAAGATTCGGAAGACTCACTTTCTATGGTTTTCAGACGGAAAATCTCCTAGATTCGGAAGACTCGGTTTCTATGGTTTTCAGATGGAAGATCTCCAAGATTCGGAAGACTCGGTTGACCTAACGAAGAAAATTTATGTAGCCTTTTTGCAGTTACATGAGGCCCCTTTTTCCAGCGGAATTGAGGTTTTTGATCTTTGACATTTACTAGCCTCTTTTTTCTTTGTAGTTTGTGTTATGAAATAAAAGATAGATCTGTTTACGTACCAGTGATTTTTTGTGATATCACATTTGAAACTTATCATGTCAAAAGTAACAAATGAGTTATACATAAATGCAAAATGATTAATTAAAGGAAAAGGAGTGCAAAATGGACCAAAAATTTTTTTTTTTTTTTTTTTTTTTTATCATTCTTGGAGACAAAAACAGAATACTGTATATTCCCTAATCAGAGTCCTGGCCCTAAGGTTATAAAACTTTCTTCGTGCTCATCTCAGCTGAGCATGAAATTTTCTCTGCTTCTGAATATGAAAATGCCGACTAATGCTGGCATTTTCATATTCATAAGCAGAGAAAATTTCATACTCAGCTAAACTGAGCAAGAAAACAACTCTATTTATAAGTAATTTGCTATTTATTAGCTGGTAACATTTCATGCTCAGCTGATTTGAGCATGAAAAAAAAGTTTATAACCTGCGGGCCTGGGCATGTAAATGTGTCAATTTCGCCTACTTCTGTATGCTAATTCCGGACACAGTCTTATTATTATTTCAACATGTCATAACGGCGCATCCGGAGAGCTCAGCGGAACGAATGGAAGGCCGCACCTTCCGACGGCGGAAGCCTTCAAGTTGATAAAAATACATGTACATTGCACCACATAACTGTCAGGAAGCACGGAGAAGATGTATATGAATATGGTTTCGCTGAAAGGAAAAAAAGGAGAAAGACAGAAGCGGTGGGACAGTTTCGAAGAGTGGATAGGTATACACTTTGCCAGCACAAATGGGGCAAATGAAACAAGATTCAGGTGGAGAAAGAATGTTGGGCGCAAGGGTATGCAAGGGCATGCGAACTAGCATAGACTAGTCTAATAAAATATGATACAGTGGCCCCTTTTTCACAATGGTATCATTTGTCCCTTAAACTGAATTTGCTGTTATAAAGAACACATATCTTGAATAATAGAGCCAGACGGTATAAGGCATTTTGCTGCTCTAATGAATGCTGTTATAAAGAGGATTTATTGTGGTAAGCAGAAACGTGACGTCAGCCTTCGCTTCGCTTCATTCATTCATCCGGATGACAACGGTTAGTACCTTTTTAATGTGTTTTTTACTCATTTAGACACTAAAATGTCTCACTAATTAATTGAAACGGACATTATTTTGAGTTAATATAATAAAACATTTTCAGTAGGTCTACGTTTGCTGTCGTATCAACATAGCGCGAACTGCGAAAAGGCGTCTTAAACTGTGCGAACCGCAAAGTCTAAAATCAGACTGCGCAGCTGCGCAGTCTGATATGAGTATTTGCTGTTCGCTATAATGCAAACATGGACGATCCGGACCAGTCTGCACTGAAGCACAGGATGATCCATGAATTTTCGCTGTTCGGACATGTACATGTATAAGGCAAAATTTCCTGCTGCACGATTGAGGTGATTGTCTTAGCGGACAGGAAAACTCCAAAACTTTTTTTTTTGTTATTCTTTTTACAAATAAACTTTATCTGTCAAAAGCTTTTGAATCCCATCACTCTCTTAATAATTTCACAGCATTTTTTCGGTATGAATTTTCATAGTTGAATTATCATCCAGTTGTAATACAGGATTTCTGGCCTTTGAACATTTTTTTCCCTTAAATAGTGTAAAAATAATCTAATATTGGCAGCTCTTCCTAGAATTACAATGGTCTTTTCATTAAACTTAACAATACAGATAGGGAGCTGATATCAGGATCATGTATATTTCACAATGGTTGATCTTCGCTGTTTTTGTTTTATTTTGTTTTACTTAAAGTGTTTTCCTATCGGAATAATGTTCATCTTGAAGGCGGTAAAATCTAATTTTAAAGGGTCATATGATAATCAGAACCTTACACTCGTGGTCATGTTCATATAAAATTTATGAAACTCGCCGAAGGCTCGTTTCATAAATTTCATATGAAATGACCACTCGTGCAAGATCCTCTATTTGCGAAAACGTTCATGTCTACAAATCCTCTTGCTGGCAACAAATTCTCCTTCGTGATCCTGCCTATCCTTGATGATGCCGTTAGTGATGACGTTAATGCCGTTGATGATAATAAACAGAATCTTTCACGAGTGGTCATTTCATATAAAATTAATGAAACGAGCCAACAGTGAATTATTACTCAACAATTCACTGCTAGACCTGTTTTATTTCTTTAAAATCCTCTAGTCTGATATCTGCGAACAGGGAATGCCCAGACAAGTTTCTAAAATCAAAATATCCAGTGTGATACATTGCTCTTTTACGGTCGAATACAAATGAGCCGCGACACGAGAAAACCAACAATGTGGTCGTGTGCCCTGCGCAGACTCAGATCAGCCTGGTCATCTGCCCAGTTTGATCAGACTCTTCGTTAAGGGCTCAAAGGGTAGCTAAGGGACTAAGCTACCTCCATGCGGACAGCGAAGGCTCTGATCAGACTGGGCGGATGCCCAGGCTGATCTGAGTCTGCGCTGAGCGCACAAACACTTTGTTGCTTTTCTCGTGTTCTGGGCTAAATTATACTGACATTATTGTGTTCCCGCTCGCACACTAGGGGCTAACTTGTCAAATGACCGACAGTGCAATTTTCCAATAAATTCTTATCATTTTCGTCGCACGGAAAATTGGTAGTCTTTGATACTGGAACTTCAAACTTTTTTATGAAACACATCAATTTTCTTGTCTGAAGTAGCGCGGCTTTTAAATGCGCGGCTTTTGTAAGCAGAACATCAGAATTTAAAAGTAGTAGTGTTTTACGAGAAAAAATCATTACAATTACACATGCCAAAATTCTGAAAAAAATGATAGTGTGGACCAAAATGTCAACAGACATATGCCTTTGCATACTGTCTTCCAAAGTCAATGAATTACCGGTATATCGTTTTTCAATATTTTGCAATTTGTTCTGCAGGATATGTTACAGAACCATCGTGAAACTAAAATACGCTGAATTTTTGTCGAGGTCTATATTTACCGAAAGTATATTATCTTTTTTTTATTTCAGATTTAAAAGACTTAGAACAAGATGAAAAAAATCACAGACAGGCTGCCAAACCTGATGAGCGGGTGTGTGTGATGTGCTCTTTCAGGTTGAGCGACACTCACCGTTTCATATCGATTCGAAAGCCAAAGCTGACCTAACATTCTCACTTGAGCATCGCTCACTTGTAAAAGTACATGTGCAGTTTTTTTTTTTCATTTTGGTAAAACACCTTCATTAAGTAATGGACTGACCTATGTCAAAGACAGAAGTTTTCATTTAAATTATTCAGGGGTGTAAGATTGACTGTGCTTCGAACACCCCTTTTATAAATAATGGACGTGATGGAAGAGTCAATTTAATATATTGGGTGACATTATTTATACTACCAGTAACACCCCTCTAAATGATGGACTGACCCAAAGAAAAAGATGGAAGAATCTACTTTATATATTTAGGGGTGTCAGATATATTGTGCTTTTTTGACACTCCTACTATTAATAATATACTGCTCCAAACAATTGATGAAAGAGTCAATGTAAGTTATTTGGGGGTGAAAGGATGTGTAATATGAGTTTTTTTTTATCAAAAACCCTTCTGTACAATAATAGACTGGACCAAAATTGGTGAAAGAGTCCATTTATATTTTCGTGGGAGAAGTTTTGTCCATTTCAAAAAAACCCTGTTCAACATAATGGGCTGCTTCGCACACAAAGGCGGTAAGGTCTATTTCAAAACTGGAAGAGTCAATGATTCAAAGGTTCTGAACTCAACAATGGAAGAGACCATATTTTAAACGGTATTCATTATCCTGGTAATCACTCAAGGTAGATCAGAGGACAATTGGGGAATCTGTCCTGGGGCAGCCTGTAGTGAATAGGTTTAAATCTTTTTAAAGAGGGGTTTTAGCAAACAGTGTAGACCCAGATTTGATTTCGCAGAACGCGGAAATTGACACCGCGTTCAGCGAAATCAAATCAGGATCTACAGCTTTGCATTAAATGCATGCATTTCTTAGAAACGAGAGGACCGTGAAGGACATGTGTCACATTCTCTTGGATTTCAGTGAAAATATGGTACTGTCAAATCTCGTTTACTGTTGTTTTGACATCAGTGTACTTATACCACCCTTACCAGAAAGTGCCATACCACGGTTTGTCCGCCTGTACGGGAAATAAGCGAGTGGATTATCTCCTGTACAGGCGGACAAACCGTGGTATAACCATTACTTTTGTGCCCTCCCCCCCCCCTCCCGAAGGAACTTCGGGGGCATACTAAAATCGCAATGTGCGTCCATCCGTCTGTCCATATGTCCGTCCGTTACGAATAGTGTCTCAGCGATAACTTAAAATCTGACGAAACTTCAAAGAAAGATAAAGCATACTGAAAAGGTGTGTAGCGCGCAAGATTTAGCTTCCCACGCTAAAGATAAGGCCACAGTCAGGGGTCAGAATTCAACTCGTGTCTGCGATTACTTAAAACCTCAAAAATGAAAATGAGGGATGCTCCCATTTCGCCTATTCCCATTTCGCCTATTCCCATTTCGCCTTTTCCCATTTCGCCTACCGCCCATTCCCATTTCGCCTTTTCACATTTCGCCTACTATCAAGTATGGCTTCATTCTCATGTCGCCGACTCAGATCGCACATATACAGTCAACTCTCGATATCTCAAAGTCGAAAGTCATCTCCAGATATCCCAAAGTAAATTTTCTGGTCCCAGAAAATTTACTTTGAGATACCAGTAGCTTGAGATAATTGGAGTTGAAATTTAAATAAAAATCGGGACTGTGTCCAAGCAATATTCTTTGATAAAAAGGGTAATTTTTAGATATCAGTGTTCGAGATATCGAGAGTTGACTCTATATATAGAAAACACAATGCTGGCCAATACCATGCATCGGTATCCCATGAGCTGGGTAATACCATAAATAGTGTACCGTACTGCATATCCCATGCTACCAATCCAGGGGTCGCGAGATCGATCCCCCGCTTCTCCGGTCTTTCGGATGAGACTTTAAACCGAGGTCCCTTCTCTACATGACCTCGTTGTTGGTGGGACGTTAAACCCGAGTTCATTCTCTCACGCACCCGTATATCCCATGCCAACTTCGCACACGATACCATGGCATCAATGAAATAATATTAGCCACGTCAAAAGAAAATGCAAACAGCAACTTCTACAACAAGCCCACAGGACTGTACAGCGCTTCGCCATCGCCCAAGATTACTGTGTACATAAAAGCTGCCCACCAGAATCTATCGATTCAAAGTCTAATCCAGTTCTACACTTCTATACATATGAAGGCAGTCCTTCCCGTGGCGCGGTCCATATACTCTACTCAAATACGAAATGATCATAAACTTTGTGACGGGACCAAGCCTATAATGGACATTTTTCCCGAATACTAAATTCTCATTTAAATTTAAATATATCTGTATATATCCCATTTCTTTTAATGTCGAATACATGACTTTTTTTATCTATATGCCTTTCTTTATTTAACATATAAAGACCAAACAAGATAAAAAAAAAAAAACACCTAGAAAATGTGTTGATGAAACTCTATGCCCTAACCGTATGCTTGCCTCTAAAGAAGGTTCATCCCGTAATGTATGAGACAGAAAGGGGTATAACTCAACCAAGTATTTATAGAATCTGGCTAAAAAGCTAATTAGGTCATCTACACTTTAGCTAGACCGAGTCTTCTCTGGCTGCTAAATTTCTTTCTTTTCTTTTTTTGTTTAGCAGCTTAAAAGCGGCTAAACTAGAAACTTTTATCATCAGACAAGAGACTCGGATTACACTTTGGCCTGTAACTGACTGTATGCCAGATATAAAGATCATAGCTTAAGGGGTCCTTCAGATATTTTGTTCACAACCTTATGTTCATATACTAAATGCCTATGTCGAAAACAAGGGAAATAACTCAACCGAAAAGTTATCAAATAGGCTCAACAGCTGATCGGGTCATCTACACCTTAGTCCAAATCTGCATGCCAAATATAAAGGTCCTAGCTTATGCGATTTTTCAGACATTTTGTTCACAAGCTTGTTCCTATACTAAATGCCTATGTCCGAAAAGGGTAATAAGTCAACTGAAAATTTACGAAATATGCTCAAACGTTAATCAGGTCATCTACACCTTGGTCTGTATCTGTATGCCCAATATAAACGTGCTAGCCTATGCGGTTCTCCAGATATTTTGTTCACAAGGTTATTCCTATTTTAAATGCCTATGTCTGAAAAAGGAAAAAAAAACTCAACCAAATATTCATGAAATATGCTCAAAAGTTCTCCAGATATTTTGGTCACAAGGTTGTTCCTGAATAATATGACAAATTTGATAGAAAAGCATAACTCCTGAACGACAAGACCGGCGGAGGAAAGAATAAGGGTCCGCTTATTTTTCATTTATACATGCCACATACAAAATTTCAAGAGCTTAGCATAAGCGGTTTTTAAGTTTCCCAGCTGCCAAAAAGCGTTATAGTTAGACGGACAGACGGATGGATATCCGGACTGACAGGCCCAAACCAATATGTTGGGGGCATAAAAAATCAGACGAATAATATGTTAACCGAACGGTGCTTCTGAGCGTCACTCACCGATTTATTATCGATACAAAAGCTAACTGACCAATTATCAATGATTATATGATCGGCGGATATTCTCATTTGAGCATCACTCAACACTTTTTTTTCTTTTGTAAAGTACCTCCTCTAAATACGACTTGTCCCATGTAAAAAAAAACAGAGAGAGAGAGAGAGAGAGAGAGAGAGAGAGAGAGAGAGAGAGAAGTCCATTTCAATTATTCAGGATAAGGTTATCATTTTATCGAATACTCCTATTATTTAATAATAGCCGGCTCTAGGATGGTTGAGTCAATTCCATACATACGGGTACAATGATTTTACTATCAGTAGCATCCTCTAAACGATGGACTGATCCAAAAACGAAGATGGAAGAGTCTACTTTGTATATTTAGAGGTGACATATGTAGCGTGCTGTTTTTTAAACTCCCATTATAATGGACTGCTCCAAAATAATCGATGGAAGAATCGATTTAAGATTTCAGAGGTGAAAGGACTTTTATCATCAGTGAACTTTCGTCAAAAATCCAATCTCTAAAATAATGAACTCGTCCAAAAGCGATATAGGAGTCAATTTCAGTTATCGGGATGGGGCGGGGTGGGTGGTTATTCTGGTTCCGAAACCCCTATTCAACATATTGGACTGCTTCGTACACAAAAGCGGTTACGTCCATTTCAAAACTTGATGAGTCAAATCATAGGGTTAAGATTGTTTTACAATGGGCGATCTGAAGTCAACGACGGAAGAGTCCATTTTAAACAGTCACGTGGAAAAGAGTAATGTTGAGTCCCAATCAAGCTCAGTGAGATAATCTTGGTGATCACTCAAAGTTAGTTCAGATCACAATAGGAAAATCTGTCCTGGGGCAGCGTATCATGCGTGGGCTCAAACCGTTTTAGTCTAGCGTCTCATGAAAAGGATTTTGCCAAGCACTGGAGACACTGATTTGATGCCGCAGCCTGAAGGCAGCATCAAATCTGGTTCTACAGTGTTTGCATTTAATGCATACATTTCTTATCAACAAACAGTGTAGACCCAGATCAGACACGTCTGATAAGTGTCTACGAGCTTTGTATTCAATACGGGGATAAAATCCGACACCCCTCTTATTGGAAATGGACCCGTCCGTGCTGTGATATAGAAGAGTCTACTACGCATCAATGGGATATGTTATTTGTATTATTTGCATTTGTATGATATGTGCTATAATGTTTCAATGACGTAACCGCCTATAGTAAAAGCGCAGGTGCGTATCGAAATTTTGTCAAATTGACAAAGTTTCAATAAGCACCTGCGTATTTCATGTTGAAATTGTGTAAATTAGACGAAATTTCAATACGAGCTGCCAATGGGCATGAAAAATGAGCTATCTTTGCACTAAGACTTCCCCTCAAGGAATATTTTACATTCATGAGTGTGTATATCAAGAAATTGCTTCTAGCAACGCCCCTTTTTTATTTTCCTCTAGGAAGGGTCAAAAGGGTTGTGCCCCTAATATAAATCATATTTTCATGTCTTATGGCAGCTGATATCGGAAAACAATTCCAGATTGAAAATACGCAGATGCGTATTGAAATTTAGTCAGTTTGACCATTTTTTGTTCAATGCGTATTTGCATAGAGCCAGCTACGCCAATCATGTGTTATGTTCCGGAAATCCTCAGAAATGATTTTTATTGTTTTTTTTTTTTGTTGTTTTTTTTTTCAGTCCAACTAAGTTATATAATATATCTTTTAAGTCTCAATAGTACTCCAAGCGGTGAAAGTGTCTAAACAAACCATTATGCCGTCTTGTTTGGTATTACAATGTGGGCTGATATGCATACATTTTGTCTTACATTGCGCCTAAAACTAACAAAAACTTTGGGAACTTGTTTCTGAAAAATGGCAACTCACTTCTTTCATTTTTTGGTTACCAGACAGTTAGGAAATGTGAGACAAAGAAACTGTAAAGTGTGTTTTTACCATTTATTCAGGTTTGAAGTTGCCCAATCAAAATGAAGCTCATGTTTAAGGTTGGCCAACCGCGGTTTTGACAATAACAAGCATTTCCAACCCGTACGTGGCCTATATCAGCAGTGTTTGTCTGAGAAATCTTTCATTGTATACTACTAGTCTAAAATAGGATTCTATTCTGTGCCCGATGAGACAAAAATACCAAAAAGGAAAGAATTTGTTTTTGCGTTACCCGGGTTATACCGATGCCTGCTCCGGGTAAAGCCGTAACCGTCACAGAAAGGTATCCGTTATTACACCGTGATTTTGAAAATGGGTGGTGTCTTGCAATAACCCATTTCAAGGTGGCATCATAAAAAATCTTGACGAAACTTTCATTGACAAATGCCTAAAACATATCTGTATTGAATTATGTGTTCATATCAAGATTTTATTGACCTATAGTGAGAATAAACATCGTAGATATAACGTGGTAAATTTTAAACGTATTTATGACTTCAACAGCTCCAGAATACAGTATGAGCATAAATTCGGAGTTTAAAGTTTGGTGTTTATACTTAACAAGGTATATCAAGCCAAGTTAAGTAAAACAGCATGTCAGCCTACCTCGTTTTTTCTTTGTCATCTAAAGTGACCTACCCTCGGTAAACAATCGCCGTGCTACGCCTTGTGGCTCCGTGCTATACGATTTACAAGTGCACTTGCCCGTGCTACACGCGTTTCCACGTAGCAAGTCTGTACGGGTTGTGGGCCAACTTTAAACAGTCTCCAGGTGCTAAGGTTACAAAACTATATTCAAACGGTCCAGTGATTGCCATGTAAACCTTTAAAATCTTTAAAAAGCTTTTTGTCCAGAACCAATTGACCAATGGCCTTGAATCTTGGTATGTAGCATCAAGCACTCAAGTATTACCAAGACTGCTCAGATAATAACTTTAGGTTGGCCTGGACCTTGTTTTACGGCAAGGTCATATATCGGAAAATGCAAGAACATAAGATTTCAAAGAAAGTTTTGAAGATTTAGGCCTAAAACATGGTAAAAACAGTTGTCTTAATAAGTATATATGGAGATTTGTGAGTACAAGCGATCAAGGTCATTCTTGGACCTTTGACCCAGGACTCTCATATTTTGACAGTTTCCAATATCTCAAATGCCACTAAGCCAATTGTAACCAAATTTCATTTAGGGCCGCCAGGTGCTGAGGGAACGAAAATTTATTCAAACGGTCCAGGTCACATGACCAACATGGCCGCCATGCCCATATATAGCAACCGCAAGGACTAGAGTTTTCAAATTTGCTCCATAGATACGTCTGGGGAAGATCTACTGAAAGCAGCGATAAATATCTGGCCATGTCCTATATCTCATGCTTGATAAATTCACCTCTTGCGTTCAGCTCAGTTTCTAAGTAACCGCAAGGGCTAGAGTCTTCAAACTTGTTCCATAGTTCGTCTGGAGAAGATCGACTGAAAGCAGAGACGCATTTTGGGACATGACCTATATTTCGCGGTTGATTGAACATAGAAAAAAATATTCATCTGTTGCGTTTAACTCAGTTCCTAGGTAACCTCAAGGGACAGTATCTTCAAACTTGTTCAAAAGATACAACTGAGAAAGCTCTTCTGAAAGCAGCGTGAGCGTTGCATATCGGGCAGGGAGCTGTATTTGTTCGTTTTTCCTGATATCTAGAAGAATATTTGATGTATGAAAATATGATTGCTTGGGATAAAGACTCAGTTTGACCCACACTTTTACCTCAAAATAACAGTACGTCAGAGCGATCTATGTTTCATGGTCCAGTGATTTTGCTTTATGTCTTGAAGATTATTTGATGTAGGAACGCGATTGCTTGGGAAATGATTCAGTTTGACCGGACGTTTGACCTCAAACTAAAAGTAGGTCACTTTGACCTATATTTGATGGTCCAGTGATTTTGTATTATAACTTGAAGACTCTTTGATACACGAACATGATTGCTTCTGATAGTGACTAAGTAAGACCGGAGGTTTCACCTCAAATTAACACTTGGTCACAGCGACCCATACTTCCTGGTCCAGTGATTTTACCTAATTTCGCGAAGACTGTTTGATGTTTGTACATGATAGCTTGGGATAATGACTAGGTATGATCCAAAATTTGACCTCAAAATAACAGTAGGACACATGGACCTTTATTTCATTGTTCGGTGCCTTATGTTTTTTTGAAGACTATTTGGTGTACGAACATAATTGCTTGGGATAATGACTCAGTATGATCCAAAGTTTGACATCAAACTAAAAGGAGGTTACATTGACCTATATATCATGGTCCAGTGACTTTTTCCTAATATCTTGAGGAATGATTGATGTACGAACATGATTGCTTGCGACAAAGACCCAGCATGACCTAAAGTTTCACATCAAACAAACATTAGGTCACAGTGACCTATATTTCATGGTCCAGTGATTTTGCCTTATTTCTTGAAGACTGTTAGATGTGCGAACATGATTGCTTGCAATAATGACTCATTATGACCGGATATTTGACCTCAAACTAACAGTAGGTCACAGTGACCTGTAGTCAATGGTCTAATGATTTTGCCTCATATTTCCCTCATTATTTCATGGATTAACCTCATACTCCGATTAATGGTTTTGGATAAAATTGTGAGTGATCTCATTCCGATTGTAGGTCAGCATGACCCCTATTTCTATGATCATTGGTATTGTCACTGTTTTGACAATATTTTACACGTTTGAATTATTCTTAGGAGAACCGTTTATTCTGACACTGCAGTTGATCTCATTTCATTTGGCCGGTATTGTCCATATGAAAGTTGCGCTTGTTAAAGTCAAGCTCCCGCAAAGCCGCGCTTTATTGTCCTCGGACAATTCTTGTTTCTCTGTGTCTCTCTCATGAACATGAATTGTGTCATGGACACTTTTTCATGTTTTGGCATTATCAGCTTTCGCAGGTCGCCCAGTCTGTCTAATTTACGTTTCTACACGGTTGATACGCATGTTATACCGAATCCAATTACTTTTGATAGCCACCATTTGAGGGCAGGAGTAAACTTGCTCATTCAATTTTGATGTACATACCCAATCTACTGATAAAAACTCAATTAGATTCGTCCAGCTGTCTCAAGTTTCTTATGCAAATAAGCAGAGGCGCGAGAAAGCCCGTAAACTGATACCTGTCACCAATAAATTGCAACTGTTCAATATCATAGGCGGTCGGGTCGGCGATGGTGCTGCATAAGTTTCAGTGCCGGGGCAACCTACTGATTTAGATAATAGTAGGACAAGGGCTAACTGTGCTTGTAGCAAGTGCGGGACAGCGCTGTTTGGACTCTTTTTAGTCTCAACTATCCTACATATTCCTTTTTTTCTCCAACTCTCAGAGATAAAAAGGCCACTGAACCCAAAACAATGAACCAACCAATTATTGTCTTCATCTATTCATGGAAATGAGCATTGTCAAGGGAAATCCTACAAACTACTCGTACTCCCAGTGCTTTCAAAATTATTCCATAAGCTGTCTTTTTTTCTTCTTTTTTTTACCGATCTAACAGCTTCTGTTTACACCAGGCCCGCAAACTTTGAAAAAGGTGCGATTTTAATAAATTTTCTGAAGGGTGTGAAAGTTAAAGAAACCCAGGTTTTGAGGCCAACTTCAGGGCTGTAAACTAATTTGCTATTTGAAAACTTCATGATTTTGAAATAACCAAACAGGGTAGTACGTAAGTACCCTCAGCACCCCCTCTTAGGGCCTGTACACGTTGGTAGCCATAAGTAATCGAAACATTTGTTACCTCTGTTGGTAAGTCTCTAGTATCCATCCCCTAGTGGCGCTGGAAACCTGTGCTTAATGCAGAATTTCTAGTAAGTAGCTCTATTTAGCGAAGGTTCTCGGCGTGTCTAGACCTCTTTTCAGCAAAGGTTTCCAGGACCGTTAGACTGTTTCCGGCACAACTAGACCTCCTGTTAGAGTGTCTGGTGCAACTAAGCGGTGTCGGACCCACTAGACCTCTTGTAACTGGAGGTTTCCGATGCGACAAGATTTCTAGCTAGTAGAGGTTTCCAACATGCCCAGACTTTTTGTTAACAGATTTCGCTGGTGCTACTAGCCTCTAATTACATGTAGCACCGATGTTTGACACTACTAGGCAGTAGGTGTACATTTCGATTGAATATATATAAGGGTTAACTGCCATTATTAATTTTGATTTATTTCTTAAGAAAACTGTAACATGTGCCTGTGATAGTTCTTCGAAATATGCCACCGACAAGCAGAAAAACGCACATGCACTGTATCATTGGTAGCCATCACGGCTGCCGTGCGTTAAGTTATGCATTTTCTAAAACATTTACTTGAATTTAATTTCTAAATAATCATTTGCTGTTGTTATACTGTAGTCTATGTCAACTGAAGTTTTACAGTGTGATCGCATTCGGTATACCACCAAAGCGACCTTAACATATGTGAGTCAATAGTCATAGACCCCCGGAAAAGAAATGAAGTTGGTACGAGATTGTCTAGAGTTATAGTTGATTATATTTTTGCTCCTTGTTTGCAATTTCTGCCGATTCATTTTGTAGGCTTCTGTTTTTGATTGTTGCTTATAGAATTATCCGAATTTTGTGACGCAATTAATATAAAACAGCGCATGCAACTACAAGGATGGCCGCCACTGGTCTCCACCCAGTTCGGATTTTTTTACAGTGTGATAGACCATAATTGGCAGTCGACTGACAACAGTTACTAAGCAGTTTTAAATTACATAACAAAACGGGCAGCAAAGTGGCCAGCTATGCAGCCTTGGAGGTGAAGACTACAGACAAGCGCACACAAAAACAGTAGTATTTCATGGACAACAAGCAATGGCGAGGAACCACAACAGGAGTGTCACCTTGGAACGGCAATATTTAGATGCGTATATCACCTTGACGTTTTAATGGAGAAGGTATTGTGAGTGCTTCTTTTCGCAACTTATGAATAAAGTTAATATCTTCACACCTAGTTAACTATGTTTTCAAGGATGTTACGAAAAGAAAAAGAGCTGTTACGAACCGAAATAGAGTCTTTGTTATCAAACGACCTGGGAATCAGGTCGTATGGTAACTATGACTCTTTTTCGTTATGTAACAGCTCTTTTTCGTTTCGTAACAGTCTTTGTATATACATAGTTAACCAGGGGTTAAGTTTTGAATTCGCGATGCTTATACCTACGGTGTCTTGAGGTTGTTCGTATGAAATCCGTTTAAGTTGATTGGTTACACGGGAAGCAACCTTTTCATTTTCCTTTTTCCTCCCTTGTCAGAGGGAGCCCACGCTTGAAGGACTTTGCTCCTCTAGGAGCGAATTTGTTTCTTTAAGGTTGAACTCTATTTTGGAAAAGTTTTTTTTCTAAATCCAGGGTCACTAAAGTTGTTCCCGTGGTAATATTTATTCAGATTGCCAAATACATTTTAGCGCATTTACAACACATCAAGGAAACAATGATAATGATCTAATCATGGATGACGTCGCAATGACGTCGAATTGACTTGATCGGACGTCGCATCGACATCGGTATGACGTTATTTCGACGTCCTCTGTACATGTCTGCTAGGTTTAAGAGCCGATTTATTCTGGCTCTTATACATACCATACAAGAAAGTCGACATAGTGTCCAGATCAGAGTGCAAGTTTTATCAGCAATTCTAAAAATGCCAGGAAACTGCATACATCTTAATAAAACTACTGAACAGTTCGCACAGGTTAGATTTTCAGATCTTCACAAATATGGAACTTTCGCTAATAAGTTCTGATTTACGGTAAATGACGAGCTAGGAACAATATGAAGCTCATTAGAATTATCCATTCATTAATAGTCTATAAGTTTTCGAGAACAAAGAAAACCTCATTAGATGGCAACGTGGTACTCATAGGCCAAAGAAATTTTAATATAACGCACATGAATATTTATGGAATGTTTTTGAAATGTTTCAACAGATGGCTGGACAATCAGAATGCAAACACTATATATTGCGTGTCTTTCAAACATTGACAACAGTTTCTTCCAAGAACCTGACCTTGTTCCAAGACTTGTTCCTACAATAAGACAGGTGAGCCCAGTTTGCTTTTATTCACAGGGTATAATCGGTTCCGCCAATTTTCGCTTCCTGCAGAGACTGTACCTCATATTGGGCTTCCGCCGAGACTGTCCGCAAACTCTTGCTTCCTGCCGAGACTTCTGTACGTGATAAATGGCTTCCTGCAGACTGTCCGCGTGATTCTGCTTCCTGCCGAGGCTCTCGGCAGGAAGCAGAGTCACGCGGACAGTCTCGGCAGGAAGCCATTTTTTTCGAGGACAGTAGTCTCTGCAGGAAGCAAGAGTTCGCGGACAGTCTCGGCTGAAGCCAAATATGACGGACAGTCTCTGCAGGAAGCGAAAATTGGCGGAATCGTTTATACCCTGTGTTACTGGCCGGCGGAATCGTTTATACCCTGTGTTACTGGCCGAATCTATCAGAATATACTTGTAACGTACGTGGCCCTAAGGTCGTCACCTAAGTGCATTTAAACGAATACCTCATGCATATGGTGACAGCTATTTATAGTTGCGTTATAGTACCAGCAGGACAAGCCATTCAGAAGGGGTGTTCAATAAAGAAACTGGTCAATTTAATACAGAAAACATCGAAAAACAGACTCTTAACAGAGGAAGGGTCGGCCTGACGACCTTAGGACCTATGAGACCTTGAGTCGTCATCAGTGCGGCCCTAGTGTCGTCATGGGGTCGTATTGTCTTTTTTTACGTTTTTTAAAGATAAGGTTCATCCCAAGAAACAAATTAACAAATATTTATTTATTTTGTCGTTAGATGATCATCAAACAGAAAGAATTTTATAATAATGTTGGTTTAAAAACCAGATTGGCGTGTGCAAACACAGAGTCTGGTCAGATTGTTTTCCTGTAGCAATGGTGGTATATAGGTATATGTTTTAAGCTGTCAAAAATATGGTTATTGAAGATCCCGATAAGACAGCACACGTTATCCCTTGTTCTGGGATACCTTCTTGTCAAAAGTTCTTAATCATTTGATAGATAGCATTGTTGTCGGCGGAAATTGAATATAAAATTATTGGGATGTGGCTGACCAATCGAATTATTTGAGGTCTCATGGTATCGAAGATTCTTTTATTTTATTTTAATATTCTATTATTATTAACAAAATACTTGAGTGGCACAAAGAGAAAATGTGTTTTCGTATTTCTATCTGAGGTTTATAAGTGACAGTAAACGGGTAAAAGCTGTATTTCTGGAACATTTGCTAATGGGTGATTTGCTGTTTCACACCAAATCCGGCACAACTGAAACTGTGCCTGTTTTTTATAGACAACTTGCTACCATTTTCTGTCTTTAGATTTAAATCATTTTTGTTTCATTTGATCTTATGAAGACAAACCAACATAAAATTGTTAATTTATACGGAAATAATCACAGTATATATGCTTGTCAAACTTGAGTGAAAGAAGAGCATATAAGAAGTGGAGAAATGAATTTTTCGTTGTCTAGTAGTATGTGTCCTAGAGTCGTCAGGTATGACCTAAAGTCGTCATCACTGTTCTTTGATGTCTGCTTCGTTTAATTTCCTCTCTGACCACCAAAAGTAAGAAAATCTTGATGGTTTAATGTTTATTGTGTTTGGGAGAATGCAAACATATATCTGAAACTTGAATCTAGCGTGACAATCTTGGTTCGCCAGACTGATATCAAAACCAGCGTGCTCTGTCGACAGACTTGGAATTTCAAGCAAAAATGGGTTACCTTGTTGTCACTTCGTTATTTGGAAAATCGTTTAAAACCAGCTTAAAATTTAAACTGCATAACAAAATTAAGATATTTATCTTCTGAATTTCGCCCGCTTCTAGACATTTCTGTGACACAGATGGAAAATAATGAAGCTAAAAGAATGATGACGACCTTAGGACCCTGACGACTTTAGGGCCACGTACGTTAGAATGTCTTAAATTATACTAGTCCATGTTTCTAAAGGAAGTTTGAGGAAATGGTCCACCCTGAATAAAATAGTCCACCTTGAATAAGTTTTAAATATTTTGCAGAAAATGACACGCTAAGCGGTTAAAGAGTAGCTAAGGGTCTAAGCTACCTCCATGCGGACAGCGAAGACTCTGATCAGACTGGGCGGATGCCCAGGCTGATCTGAGTCTGCGCTGGGCGCACAACCACATTGTTGGTTTTCTCGTGTCGCGGCTCATTTGTATTTATTAAATTATACGAGCACGTGTATCTCGAGGAAGTTGGGGGACATGGTCCACCCTGAATAAAATGGTCCACCTTGAATAAGTTTTAAATATTTTTGCAGAAAATGACACAAATTAAAAACAAGTATTTGCCTGACAAAAAAGTATGCAGTAAACTCTCGATATCTCGAACACTGATATCGCAAGTCTCTCTAATATAAAAAAATATAGTTTGGACATATTTCCTGTTTTTAATTTACAGTTAAACTCTGGATATCTAAAACTACCGATATTTCAAAGTATATTTTCTGGGACCAGAAAATTTACTTTAACTATCAGTAGTTAGGGATATATTTCGACTTTGAGATATCGAGAGTTGATTGTAGTTGACACCAATATCTTTTATCTCAGTCACTGATATCTCAATATAACTTTTATATCGAAGAATATAGTTTAGACATATTTCCTATTTTTCTTTGCTTTTCAACTCCTGTTGTCTCAAACTACTGGTATCTCAAAGTAAATTTTCTGGGACCAGAAAATTTACTTTGAAATATCTGTAGTTTAGAATGAAGTTTCAACTTGAGATAACAAGAGTTGTTTACCATCAACCTCACTGAGAAAAGAGATTTTTGAATTGGTACAAAATAAAACTATCTTTACTAACTTTTAAATCTGAGGGATCAAAATCCACTGTTTCGTATAATAAAAGTAGTTTTCGATTAAATGATAGAGATTAATCTCAGGATCCGGTTGTTCAAGACTAACGACGCCGTTCGCTAACAAGACGTTAAATTTTCAAATGTATTGCAGGCAAAACACTGCCATTTTTGTCGAAAAAATAGGAGGAGCTTTTGCAGTGCAAAATTTAATGAATTTATGTGTACTAGAAGATTTAATGAATCCTTGACTATCGACTTCGTTAAACTAACGATGCTTTGATAGGATGGCGTACTGGATACCGTTTAGCAATACTTTATTACGAAAATCCCTGATGAAAAAGTACAGATTCTTTTCTTTCCAGATATAAAGACAATGCTTTTGTTCGCCATCAGTATAACTCTTCTTCCTATTGTGCTAGGGTAAGTATGAGCCCCTGCCTATACAACACATTCCCAGTTCTGGCCCCGATGTTATAAAACTTGAGTATATTCTCAAACTGAAATAAAAGGCCATCGGCCAAGTGTCACCCGACGTTTGAAATGTGTCACAAACTTCAGCCCTTTATTCTGTTTCAGAGTAAATGTATCGCAAAAAACAGAAAATATATTACAGAACCTGGTAAGCAAATGATAACTGAACATAAGCAAAGACATATACCCAATTACTGAGCCTCTTTATAAAATACTTAAGTTCAGAACGGGGCATATAGCAGGGCAGATATGTAACAAAGTTTGGCCGAATTGTGCACTTTTTGATAAAAGCATGAAATTTGGTACATAGTTAGATTGGACCAATATATGAATTTACAGGGTGGATGCCAAGCTGAATTTTGCCTATTTCGGTGGCCATCTTGATTTTTCAAAATGGCGTCCGCTTTATAGTTAAGTTTTATTCAGATCAGAGCCCATTACATTTTATATAGACTTTGAGCTGACAAAAGTCCCTCTGCATATGGAGGAACTCTAGAGAGTAGTGTTTGCAGAAGTTCCTATTAAAATTATGTTGATTTATACCTGTAAACCTTCTGACTATTGGTTAAACCTATACGTGTAGATTACATGTTAACTATGAATATTTCAATAGACCCGTATACTTTGAATGCAAAAACATTTCGGTTTGTTTCTGCCAGCCTTTTTCCCTATCTTCAAATATTGGAATAATTACAGTCTGTTTGATTTTTTTATCATTTATCACTACTGGAGGTAACGTAAATAACATTGAGTCATTATAGTCCATTATAATACCACTTTTGAACTTTCTTCACTGTGTTTCAAAAATGAGATTCTTGCAGTTCTTAAGAAACTTTGCTTCTTGAGACCTCTGACACTTTAATAGTTAGGTTTAGGGTGTCATGATGTGTGTTTTATACGTTACAAAAAATAGGATACTGCAAACTAATAATGTTTCTAGACATTAAATGTTCTGAAGACAATCACTATTTTCTGGCATTAATTTTGTTACCTATATCATAATTTTTAATAAAGTACTTTGCTAACTACTCAACTGTTTTGCCATCCTTTTAATGACACTAGCATACATGATATTAAGCATAAAAAATAATAAAAAGAGATAAAAAAGAAAGAAAGAAAGAAAAAAAACACGAAAATAATGACATTACTGTAGAGAAAATAAAGCCCTGCCGTTGTAGGCCAGCACTTTTTATGTAGAAGTAAAGTTAAGAGATAAACAGTCAACAGTCAGTCTTATATAAAAAGCGCCTCAAAAGCGTTGATTAAGTGGTATAAGAGAGTCTAGTATATCTTGAAATCTACAAATCATACAAGAACATTGTCTTACAGTGTGTATTGAAAAGATATAGCATAAAAGTGCATACAAAAGAAAGACTATTCATAAGAGAAATATTAACAGACATTTGAAGACTTTGGTAGCAGAATGTTAGACTTGTGTTGCAGAGCACATTTACTTTAGTTAAGGCTCTACGGGTGGTATATGTTACACAATAAATGCCATTTATCAACTAAAATCACCATAAAAATCGAAAAACTACTGCATAATGCCAAAATACTTTATATTAGTTTTACAACACAGCTTTACGTTGTCTATTTTACCTTAAAGAGCCTGGTTTGTTGTAATCATTGCGGGAAAGGGGAGGGGGAGGTGGGGGTGGGGAGTAAATAATTTATTGATGAAGTCCTGCTGCTAATGAACAGAATCCTCAATACAACTTGACAATATCCAAGAATATACTAATACAATAAATAATATGTTAAAAGTTGTTTGAAAGTAATTATGCTGTTATAATATTTTAGGTGTTGATAATAATGGTAAATCGTAATATGCAAAGATGGTGCAAAATTACCTGATCAGGAAAGATTAGGTCTTTTTATAGTGACAGCTACACTTCATGAACAGACAGATGATGGGAAGCTATATTTTCCATGTCTCAGCATAAAGATTTGCACTTTTTTCGTTTTCCTTACAGTAATATGCAGCAGTATAAATGACGAGGGCTATACAAACAGATAACGTTTATTACCACTCCGCAGGTACACACTCAACGTGATATTAACACTAAACCCTGATCAAAATATTTACATGTCGATTGTGTCATTGAATGGTTAGTCTTTTGAAGTTGCTTTAAAACTATGTTTAAAAGAGTCAGAGCGAGAGTATGTCATTCGTAAAGATCTTCGTTTTTCCTGTTGCACTATAGGAAATATTAAAAATACGTATACTACATGTATCTGATTATATCTGAATATATCTGACAGGTTGACACTTAAAGCATTGAAAGCCTAGCTGCAGTCTGAGACTGTCTCTTTACAACAGCTAATCATATGACACCACTAACAATTATATACAAACTACAATTGTGTTACTCAACGTTACCCCTAAACCTACCTTCAGATACATGTTTAAAGCATATAATTATGGTTAAAACATACAACGATGGGTTTCCAATATAGTGGCATATGCTTCTGGCTACTTAAGATGAAATACAAATCAAAATGAGGATACACAATTTAACCTTTACACGTATGTCTATTTCTCGAAGTCATTCTTCAAAATTGTATGGACTCTTACAAAAACGTTTCGTTCTATATTCAAGTATTTTTTCGGTGTTGTGCTGACTAATTCAAAAGGAGCCAATCAGTTCTCTCTAGTACACGTATGTGCATAATTTGAAAATGAATAATAGTGTTTGTTCAGTAAAGACCACATTTATCAACCACAATTTCGATTTACTTAGAAAATTGTTGTTTGTTAGTACCTTTGTTACTGTTGTGTACGTTACACATCAAATATGATTATTTTTTATCTTTTATAACCCTATTTAGCATTGTGCATTAAAATAAACTCAATACATTAATGGATTAAATCATGTTTCTGCTTCTTTTATAAATTATGAGTTATGCAAAATGATTTATTATGTAGACTAAAGCAACAAGAAAAATTTAACAAGTAAAAGAATAGCTATTGTCACCCAGTTAACTAGTTTTATTCACTAGAAAAAGAATTTTGTCTGCAAAACAATGATATTTTGAAAGGGTTTGTTCACCAGGTGGCGAGGAATTGTGATTTACTGTCTTCCATTTTCATACTAACAAACATGTACTTTTCGATTAGTGTCATGTCTACGCCCAGTAGCATAGATCAGAAATGTCGAATAACAGACAAGTTTGAGAAAATCACGGTGACAGTTCAGCTAAACATGTTCAGAAACACAGAACTGGTCTTTCTATTTATTTCCGTTTCTGTTTGCCATTAAATGCAGTTTCAATGGCGGCCATTTTGAAATTCAAGATGGCCACCATAAATGAAAATTTTCGGCTTGGCATCCACCCTGAAAATGCTTAGAATAGTATTGTCTAGCATTGTGCCAAATTTCATGCTTTTATCAAAAAGTGCACAATTATTTCACATATCTGCCCAGCTAATATATGTGTAAAATCAGGTTACTGAAACTATTGGCCCTTACAAAATGATCAAAACATCAAGACTGTATACCCAGTACAAAATAAAAAGAGCCATAATCCTGCTTATATGAATCTGATGAAAAATGAACAATGCATTTATGAAAATTCAGCCCATTAATATGAATAGTTCTGGAGTTATCCCTTTTACCTTTAAGTGAATGTCTATTATCTATGAAAGGGGAATAATTCTGTCACTTATGATTTAGCACATCCTAACAATAATCAGAATAATCAATTTACCAAATGCTTATAGCAAACCAAATTTCAGCTCTCTCTGTCAAACGGTTCAAAAGTTGGAAAAATGCCAAAAAATGACAAAGGCCATAACTTTGTAAAAAAAAGGACAATTGAAATTCCAAAATCACATGCACATCTTCAGATCATGATCAAACATTCTGCACAATTTCAAGCCAATCTGATACAAGATGTTGCAGGAGTTGCGGGGACAAGGTCTAAGTCAGCAAGGGCCGTAACTCCATTAAAAATGGCCGAAACAAAAATAAACTACCATATGCACATCTTCATATCGTAAGAATACAATCTGTAAAATTTCAAATCAATCCGATGAAAGATGTAGGAGGAGTTGCGGGGACAAGATTTCAGAAGGTCTGAGTCAGCAAGGGCTGTAACTCCATCAAAAAAGGCCGAAACAAAAATCAAAAGCCACATGCACATCTTCATATCATAAGAATACAATCTGTAAAATTTCAAATCAATCTGATGAAAGATGTAAGAGGAGTTGCGGGGACAAGATCTCGGACGGACGGAGTCAGCAAGGGCTGTAACTCCATCAAAAATGGCCGAAACAAAAATCAAAGCCACATGCACATCTTCATATCATAAGAATACAATCTGTAAAATTTCAAATCTCAGAACGGGGCATATATGTGTAAAATCAGGTTACTGAAACTATTGGCCCTTACAAAATGATCAAAACATCAAGACTGTATACCCAGTACAAAATAACAAGAGCCATAATCCTGCTTATATGAATCTGATGAAAAATGAACAATGCATTTATGAAAAATCAGCCCATTAATATGAATAGTTCTGGAGTTATCCCTTTTACCTTTAAGTGAATGTCTATTATCTATGAAAGGGGAATAATTCTGTCACTTATGATTTAGCACATCCTAACAATAATCAGAATAATCAATTTACCAAATGCTAATAGCAAACCAAATTTCAGCTCTCTCTGTCAAACGGTTCAAAAGTTGGAAAAATGCCAAAAAATGACAAAGGGCCATAACTTTGTAAAAAATAGGACAATTGAAATTCCAAAATCACATGCACATCTTCAGATCATGATCAAACATTCTGCACAATTTCAAGCCAATCTGATACAAGATGTTGCAGGAGTTGCGGGGACAAGGTCTAAGTCAGCAAGGGCCGTAACTCCATTAAAAATGGCCGAAACAAAAATAAACTACCATATGCACATCTTCATATCGTAAGAATACAATCTGTAAAATTTCAAATCAATCCGATGAAAGATGTAGGAGGAGTTGCGGGGACAAGATTTCAGAAGGTCTGAGTCAGCAAGGGCTGTAACTCCATCAAAAATGGCCGAAACAAAAATCAAAAGCCACATGCACATCTTCATATCATAAGAATACAATCTGTAAAATTTCAAATCAATCCGATGAAAGATGTAGGAGGAGTTGCGGGGACAAGATTTCGGACGGACGGAGTCAGCAAGGGCTGTAACTCCATCAAAAATGGCCGAAACAAAAATCAAAAGCCACATGCACATCTTCATATCATAAGAATACAATCTGTAAAATTTCAAATCAATCCGATGAAAGACGTAGGAGGAGTTGCGGGGACAAGATTTCGGACGGACGGACGGACGGAAGGACGGACGGAAGGACGGACGGAAGGACGGACGGAAGGACGGACGGACGGACGCACACACGGACGGACGAGGGTCATTTCTATAGTCCCCCTCCGCCTACGTCGGGTGACAAATAAAGCACACTGATTGGCTGCTTCCGAGCATGTGCTCGGAAGCAGCCAATCAGTGTGCTTTATTTTGAGTTTGAGATTATACTCAAGTTTTATCACCTCGGACCCGGGATACACTTGTTGGAGTTGCATCTATTCGAACTGTTTTAGGGGGCCTCCGTTGCCAAGGGGTTCAGAGCGCTGATAAGGTCTCTCACCGCTGTGGGTTCAAGCCTCGACATGCAAACAAGTGAGAACGCCTAGTTCTGCTTACGGAAGGTCAGATGGTTTTCCACGGGAGCTGCGGTTTTCGCCCACCGTTGTTTAACAATCGGCTGGACATGAGAAATATATTTGAAAGGGCGGTACAACGCATATCTGATAAACGCACATGTTGTCGAACCATTTGAATTTTTTTGAAATTTAAAAAACGTTAAATTTCGTTCAAGACTAACGACGTTCAAGACCAAGACTCAGTTCAAAATTTTTAAATATATTTCTTTAATTGGTTTCTCCCATAATTTTGGTATTCAAATTTTAGTGCGTTCAGAATTTCGGTCATTCATCTCTACATACATGTGGCGACTGGGTAGCTCAGTTAGCTGCTCAAACACTTGTACAGTCATTAATAATCCCTGAATGGACGAAAATGGACGAAAATATTACATGTAATTTGTTTTAGAGTTCGGTAATTTTAACGCAAAAGAAACTGCACTCTTCGGGACTAGGTCTATTAAAAAAGAAAAAAGGAGAAAAAAAATAGCTGACCCAACATTTTAAGGCCTCCAATTCAAAGACGTATATAATTATACAGACCCGATCAGTTGTGTAAAGTTTTTTTTTCGGATAATCCGAACTGCGGCCAAGAATTTACTGTCGACTTCTTTTATACAGGCTTCCTAGGGAAGATGTCATCCAACAAGCCGTAGACGATATGGATCAAAACAATGACAACATAATCACAGAGGACGAACTCCATGCTGAATTTGTCATACCTATGGATATAAACAGCGGTAATTACTTTGTAAATTTGTAAAACACATATTTGGCGGCCACTGAATTTTGGCAATATTGACGAGTAAGGCAAAAAGCGCTAAGCCCGTTAATAGTTGAGTTTCAGTACGTTTACACACAGTACAAGATAGGTTAAAAAAAGAGAAGAAATATCTGATGAGTATTTGAGATATTTTCTATATATATACCGTTCTATACATTATATACAGTATGGCATCTTATTAGATGAGGCGATTCTAAAAGACACCACACTGTATAGTCTATTAGAAAAGTATTGTTACAAATTGCATCAAATTTTCATTAATATCTTGGGCTAATGGTATATCATTAACGCCAAAATTAATCGCAATTTTGATACCGCAGATATTTTAAAAGTGTTTCACAGTATGAGTAGGCCATTCTCCAGATCTTATACCATACATTTGTTTAAAGACCAACCATGGTCTACCTGTCTGGTTGCACAGTTCTGATTGTCTCCACATAAATATTCCGTCCATTTCTACTCAGTGTCTTTACCCTTACAACAATTTTCAAGGCATATTTCGAAGAGAATACCAGTGACTCAAATATTTTTAGTAAAGGTCATTGTTGGGTGATATGTAAACCTGAAAGTTAAGACAAACATTAAAAAATCGGTCAACATTCCAAGGAATGGCAGTCTCATTTACACTATTTCTGAAATGCCCCTCGTATAAAAGGTTTCCAACCACAATATTACAGACTGGCTTGTGTCTGAGAGTGAATTCTTGAACCCGTCTACTGGCTGGCCGTCATTCTACGGCGACTCACAAGCTACCTCCGAAGACTTCTTTGAAAACCTCAATGTACACTGTATTTGGTGGCTGAGGCGCTTGCAACCTGCTCTCTCCGGTTGCGGATTCATCGGGCCACGTGACCTGTTGCAACAACGTGACAACATGGACGCTAACGGTATGCGAGAAGCTGACTAGCTTTTGGTTGGAAGATTTTGAGGCTTATGGCCCGTTTCAGCGTTGTTTTAGTTTGGGTGAAGATGATTCTGAACAGTTGATTCCAATAGTTTTTCATAATGTCTCAGTTTATTATCGTTGCCTCAATACATTCATGCTGTTGTTTAGATTAACTGATATTATATATCGACTTAAACTGTATAAAAATGAGCCTGGGAGTTCCTTTTCGAAGTCTCTGTCCCATCATTCATTTTTTTTTTTGTCATTCTCTGTATTTTATGAGACAGTTTCATGTTCTGCATGCAATTAGCATGGCAGTTAGCAAGTGGGTTTATTGTTTAAATTAACTGTAACATGATTGGGCTTTGGGCTTTTACCATATAGCGATGACTGACACTTTCAGACAGCTTTCCGAACCTAGGCTGAGACAGCAGACCGAGATAGATAAATCTCAGACAATGGGTGAGAAAAAACAGTCATAAAACAAAAGTTAGATATAGAGATGGAAAAACACCGCTTTATATCCGAATTAATACGGTATGTTTGTTTGTTGTAACATTAAACATAAAACTAGAAATGTGTCAATAGTACACGAATGCCCCCGCCTTGTGCCTTGACTAAGATAGCGCCCTTATAAAGGTACTGGCACTTTTAGCATAACTACGTTGATAGAGGCAGACTTGTATAGTATTAAATGTCATAGGCAAAGCAATGTCCAATGTTTGAAAGTGTTACACAGTCTGCAACCCTTTATACAGTTTCAGAGTCACTGTATGACAAAAATTGAAAATAGTGTGTATTACAGAACCTGGTTAGAAACAAAGTCAGTGGACCGTGACGTATGGATCATCATGACCTGATTCTTGTAGATTCCTGTTGTACTTGTAGATATAAGTCCTCATACATAATTTCAAGTTGCTGCAATAATAGGAACTCTAAAATCTACCTGTTACAAAAATCTTAACCTTGCAAATTTGGCCCAAGTCGGAAGTCAGTGGACCGTGACATATGAATCCTCATGAACTAATTTTTTAATATTCCTGTTGTACTTATAGATATTACTCCACATAAAAAAAAATTCAAGTTGCTACAATAATAGGAACCCATAAATCTACCTCTTACAAAAAACTTAACCTTGCAAAATTAGCCTAAGTCCGAAGTCAGTGGACCGTGACATATGCATCATTCTGCCCTAATTTTTTGTGGATATCTGTTGTACTTATAGATATACACCCTCATACAAAATTTCAAAGTGCTACAATAATAGAAACCCTGAAATCTACCTCTTACAAAAATCTTAACCTTGCAAACTTAGCTTAAGTCCGAAGTCAGTGGACCATGACGTATGGATCATCGTACCCTGATTCTTGTGTATTCCTGTTGTAATTGTTGATATATGTCCTCACAAAATTTCAAGTTGCTACAATAAAAGGAACCCTGAAATCTATCTATTACAAAAATCCTAATCTGAGTCTAACAGGATCACGTACGTACGGACGTATGCACGTACATACAGACGTACATACGGACTTGCGTAATAACGTACACACGTACGCATAACCGAAACACTATATGCCCCCGGCATCATATGAGGCGCCGGCATCATATGAGGGGGGTGCATAAAAATCTATCTCACTATAGTTTTGCTTATAAAGTTAATCAACACTTGATGATTTAGTGTGACCCCAATAAAACCAATTTTCGACGGGATCGCGTAACTGATGACTTGCAATTTTACGTCCTTTTCAACAGTATTTCAGTCATACATCTGACCCACTAAGCCACTGGGGCTCCTAGTGCCGCGTATAAAAGGTTTTAAAGCTATGAAAAAGGTGGATGCTCAGATCAACCTGTGCGTTTGAAAACTGAACAGTTTACTCAAGATTTTTCAGGTTTTATAGTCAAAGATTGTATATGTATGCACCCAAAGGCAAGTTTCTGATAAGGTTGCGCGGAAAAGCAGGCTGATCTGAGTTTTCCATGTTCGCACATGCAATGCTGTATCTATTTTCGTGCAATGTTATTCAAGAATGTTGCGATATTCGACTAAATATTTTCTTAATTAATTACAGGTGATGAAATCGTGACCAAATCAGAACTTTACGACTGGATGGACGCGGTAAGAGAATTAACTAGAACTGTCGGAGAATCCGACTATACCCCCGCTCAACAGCTTTAGTAAATGGTGTTACTTTCATCACCTGGAACATAGAGAGAAACAAATCATTGCTAATATGTATAGCCAATATCAAATATTCTTTTTTTGGAATAAAAATTTCACATGGACAGAATAAACAAGTCATTGTCAACTCATATACCAAATATGATGATTCTACCTTGACCAGTTGCTAAGAAATCTTTTGCGTAAAATTACAGTATTGAGTGCATGGAAAGAATATATGGAGAGAAAGAAAAGTGAACAAGTACAGGAAAGAACAAACCGGAGACTTGTCATTGTCAATCTGTACACCAAATATGAACTTTCTGTCATTGTCATCAACCTGTATACCAAAAATGACCACTTTTATTTTGCATGGTTGTGAAGAAATGTTTGATGAAAAATTTTATTATTCAAAGTATGGAAAGAAAGAAAATCGGACAAATAAAGGGAAGAATAAGAGGAGAAGGCTGGTTTGCAATCCCACGATACAACACATCATCATCAACCTGTATACCAAATCTGACCACTTTATCTTGCATGGTTGTGGAGAAATCTTTGACGAAAAATTTCATTATTCACAGTATGGAAAGAAAGAAAATCGGACAAATACAGGGAAGAATAAGCAGGAGAGGGCTGGTTTGCAATCCCACGATACAACACATCATCACCAACATGTAAACCAAATATGACCATTCTGTCTTGCATGGTTGTGGAGAAATCTTTGACGAAAAATTTCATTATTCAAAGTATGGAAAGAAAGAAAATCGGACAAATAAAGAGAAGAATAAGCAGGAGAAGGCTGGTTTGCAATCCCACGATACAACACATTATCATCAACCTGTATACCAAATCTGACCACTTTATCTTGCATGGTTGTGGAGAAATCTTTGACGAAAAATTTCATTATTCACAGTATGGAAAGAAAGAAAATCGGACAAATAAAGGGAAGAATAAGCAGGAGAGGGCTGGTTTGCAATCCCACTATACAACACATCATCACCAACATGTAAACCAAATATGACCATTCTGTCTTGCATGGTTGTGGAGAAATCTTTGACAAAAAATTTCATTATTTAAAGTATAGAAAGAAAGAAAAAAAAAGAAAATCGGACAAATAAAGGGAAGAATAAGCAGGAGAGGGCTGGTTTGCAATCCCACCATACAACACATCATAACCAACATGTATACCAAATATGACCATTCTGTCTTGCATGGTTGTGGAGAAATCTTTGACGAAAAATTTCATTATTCAAAGTATGGAAAGAAAGAAAATCGGACAAATAAAGAGAAGAATATGCAGGAGAAGGCTGGTTTGCAATCCCACATTACAACACATCATCATCAACCTGTATATCAAATCTGACCACTTTATCTTGCATGGTTGTGGAGAAATCTTTGACGAAAAATTCCATCATTCAAAGTTTGGAAAGAAAGAAAATTGGACAAATAAAGGGAAGAACAAGCAAAAGAAGGCTGGTTTGCAATCCCACGATACAACACATCATCACCAACATGTATACCAAATATGGCCGTTCTATCTTGCATGGTTGTGGAGAAATCTTTGACGAAAAATTTCATATTCAAAGTATGGAAAGAAAGAAAATCGGACAAATAAAGAGACGAATAAGCAGGAGAAGGCTGGTTTGCAATCCCACGATACAACACATCATCACCAACATGTATCTCAAATATGACCATTCTAGCTTGCATGGTTGTGGAGAAATCTTCGACGAAAAATTTCATTAAAAGGGGACGGACGGAAGGACGGACGGAAGGACGGACGGACGGAAGGACGGACGGACAGATGTAAACCAGTATACCCCCCACTTTTTCAAAGCGGGGGTATAATGACTGGCGTTGAATGAAAATATAATTTGTATTTCATGACCATATGATATTTGTATTTCATGACCAACGATATTTCCGTTTCATTACCATGAAATATTTCTATTTCCTGACCATTTGATATTTCTATTTCATGACCATTAAATATTTCTTTTTCATGACCATTTGCTATTTTTATTTAATAATTATATAATACATGTATTTCTCTTTCACAACCATCCCATTTCTATTTCGTCACCATGATATCTATTCAGGACCGTATGCTATTTCTATTTCATAGCCATAAGATATTTCTATTTCAACACCGTATCTATTTCATGACCATATAATATCTAAAATATAATACAATTATTGACCTTTGTTGATGTGAATATGCAATTGTATTGGCTAGCAAACTACGTATTGACAAACGCGGAGCTGAGGTCATTATGCTATATAAGGTCGATAAAACTGCATATTCACCGAAATAAACGACATAAATATTTTATTATATGATGCTTCTAAATGCAGTTTTCAAGAAGGACAGTTGTCAGTTACTGGCAAAAGTATGTGCACTTAGAACTGGTTACCGCTTAGGAGGTCTAAGCATGTTGTTGCTCCACGTTCACGGCAGACAGCTGTGGTCATGTTGTTAACCTAATCACACTACACCTGGGCAGGCTTAGACCTCCTAAGTGGTACTGGGTAACCAGTACTAAGTGCACATACTTTCGCCAGTTTCCGACAACTGACCTTCTTTAATCAGCGGAAGGGAAAACGAAAGTAATTAAACGATGACCATATGCTATTTCGTTTTCATTCCCATGTGATATTTCTATTTCATGACATCATGATATTTGTATTTCATGACCATACGATATTTCTATTTCACGAAGATATTATGATATCAATATATATATATATATTATGTATTTAATGACATGTGCAATTTTTATTTCATTTTATTTCATGACCTTATGATATTTCTGTCTCATCACCATATGATATTTCTATTTCAGACTTACCCTTGAAATGGAGAGCTAGATATTAAGTACAAAAGGACACATTTGGCCTTCTTCAGTCACTTTATTAGGCCAAGCAGCATATTATTGTTCTAAGACAATGAAAAAGAAAAAGTTGGTTTAAAAGTAATAAACAGAAAACCCATAATTAAAATGGAAACTTCTCTTTATCTATTGTGACAGTAAGAGTTAATCAGTAATGATCTACAATATAAATACCATTTAAGGTGAACAGGTACAAATGCAGGGGAAGCAACTGTCGTTTTCATTTATGCATCCCTTCTCAATGGGGGTTAACTCTTTAAGGCAAGAATTTGCTCCCCTAGGAGCAAATTCTTTCCCTGTAGAGTAGACCTCTACAGGAGCAAATTCTTTCCTTCAAGAGTAGACCTCTTTTTGGGAGTGTTTCGCCACCGAGGGAAGCAAACAGGAAGTGACGAAAGCTGTCTCCCTTTAAAATGTGGTTCCTTTACACCTTAATATTGTATAAACAATGAACTTTTCTAGAAAGAACTGAACATGTATATATGCAGTGACATGTATTGTACATTTCAGTATTTTTCTTCTGTAAACCCTCTGAGACTTAACAATAAACTTATGCATCCATTAATTTCTCTTTCTTTGTAGTTTTTGTCTGCATGTGAAATAAGGCCAGGGGCCATATTTATAAAAACAACTTAAAGGCAGGATTTATGAACCCTCGCCCCCCCCACCCCCCCCCCCCCCCCCCCCCCCCCGGTAGAGGATTAGCTACCTGTATGAAGCATTAAGTCATCCACTACAGTCATTTGAACGTGCACATAAACCTGGGCCGTATTTATAAAACGACTTAAGTGGTGGCTATGCTGTTGCTAAGGATGAATTTCTATGAAGGAGTTTCCCTACACCTATGAAACTGGCTCTGGGGAACAGTCTTATAAAGACTGTTCCTCCAAAGCAAATTTAATAGTTGTAGGGAATCTCCTTCATAGAAATTTAGCCTTAGCAACAGCATACCAACGACTTATTTCGTTTTATAAAAACGGCCCCAGGTTGATGTGTTCGTTCAAATGACTGCAGTGGATGAAGTAAGCCATTCTGTTCTACTTGAAATAAATGGATACACTTTCAGGGAAAGTCATAGTAACTTGATTTGCACAGGTACAGTCAAGGGTCAAAAGTATTTCCACAAAAATGTTTCTATAAACTATAGTTTATTTACATGTTTACAAGAAAATTAAATTTGGCTGTTCTTCAGGACCAGAGCATAAAATAATTACTATAGTTGAAAAGCTAAATAAACAATGCAATAAATATTGTTTACAGAACTTGATTCACGATACAAGTTGTCAAACTATTGCAGATTTTGAAATCAACAAGTTTCCAGTGACGTTAATGGCGACGTTGCGAAACACAGGACCAAAACATCAAACGTAATAATTAAAGTCATGCTGTTTAAGTACATGTTGAACGACTGAGATGAGAAGAAAAAAACATATTGCGTGCATTATTCATCTAGCTTTCCATCCGTACCAGAATGAATGAAATTCGTTCAACATGAGTGTCAAAATATAATTTCCAGTAAACATGATAATACTATGAAGTCTATGGGAAAATCAATTTTGTGGAATTACTTTTGACCCTTGACTGTGCAATACTGAAATTGCCTCTCGAATGCTTCTGTTGAATTACAACAGTGTCAAGTGTTCCATAGGTACAATGTTTCACACTGATGAATTTTCAAAGATGTTCTCGATCATGTCAACTACAATACGTATCAAGTATTCCATTTTCCACAGTCATTATTGTCTGTTCAGACCACTCCTTTCAAAATGTTAACGTAAATTTCTCTTCGAACCACATCTGTGTATAAACTTAGGGGATAACTGTCTTGAAAATTGTCATTTGGGGAGGAAAATCATCGGTTTTATGGTCGCAAATTTCGTTTTACGGCTCCGCTGGCGCGTCGCGGAAATTTGCGACCATAAAACCGATGATTTACCTCCCCAAAAGACAATTTTCAATACAGCTATCCCCATTCTAATGCACTTTTTCACATTTTCACCTTTCATAATGTACTCATTTGCACCCATTTCAAGCGCTGTCAGCAACGTAAAACCTAACGTCAGCTAATGAGAAGCGATGTTACTTAAGGTCAAGAATACGTAAATGACTGGCGCAATTAATTACGTGCGTCGCGAAGGACGTTACGTCACAAAATACTTCCTAGTCTGTGTAATTTTCAATATGGCGGGCCCATCGGACGTTCAATAATAACGTCAAACATGGGGAAAACGGAGTTGTTGTCATTGTTTATTCAAGCCTTTTGCTGATATTGCCGTGTTCTTTATCTCCCTGTTTGTTTGAAGTTATTTCGTCAACATAAGTGTATTCATACAAGATTTATGAGAGAGAGAGAGAGAGAGAGAGAGAGAGAGAGAGGACAGACTGGCAGAGTTTCATGTGTGTAACAATTTAAGGCTGGCCGGAATACATGTTTCCTCCCTGCTTTTAGGGCTCACAGGACTTCTCCGACACACATATGTAAGGCGAATCCCAGCTTTCTCCTTTCGCTGCGTTATCCTTCCCTGATTTGAAAAAGCTACCCATTTACTTCTGGCTTGACAAAGAGACTTTTTCAGTCGCTAGCTGGCCGAATCTGGATTCGAACCCGCAGCCGTCTGCGTCATATCCGAACGTCCGCGGCGCCGGTGGGATTGTGCATCCGAAATAACCAAGTAAATGTATGCCAGCTATGGGATCGGAATGTAATAGGCCCTATTTATTATAATGCCGATTTCTGCGATTTTGATACACATATTCTTTCTGGACATCGAAACTTTTATTTTGATTACAAAATAAGAATGATACATGTTGTATGCCGTTGCCAAAGATATAGACTGATTTCAGTCGAAGATGTTAGAAATTCTCTTAGCCCTATATTCATATTTTACAAATACTTCTCTCTAAAATATACTCCTGGCTGCAACTATGTTGAGTCAGGTACAAAAGTATCAGAGAGGGACAAGGAAAAAATTTAATAAAAAGAAAAAATCTAACATCCTCGGCTGACAAAAGTCTACCAAAGATATACCGGGCCTCTTACTCACACCGCTCCTACGGCCATTACGCTACAAGAAGTATTTACCTTTACCTATCCCGCCGACGGTGGATTTGGAAGTTGACCTTGTAACTTACCATGATCTCGATATGACTGAAATCCAAAAGTCAATTTTATCTGACTACCATGAGTCACAACGACAGAACGCGAGTCGTCAGTAATATGATACGTGCACACAGATCAGCCTGCGAATACGCACAGGCTAATAAACATCTTCGTTGTTCCTCACGGAATCATTGACCCAGAGGACAACAACGGCTCTGGTCAGGTTGGGCGGGTGCGCACACTGATCTGAGCTTCCGCTGACCGTATATGCCCCTAGAGAACCCACTTTTCATGACACGGCGCATTTTGTGATTTCGGGTTAGGCAGTTTTTATGTGCGGCTCAGTCGTGTCGGCTGCAGTAATCATATCACTGTTAGAAGTGTGCTTGCAATTTTACTAATTTTTGTTTACGAGAGTCTGAAAAATATATTCTTTCACTTTAAGCCTCGTTCACGCCACCAAACTTTCTTTGTCACAAAATCTTTAACAAAGAAAGTTTGCCAAACATTTTGCGTTGACACGGAGCAAATTATCTGTTAAAGAAAAATGTGGCATGGAATCTTTGTCAAATAAACTTTGGCAAGGAAATATTTGCTGCAGTGTTCACATGATCGAACATTATTCGTCAAGGTTACCTGGACAAATAAACTTTGCCCGTGTGAACGTCCAATCATGCCATATTTTCTTTGTTTAATATACTTTGTTCAAAATCAAACCGATTTGATTAAGAGCAAAGTTTTCTGTGCTTATCTCCATAGCTAGTTTCTTTGTTACATATTATATGGCAAATTTTCTGTTCACACGGACAAATTTGGTTTGTCATAAAAACTTTACCATGTCAATTTGGCAATGAAAATGGGGCATATTTTTTCATTCACACAAACAATTTTTTGTTTTCTAAACCTACTTTGTCACAGAAACTTTGCCCGTGTGAACGAAGCTTAAGGCAGTCATCATGAGAATCCTATTAGTCCACATCTTGCCGTATTCTCATAACGGTCTTAGCATGTCTTATAACGTCGCCAGTAAGGTTGCACTACAGTAAAAAAATGCTCATTATGCAAGCCCCGCCTCTTTGGGGGAGAGCTTTCAGGCGTATAATGAATATTTGCCGGCCCCTGATTGGTTTTATTATGAAAGTTGAATATTTTTCTGAATGTTATGCTTATTTATTATTATAAAAAATGGAGCTTATTTACAAAGCTGTTTTGCTACATTTTTGTTGGGGTTGAAAAATACACAGGGGTGGCAGTGAAAGTTTCGAGATTTATTCACTGCAAACTACATCCTGTCAGCACTAAAAATAGAATGAGTCAAAAATATGCCGCACAACCCCCAACTTTTTTAGCTATTACTGGTAGGTAAAGGTGTTGTCTATTCAATTCCATGCCTCAATTTGGAAAGTTTAGACCAGGAGAAAATTGGCAGTGCATTGACTTTGACCCATTTTGCACTGTGAGCTATGGGATTTTTTTTAGTGTAGTGCCACCTAAACCCAGAATTTGCTTGTGTATGTTTTCTTCGAGATAGCCCTGATTCCCAAAATGGAACCCCATATTCTGGTTTTGCATGTACTCACAGCAAACAAGGAAGCTTTTTGGCACTAATATACAGCTGATATGCAGAAAAAATCCAGTTTTCACTGTGGACCCATTATTGCACTGAGTGGGTGGGGTTATGAGAACATGCTTTTGCAGAAAGGTCTGTTTCTTGGCCAGATGTGACTTGAATAATGGAAAGAAGTCATAGGCTGTCATATATATATGCTGTCCTTAAAGCTTATTTGAGACCAGTTGCCCATGAGGAGTGCTACTGGAGAACAGTTAGATGTCTCGCACTTATGTCGTAGCCGCCGGCTTTCATTGAAGCCGACACAATTTAGAATCGCATCTGTCAATATGGAACATATGAGGTTTGCGCTATTCATTTTGTGCTCTGGATGTTTTTCAGACCTCTTGCTACTCTTGTGCCAGGGACAGTTGGACAACCCAGGGCCTTGTAGAACTTAGTAATAGACTCACCAGGGCCAGGAAATAGCAGTATGCGAAGCCCATAATTTCAGCGGTAAGTTATAGTTTTGGCCGCAGTTGCAAATAACTGCCCTGTTCACACTCCGTTTTGCTTATTTGCATTCTTGCGTGTTTTACTGAGCGTCGCTGGGAAGCAGATGGTACGGCACACATTGCCGGAGAAGACTCTCAGCTTAAACTCAGTTGTTTTTTCATTGAGCACTGCAAAATTTTATTCATTTTAAGTTCTGTATATTCTCTCGGAAGAAAATTTATGGGCATTTTATTAGATTTGGCGGCATGAGTTTCTACTGACTGAGGATTTCATAACATTAATAAAAGAACCAGAGCTCTAAATAGATAATTAATCTGGGATTTTCATTCTTTTTCCTATGTTTCCCTGACAAAAAACATACGTTGTGACTCCTCATTAGAACTGCCTTGCTGAGGATGTTCATTTGGAACGCGAAATGAGGAGGTTCTGTTTGAGGCCACAGTTTGCGTTTTTGCGTTGAAATGTATGTTTCGTCTCATTAGAACCTCCTCTTAGAGGCAGTTCTAATGATGTTATGGCCTGTCATTAGAGCTATCTCACTCAGACAGTTCTGATAAGGCCACAACATTATGCTTTTCCATATTGTTACCAATACATGTATAAGCACCAAAATTAGCTCTTTTGTGTGTGCAGTCTAGTCTGGTCAGGTCAAACCATACCCTTTGAAAATATTATGCACACAAGCAGAAAACATAAATCTTTTACCTGTTCCTTTCAGATTGTATGAATTTGTTTTATGCTTTAAATGCTTTTAATCTGAGTTATCTTTGCATCTGCAACTCAGAAATCAAACTGTGCATGCAGTACTATGGAAAGAGGAGTTGTCTCCCTTTGACTGTTCTGCTGGGAATACTACAAGGTTCAATTTTCAGTCTATTATTATTATTTATTATTATCATTTGTATTATTATTCTCAACAAACATAGGGAAAACAGAAGTTATTGCAAGAGCTTTTCTTTGCAAGTACAATTTTGCTTTCAGATCAGACAGGGCTCGTTGATCTCAAAAGACATGCTGGCCTGGACCCGGCTCAAGTGAAGATTGTTTGTTGTGAGTCGCATTCTATAAAGACGTCTCTTGGAAGTTTTACATTTTGGGATATGACAGCATCAGTGTTTGCTGGTGAGTAGCTTTCATCTGACTTAAAGCCTTTGTTATGTGGAATATTCCCTTTCTTGAACCTCAGTATCCCTCAGCACCAGTTTATATTCTTGTTTCTTCACCAACCCTTAATTAGACAGTTCTGTAAGGCCTCTTTTTACTGGATGTGCAGTTGGTTGGGTATAGAATAATAGAATAGAAATATAAAAGTTGTTTCTATAAGCTTGGTAGTGGTTTAAAGACAATAGACTTGTATTTGAGGAAGAACAAAAGCAGTAAAATTGTTTGCGCCCAGAAATTTCTCCGAGCAGGAAGGGGGGTGGGGTGCAAAAGTTAGTTTTTCTGCTGTGCACCTTGTGATATGCAGTCGGACTTGCAGGATACATATACTAGGAATAATAGTTTATCATATATTAGTAACTGTCTGTCAGCTAATTGCATGGCAGGAACTCTGTATACCTTCAAAGGCAAAATTTCAGAAATTTTGCATATTTTAACAGTGCCCACTTATCAATAGATATTACAGCAATGGAACTTTGCTTGAAGTATGACTGATATGCTGTACTTTTTACATAAGAGATTAAAGAAACAAAACACAGATGGCTTAATTGTTCATAGGCATATTTCTTTTTGTAACAGGACAAATAGTATGAGAAAGATATTTCAAACTGTAAATGTTTTATGCTTTGGCCGCCAAGTGCTGCCATAGAGTTGATAGCAAATATTTTCTCCACAACTAGCAGAACTGTAATCCCTGGCATAAATAAATGATGGCAGTGAACCTACTTTACATTATATAACACAAGAAGGCTAAAGGCCTTAATTTGCTGGAAGGTATAGGTTGCACTACAGTAAAAAAATGCTCATTATGCAAGCCCCGCCTCTTTGGGGGAGAGCTTTCAGGCGTATAATGAATATTTGCCGGCCCCTGATTGGTTTTATTATGAAAGTTGAATATTTTTCTGAATGTTATGCTTATTTATTATTATAAAAAATGGAGCTTATTTACAAAGCTGTTTTGCTACATTTTTGTTGGGGTTGAAAAATACACAGGGGTGGCAGTGAAAGTTTCGAGATTTATTCACTGCAAACTACATCCTGTCAGCACTAAAAATAGAATGAGTCAAAAATATGCCGCACAACCCCCAACTTTTTTAGCTATTACTGGTAGGTAAAGGTGTTGTCTATTCAATTCCATGCCTCAATTTGGAAAGTTTAGACCAGGAGAAAATTGGCAGTGCATTGACTTTGACCCATTTTGCACTGTGAGCTATGGGATTTTTTTTAGTGTAGTGCCACCGTAAACGACTGCAACGTCGCTTATAAATGACGTCGCGGAATGGCGTAAATTTATACATACCTATGCTTGCTTATCAAGCGCTACTTGAAAAACGAACTCGGTAGTCAAGAACTTTTCTTACCTCATTTTAATCGACGGATGCTATGACATAAAATATCAGTTTAAAAATCTATGTAGTGGTATAGAAGCTGTGTACGTTTAAATTTTAAAGAGTTATTATTTTATTTGAGTTTTTTTTCATCGCATTCTCATTGCCGTCAATGGAAACGGCCTCAAAATTTCATGTTTTTCAATCTGATCTAGCGACTAAACGAACTCGGTGACCTACCTTTTTTATTGCACAGTTCGATGTAACACATGAAAATGCACCCCTGTGCAAAATTTAAAAAAAATTCTATGTATGTGCCATTTACGTATTCTTGACCTTAATGACGTCGGGTTCGCGACAGTATATCGCAGAATATACTGTCGCAAATTTTTTACGTTATCCAATCAGACGTCGCTTATATTTGTAAGAGCATTAGAATGTTTTTTTCGCGTGACTCTCGTAACTATTGTCTACATGTCTCCCCTCATGCCTGCTACTTCCGTCAGCTGTTTTCCACATGTCTAAATCAGCTGTTTTCCACATGTCTGAGTGATGTCCCGTGTTTTCCATATTTCCGCTCATGCCTGTTCAAGTTACATTTCTCGTCATGTCAGTTTACATCACTCTTCTCACCTGTTTTCCACGTTTCCAATCAGTGCTGTTCAAATTACACCTGTTAACCGTTTCCACATGCTTTTGTCCATGTCTTGTTGTGTCCAAACCACATCTCCACAGTTACGCCGGTTCAAATTAAACCTTGTTCTTTTAATTACATGTTCCCAGCACTGTACGTAAAGATTACACCTGTAACCTGTTTCCACATGTTTCCGTTAATGTCTGTTCAAACCATACCCTTCATCTGTTTTCCACTCGCTTCTGATAATGTCCGTTCAAATGACGCTGTTTTACACACCTTAAATCACCCCAGCAGGCACACAACCTTGAAACAGCCTTGACTCAACCTTGATTCAACGTCATGAAACTTGACATCTTTCAAGCTATTCTATTCTATCCCATAACCTTACTAGGTCGTTGGGGCACCACAGATGACTTCAAAACAATCCCTTTCCACCTTGTCCTGTCTTCAGCGGCCCTAGTTGAGCTAGCAAAATTCATTCCTGTCCACTCCTTGATATTGTCTTCCCACCTCTTCTTCTGTCTACCTATTCTCTTTCCTTTCACTGTGCCCTGAAGAATTGTCTTTGCTAAACCAGAAGACCTTGAGACGTGGCCTAACCACCTTAGTTTCCGTTTCTTGACCAGCGTAAGGAGTTCAACATATTCTCCAATGGCTGCTTGGATCTTCCTGCGAACCTCCTCATTTGTTATATGGTCCTTGTACGAAATGTTCAGTAACCTTCCGTAGCATCTCATCTCAAAGGCATGTGTTCTTTTTTCTAACTCTGCTGTCAAGGTCCCTGATTCACAGGCATACAGAAATATGGAAATGACAAGGGAGCGCATAAGTTTCACCTTTGATCAAAGAGATATATTGTTATCTCTCCAAATTGGTTTCAGCTTAGTAAGATCTGAAGTGGCTTGTGCAATCCTTGAGAGAACCTCCTGTTTTGAGCCATCATCTGAGACAACTGCTCCAAGGTATTTGAAGCTGCTTACGGTACCCAGCTTCTGCCCTTTTACCTTGATCTCCCTCTGGATGCCGTCTGCGCTGTTCGTCATCAGTTTGGTCTTCTCAGCACTGATCTCCATCTTAAACCTTGTGCAGGTTTGGTCGAGACTTTTACCTAGAGCTTCCAGTTCCTGCTCTTCCTCAGCTAGAGCATCTATGTCATCGGCAAACCGCAGATTGGAAATGTTTCTGCCGCCTATGCTAACCTTTCCTTCATGTTCTTCCTGAGCATCAGACATGATCCGTTCGAGAAACATGTTGAAGAGGGTGGGTGACAGAAGACATCCTTGTCTTACCCCAACTGTTGTTCGGAACCATTCTCCTGTGCTGCCATTTATCAGGACTGCACTTGTAGCCTTGTCGTATAGCTGCTCGATGGTGCGAACTAGATTTGCACTGATATTGTACTTCCGCATGATGGCCCATAAGGCTGCGTGCCATACCCTGTCAAAGGCTTTTTTTAAATCAATGAAGACATGGTACAGATTCTGCTGATGTTGGAGATACTTTTCACACAGGATTCTAAGGTTGAAGATTTGTTCTGTGGTGCTCCTTCCTGTTCGGAACCCAGCCTGTTCCACAGCGATTATCTCCTCGGCTTGTGGTTTAAGCCTGTTCAAGATGACTTTCAGCATGACTTTGCTTGAATGACTGATGAGGCTGATGGTTCTGTAGTTCTGGCAGAGCTGTAGGTTGCCTTTTTTAGGGAGCGTAATAATCAGCGACTGAGTCCATGGGGTAGGCCATTCTCCTGTTCTCCAGATCCTGTTACAAATATCTGTTAAAACATCAATCATGGTCTCCCCGCCAGCTTGAACAAGTTCTGCTGGTATATTATCAACTCCGGCAGATTTCCCCTTCTTTAGTGCTGCTACTGCAATCTCAACTTCCTCACGTAGGATCGGTTGTTGATCTTCTTCTGGGGGCTGATTGCAGTCCAGAACCGCATTGTCACCGTAAGTCTCATGGTTGTATAGTTCTGAGCAATATTCTGTCCATCTGCTGAGAATCTCTTGTTCCTCTGTAAGGCATTTTCCAGACTTGTCCTGGATAGTTGTGGATCTATCCTGTTTCTCTGAAGTTAGATCCTTCACAAGCTGGTATGCTTTCTTGCTGTTGTTTTTGTTCAAGCAAGTTTCAATCTCCTCGCACTGACTAGCTATCCAATCCCATCCCTGTATGAGTTTGGCCAAAAATTAGGCCTTAAATTAGGGATATTTTGGCCAAAATTTAGGGCTATTTTGGCAAGGTTTTAGGGCTAACATTAGGAATTTAATTTTTTTTTCTATCCCAATATATGCCTAGCCATGCTTATTCGTACTTTTATAAAGTTTGATAAATACTTACATGATAGAGTCACATTATACATGAATGGCCATTAATAAAATGGCTGAAAGTTATGTGCTAAGAAGTTAACAAAGGGGGGTCTGGGGGGCACAGCCCCCCAGAAGCTAAAGCAATTTCCCAATTTCAATGGCAATTTTAAGACTGGAAACAATAAAGAAAAACTAGGAATGATTATAAAAATAGGGGTTTTTATATTAGGACTTTTGCCTTTTAGAGTGTTTATTGTGCCATAATGGTTTTGTGTCCCATAAGCTAGTGACTCTTTTGCAATTTAGTTTTAGTGGAAACATTTACTTAGTAATGTGGCAGATCAATAATATACTGAACGTCAAAAGAAACGCATACAGTGTATACGCCCAATTTATTTGAAGGTATAGGTATATACTCTTATGTAGACATTTCGAGTTACTTTGTTTATGATATTCCGACAGAATGAGAACCTTCACGCATCGATATTCCATAAACTTTAGAGACCAGAACGCTTGCTTTTCTGATGGGATTAAACTTAAAGTCACCATACTTTCAGAAGTTGAATTTTAAATTCCATATAATGCTCAGCTGATTTTTTTCTCCAGACATAATGTCCGCGGCAAGGGTAAGAAACAGCGGAAAAATCAAAGCAGTCGAGCCTTGCATTTTAGAGAAACAATCAGGTGAAAGTTGGCAGTAGAAACAGTAACACTGGCTTACCATTGGATTTCCATAGACCTTTTAACACCCTGTATTTCTTGAAAAGAACAGAAACCATTCATACGAAGAGGTTAAATGAATTAACAAGAGTAAAATAAAACGGTTTGCAAAGGAATTTTTCGTAGCACTGCAGAACTTTTGGTGTTATTAGACTTCCCATTTTGCTATTTGTTTAATTGCAAGGGAGATAATTTGACAAGTGTTCAACTTCAAACTGCTGTCATGTTCCTATGAAGAACACCATGGTAATAAAACCGACGTTTTTTTCATAACCACACATCAGAGTCGTGTTTTGGAAACAATTTGTTATGCCGCCAAAGGAAAGACAACTCTTACAACAACTTTGAATGTTTCACGATAAATTGAGATAACTCTTTAATCCAAGTTTAATTTTGCAAGAAGAAAAGTTTATAGTGTTGACAGATGTCAGTAGTGTTTTCTGCTATATATGATTTAAAACTATAAATCAGTTGACAGAAGAAAACTGAACCTAAACTTGTATGCGTTTCTTTTGGCGTTCAGTATACATGTATGTGAATGTTGTATAGGATGTTTTTGTAAATGTATGCACATGCAGGCCCGCTGGTGTAAATCAATTGTAGATAATATTAAAATATTACTATAAATATGGGGGTCTGGGGGGCGCAGCCCCCCAGAAGCCAGAGACAGTATAAAAACTCTATTCCAATGGAATTATCTGCAGACAATATTTTTTTTTTTAATTTTTTTGGGTGGAGACAGGTTATTTTTTTTCTCTTACTTTTGAGACCAGATTATTTTTTTGAACCCCCTTATGAGCCAGGATATTTTTTCTTGCATATCCAAAGACAGGAATTTTTTTTGATAAATATACCAGCCCCCCCCCCCCCCCAGAATCCCCCCCCCCCCCCCCCCCCAGAATATCAAATGGTCGGTCCCTTATGAAATATTGTAAAAATGTTATCATGTTTTTGTTATCCTATGTGTTCAGAAAATGTTAATATGCTAATCTAATTTGAGGGAAATCCATCCATCCATCCATCCATCCATCCATCCATCAAATAAAATAATAACTCTTTAAAATTTTAATTTTATTTACAGAAAGTTATACATATTCAGTTAAACACCATTCTTCCATCTGTCCATGCGTGCGCCTATATCACATAGCGTAGTAGGTTAAGTCCCTTTGTTTTCGGTACATGTTGTCGTTACTGGCAAACCATATGCAACTAGCGAAAAATTATAGGGTACTCATCAAAAAGTAAAAAATGACCGCGGTAATTTCTAATCTACTTTAAAAAAACAATTATATCATCGTAATCCTTAATAAATGTATTTTTCAGAATGAACACGGAAAATTGCCAATTTTAAAGAAAAGGCGAAATATTTGAGGAAGACCTTCGATCACTCTAGTGTAAAAATCATAATTTACTATATAATCTATACATTTTGAGGGTTGCCATCTTTAACCAAAAAATGACCGCGGTGATTTTCATGCGAGAATTATGAAAAATATACCAAAATATTTGCAAGAAAATAAGGTTTTCGAAATGGACACGGAAAAATGAACATAACTGACAATATTAATTACATCTGTCCGGAAAGAAAATTTCCCCATAGACGTCTGTGTATTTTCCATTACCTGTCAAAAACATGTCTATCGCTTATCGATTTTACAGGTGGCGTGGAAAGTTATCCATGGACAGTTAAAAGCATGTCTTAGAACCATGACTTGTTCGAGACTGTACGTTTTTTCTCTTTCACAAATAATACAACCTAAAATAGACTAAAACCTATTTCAATTATACTCAAAATATTTCCGTCGACAAAACTGACCACTGAAACCTGTATAACATATACTGTCCTAAAAATGGCATAATCGAAGACTTCTCTTATTTCTGTTGGTAATATTTCTGACCTCCGGGAATACATGCTAGTATACTGACACATATAAGATATCTATAAATTAGAAAGTTATTTCAGATATGTAAATAAAAAGCTACAAATCGTCCTTGATGTTAATGCATTTAGGCATACGTAGAATATCTTTTAAACACACTATTTAAAAAACAAATTCATTCGCTTACATAGTCATGTGGTTATTCATTCGTAATCATATTTTATTCCATGACCAATTCGATACATTATTATTATATATATGTATATATTATATTACTTATCTGTCAAACCCACGAACTGCCAAACTATACCATGACTGTTCCATCCATCATCTCTTCATTACCCTGCGGCATCATACAAGAACCATTCGGTGACATCTCATCTAAGAATCTCTAAATCAAATCCGTATTCACTGAAAATGAACGACGATATTCTAAAATGTCTTTACAAATCAGATGATATACAGACCGAAAAATAACTCAGAAAATGCTTTCTTCTTTGCAAACCTTTCAATATTAGGCCTAAACTCCCAGAAAACAGATTGATATTTCTGAATTTATAACACCATTAAACACATGCTGAACACCATAATTACGTTTCTAAAAAAACTTTTTTACATGGATAACAAGCATACGCTGATTCAACTAAATAACCCCTCTTTTTTCATAATCTCGCTGATCAACTTATTTCTAGCATCGCATCACTCGTGACTTTAATGGGTGGGTGGGTCGGGGGCGGGGGGGGGGGCATGTTTATCCTTACTCAATGCTGTCTTAGGCTCCAATGACAAATCACTAATTCACGCTTCGACATAAACTCGCTTTTCAGCGAAAATCACGAGACTTAATGCTTATAACCAAATCATGCAAATTATTTCTAATAAACGCCCCAAGTCTAAAAGCACTTACTGCTAACAATCTGAACATATTTTACAAACATGCTTCGCCACTTTACAGAGTTACCTAATACGGGTGCACGACATTTCGTCTAAAGCGGACATTTCGTCTAAAGGCCATTTGGTCTAAAGGACATTTCGTCGAAAGGCCATTTGGTCTGAAGGACATTTCGTCTAATGGACAAATCGCCGAATGCGACATTTGGTCTAAATAATTCTTAGGGTGCAACATTTCGTCTAAACATTTTATGGAAAATATTTAGACGAAATGTCGTACCTGACATCTCGCTCAAGCTCATTGGTGGAAAATACAGGATCTTGGACTACGTCAGCTATATATTGAAGATCCTGCCTTTGCCAAGAGCTGTAAAATGATGACTGCCTTGGCGTTTGTGCCTACCGAAGATGTGGCAAACGTCTTTTTGGAATGAAAGGCAGAAGTAGCAGAGGCAAATTCTGAACTCCTTGAGTAAATGGAACGTGTCTGTATCGGCTGCAACAGCTTTAAGTCAAGGATGAAAGGTGGCAAAACGGTACATATATATACATACAGTCAAACCTGTCTTAAGGGGTCATCCCACGGGACCCACAAACATTGGCTGCTCAAGACAGGTGACCCCTTAATACAGGTTCAGTTGCACTGTATTTTGGTCTAAGACACTCCCAAAAGTGGCTGCTAAAGACAGGTGACCCTTAATACAGTGACCCCTTAAGACAGGTTTGACTGTATTTCACTTTGTTATATTCTGAGTTAGATTTCTCATATTCTGTCTTCCTGTTCATCTGTCCGTTCGTCTATATGTCCGTCCGTTTCAGTTAAGAAATAATTTTCTTTCCCCATGAGTAATCGCTGATTAACACATGTTATTTGAGGGCAGATCACGAACTATTAATTCACGACGCAGCCGTCGTATATTAATATTCGTATCTGCCCGACAACACATATGTCAATTAACGAAAATTACCGGTAAAGCCTGTTTCACATCAGCCATACGGCAGCCGTACGGCCCTCTGCGATCACATTTCTGGCAAAAATCGCCGTGTTTCGTGTGGCAGCCGCAAGATCGTCGTAAGAATTTTAGACGTTGCAAGGTCGTCGCAACGTCGCAAACTAAATTCTCAACATGCACATTTTTTCAGGCTGCGATTTTTTGGCAATCTGTGGACGCCGCAACACTGCCACACGACAGTCTTTGAGACAATCGCACGACTGACTCACGATTTTGCAAGAGTTCGCAAATTTGCGGGTGGGTCTGCTGTCAATCATTACTTGCGTTTGTCTTGCGACGGTTGCAAGACAGCCGCACGAGCATCTTACGACAGTCGTGCGTCCTGACAGAATGCTTTCGCAAGAAAGTTGCGAATCGTAAGACGATCGCGCAAGTCGCACGGCAGCTGCATGACAGCCGCACGGCAGCCGCACGATAGTCCTACAATTGTTTCGTAACTTGCATCTCGCTTAAAAGTAGATCGGTACTCATAGTCTAGACTCCAGAGAAGACGCATGCCCCAGCGAAACAGATCCAGGGTTTGCCCCACCAACACCTCGCTCGTCCTCTTCTACCTTGCTGTGCTCGGATGAGCAGGCCAGGATGGCGGCTGACGCTCTTCATCACGGAGCCTTCTTCTTAGAAGGACAATACGCTGCTGTGGGATAGCCATCAGGATCCAATGTGGTGTCGACAAGCAATGGTGAATCTATGAGGGTTGCAGGTGGTGCTCTTGCATTTTATTCCTCATTCGAGGCGAATTCGTACGATGAACCTAAGGTCATCGTAAGACATTCGTAAGACAGCCTTGCGAATTGTTGTGCGTCGTACGGTGCCCGCAGGATTTTTGACAAGTTCTTACGACCGTCTCACGGCTGTCTTGCGGCAGTCTTACGGCTGCTGCACGGCCATCTTGCGGCAGCCGTACGAAATGTTGTTTATTTTTAACCACTTTTAAGCTTCAAAATCGTGCGACCCGTGAGACAGACGTACGAACATCGTACGGCTGCCGTGCGAACTCTGAGAACACGGTGAACCCGCCCAGATACACTGTGAATTTGTCTGCGATCTGTCTACGGCACCCATGGCCCCAAAAATCGTACGAACAAAAAATCGCACGGCTGATGTTAAACAGGCTTAACACGGTGCATAACCATATCGGGCGCAATCTGAACATTTAGAGCAGAGCAGAGATTTACCCTGCTTATGGTACCAAATAAATAAACGTGGGCTTGCTGTATACATTAATTCAGAAAATTTGAAAAAGAATATTGAATTCTGATTTTGTTTTCTAATTTCTTATTTTAGGCGAAATTTAGACGAATTTTAGACAAATTTTAGACGAAATTTAGACGAGACGTCGCATTTGACGAGTTGTCATTTAGACGAAATGTCATTTAGACGAAATGTCATTTAGACGAAATATCGTTTAGACGTAATGTCGTTTAGACGAAATGTCTTTTAAACCCATTTTAACCGCGTACTTTCAACGTGACTGGGAAATTTTTTAAACAAATATAAATTACAGAGTGTATGGTAATATGTATGAGTCAGGTACATGTAAGATAACGAATGTGCTGCTCAGATTGTACGGATGCGCATGTTGATATGCATATTTGTTGTTGGGGTTTCGATTTCGGAAATGCTGTTGAATTTTGATTGGGGGCTGTCTGTGTTGCACATAACAATGAGGTTTAGTTGGCTGACCGCCCCACATATAACCTTAATAGTGTCGCAGTTCCTATACAACATCAACAACTAAGCAAGCAACAATAACTTAATTTCGTCTTCGATTTCTGTGTTATTTTGGTTGGTTTTACATTTTACATGAGCGACATAACAGGCGAAATGTTCTTTGGCAAAAAGTGATTTGGACCGAAAAATCTAGATTTGTCACGACACAGTCAAATGATACTGAAAGTAGAAAGAGAGAGCGAAAGTAAGCGAAAGAAAGCTATCTACATCACAAGAGGCCCAAATGGGCCTGATATCGCTCACCTGGCTATTGTGCAACGGAACCATTCTGATACAAGATTGGTCCAATTCCACTGAGAATTTCTCATTTTCACATTTTGCTACTTTTAGTAACAGAGGTCAACTTGCCTGGTCTTTATATATTTACTTTTGAAACACCTCAATGCAAGAATCATTTTGCCACAAATTTCATCAAAATCCATTCAGGGGTTACTGAGATATTGCCAGTTTCATGTTTTGTGCTATTTTTAGTAACGGCAGATGGCGGCCATCTTGGATTGCTAAAATGCAAAAAATCGAAAAGCCTTCATGCAAGGACCATTTTGACACAAATTTGGTCCAATTCCATTGAGATTTTCTGATTTTCACATTTTTCGATTTTTAGTAACAGAGGCCAATATGACTGGTCTTACATTTAGATATTTTTGAAACATCTCAATGCAAGAATCATTTTGACACAAATTTCGTCAAAATCCATTCAGCGGTTACTGAGATATTGTCATTTTCATGTTTTGTGCTATTTTTAGTAACGGCAAATGGCGGCCATCTTGGAATGCCAAAATGAAAAAAAATCGAAAAGCTTAATGAAAGGACCATTCTGACACAAAATTAATCCAACTCCATTGAGATTTTCTAATTTTCACATTTTTCTATTTTTAGTAACAGAGGCCAATATGAATGGTCTACAGTTAGATATTTTTGAAACATCTCAACGCAAGAATCATTTTGACACAAATTTCGTCAAAATCCATTCAGCGGTTACTGAGATATTGTCATTTTCATGTTTTGTGCTATTTTTAGTAACGGCAGATGGCGGCCATCTTGGAATGCCAAATTGCAATTAATCAAAACGACTTCATGCAGGGAACATTCTGACACAAAATTGGTCCAATTCCATTCAAGGGTTCTTGAGTAATTGTCATTTTTATGTTTGTGCTATTTTTAGTAACCCCAGATGGCGGCCATCTTGGAATGCCAAATTGCAATTAATCGAAACGGCTTCATGCAAGGAACATTCTGACACAAAATTGGTCCAATTCCATTCAAGGGTTCTTGAGTAATTGTCATTTTTATGTTTGTGCTATTTTTAGTAACGGCCCCCATGGTGGCCATCTTGGATAGTCAACTGGCACAAAATTGAAATAGTTCCATTCAAGAACCAATTCTGACCAAATCTGGTCAGAATTGGTTGCATTTTCTTTAGATATTGACATTTGAGTAAAATCGGCCTTGTAAACGCTAAGTAGGTCACTGTGACCTAATTCCGATATAGATTTTTTTATTTTTATAATTTTTAATACCATGGTCCCACTTATGTTCCATGCAAACTTTCAACCAAATGTACCAACTGGTTCTGGAGAAGAAGTTGATTTTGTTGTTTTTGCTATTTTTAATAACAGCAGCCATCTTGGATTCTTGACTTGACCCAATTTTACAATTTTGAAACCCTGCAGTCTGGTCATGCTCCATGTAAAATTTGAGATCCATGGGCTCAGCGGTTTTAGAGAAGAAGTTGTTTGAAGTTGTTTAAATAGGTCATTTTTTGACATTGGCATTTGAGCAAAATTACACACGTAAACAGAAAGTAGGTCACTGTGACAAAACTCCGCTACAGATTTTTTTCGTTTTTACAATTTTGAATACCAAGGTTTCACTGATGTTCCATGCGAAAATTCAGACAAATATGCCTAGTGGTTCTGGAGAAGAAGTTTATTTTATTGTTTTTGCTATTTTTAGTAACGGCGGCCATCTTGGATTTTCAACCTGACCCAATTTTACAATTCTAAGACCCTAAAGTCAGGTCATGCTCCATGTGAAATTTGAGAGCCATGGAACCAGTAGTTTTACAGAAGAAGATGTTTAAATATTTGTTTTTAGGTGTTGACGGACAAATTCCGTGACGACGCACGACGCACGCCGGACGCATTGGTATGACAATAGCTCACTATGGCCCTTCGGGCCAGGTGAGCTAAAAATCCCGGGTGTATCTATATTGGCCAATGAAATACTTAAAATGTAGGTCAATAGTAAGGTTATACGGCTAAAGCCGAAAAAAAACATAAACATATAAACACATGAAGCAACTAGTTTACCTGTTTTCTGTTTTAAAGAAAACAAAACGGACAGCAAAGTGGCCAGCTATGCAGCCTTGCAGATGAAGACTACAGATAAGCGCACACTAAAACAGCAGTATTGCATGGGCAACAATATTGTTTATTTGGTGAGCCTTTGAAGGTTTTGGCGTTTAGCGACACTGAAGAAGTTAAATACAGAAACGCGCGTCTGTCGCACTAAATTTGGTATGAGTATGCTTATATTAGTGCTTCGTTTCGCAACTTAGTAATAAGGTTGAAATTTTTAACACCTAGTTAACTATGTTTTCAAGGATTTTACAAAATTAAAAAAGAGCTGTTACGAAACGAAAAAGACTTGCTTATTTAGTTCTTCTCCTAAGTTTGAAATTTGATATGTATATACAACATTTATTTTTCACCCCAAACATTATTATTCAACCCCCTTATGCGTGTGATTTTAGGTTAAACATATTTCATTTGTATAAACTCTTTTGCATAAACTAAAAATTCAAGACATACAAATTGGATCCAGAAAGAAGTTTGTTTTGTGTTCATGCGTTCATCTCGCGTATGTGTCTTATCCTGTAAACTTGCATGCTATGTGTTTATTTTGATATGTATGACATTTATTATGTGTAGGGCAGGCGGAAAATTTCAAATATATGGTAAAATAAGCTTTGATCTGTAGGCCTATATAAGATGCGCTTAAAACCATTATACGATGGGGGAGCAGGTTACTCTAGTAGGTTGGATATTCCACTATATAATCATCTGCCCTTTAACCATTTTTCCGAGGAGAAAGGGAGAAAACTACTCTCTTGCGGTAACAAATCTTCTGGAACAGATTTTTTTTTATGTCAGTCGGAAATATATTATCACTGACATCGTTTTCACTTGTGACAGACCCTCCGGATTGGCGGGATACCAATAACGTATTTACATCATTGTTTTCTCTCTCTCCGAATTGCTGCCAGGCAGATAGTCGGTCAGTCGGTTCGGTAAATCCGACAAATGGTCAGATAAACGGTCAGTTTGACAGCCAACCAGAAAGAAAGTGATCACAAACGGTCAGTCAGTCCTTCGCAAGCCAAGAGTACTAACTCCACTTTGTTCCTTACGTAAGGAACAAAGTGGAGTTAGTACCCTTGGCTTGCGAAGATGACAGTTCCTATACTAAAAGCGCAACATCGCTGAAATTGCGCGATGTCGCACGTTGCAATCCGCGGATGGCGCTCAATCATACAACGTTCATGACGTTACGTCATGTAAAGCGGGAAAAACAAGAAGATCACTGCCGAAAAATTCATTGACAGTATGTTCCTATTTGATCCTTTAACTCAAATCGAGCCAAACAGATTTTCCAAATAAAAGCAATATTATATTTTCAAATGATTTTTCTTTCCAAACTTGTCTAATTTCTTATCTTTCGTTGTTCATCCTATTCAGAATCTCCATCCAAAGTAGTGACCCAAAACTGGCCTGCTGGCAGTCAACGTAGTTATACGTGTGGCCCAAAGTGGCCCGCTGGCAGTGAGGGGGTTAAGGTCGGACTCTGTTTTGGATTATTTGTTTTAAATCTAGGAAAGCAACAAGGTCACAAAAGTTGTTCCCGTTGTAAAAATTCAATTCTATTACTTATTCAGGTTGCCAAATACATTTTATCATATGAGCCGCGACACAAGAAAAGCAACAAAGTGGTTGTCCGCTAGTGCAGACTCAGATCAGCCTGGGCATCCACCCAGTCTGATCAGGGTCTGCGCTGTCCACAAGCCTTAACTACCCTTTAAGCGCTTAGTGAAGAGTCTGATCAGACCATGCCATTGCCCAGACTGATCAGAGTCTGCGCTGGGTGCACAACCACATTGTTGGTTTTCTCATGTCGTGGCTCATATGACGTCGCATCCGAGAGTGTAATAAAGTCATGCATTAAACACGATAATCCACTAGTGGATTAAATATGCAAATTACGTTGTAACGTTATACGTTGACGTCCATAAAAACGTCGCGTTTTCTTATGGCGAAATCGTGACTTTTTAATGCAAAATTTGCTAATAAAATGCATTTTTAGTGTCAAATGATGAATAGAATCTTGCATTCGTGCTCCTGTATTATTGAATTTATTACACTCGTTGGGGAAAGCCGATAAGATGCTCGGCATAGCCTCGCATCTTATCTTTTTCCGCAACTCGTTAAATAAATTCAATAATACATGAGCACTCATGTAAGATCTTCTATTTAGCGTATTTACAACACATCAAGGTAACGTGATAATGAACTAATCACGGATACCTTCCCAGCAGGTACATGACGTGGCAATGACGTCGATTTGACTTGATGACGTCGCATCGACATCGATATGACGTCATTTCGACCTCATGTGTCTGCTAGGTTAAAGAGTCGAGATGTTTTGGCTGTATACCCTGGACGGCCGGGTAAGACATACGCTCGTATCATACAAGAAAGTCAAGACATAGTGTCCAAATCATTGTGCAATCTTTATTAGCAATTCTGAAAATGCCAGGAAACTGCAGCAGTGCATATATCTTAATAAAACTACTGAACAATTTGCACAAGTTTGATCGTCTGATCTTCACAAATAATGCAACTTTCGCGAACAATTTCTGATTTACGGTAAATAACGAGTTTTAGAAATGCATAGAAGCTCATTAGAATTATCCAGTAATTAATATATGTTTTCGAAAACAATGGAAACTTAATTAGATGGCAACGTGTTACTCATATGCCAATCAAATTTTAATATTACGCACATGACTTAAACATTAATATTCATAGAATGCTTACGACAACAGTTTCAACAGATGGCTAGACAATCAAAATGCAAACATAATATATTACGTCTCTTTAAAGTATTGACAACAGTTTCTTCCAAGAACCTGTGTGTTTCAAGACTTGTTCTGACAATAAGACAGGTGAGTCCAGTTTGCTTTTTATTTGCAGACTTTTAGATACTAGTATTTATTAAATTATAATAGTCCATGTATCTATAGGAAGTTAGGGATATGGTCCACCCTGAATAAAATGGTACACCTTGAATAAAATTTAAATTATTTTTGCCGAAAATGACACGAATAGAGAAATTATGTGCCAAAGAAAAATGTACATTCGACTCTAGTTTATCTCAAACACTGATATCTCAAAGTACTTCTCATATCAAAAATTATAGTTGAGACACATTTCCTATTTTTCTTAATATTTCAACTCCTGCTGTCTCAAACTACTTTCATCTCAAAGTAAATTTTCTGGTCCCAGAAAATTTAATTTGAGAGATAAATAGTTTGGAATGAAGTTCGACTTGAGATATCGAGAACTGACTGTGTTTGTTTACCATCTATTTCATCCATAAAGAAATTTTTGAATTCGTATCAAATAAAACTATCTTTACTGACTTGTAAATATGGCAGTTTTCATAATTACGTGGAATCTGAGCGTCTACAACGTTTACCTTTTCTATACGATTTAACGGGTCGGTGACAGACATAACTGTAAAATCTCAAAGACCTATGACGTTTGCATTGAGTACACATGACAATATAACGGTAGAGAGACACCGGGGCAGCCCATTGATGATGTTATCAGTAGCCAGAAGTGTCAATCAATTTCTGCGCTTGAAAAGATGTATAAGCTGCTTTGACTAGCTGACAAATTCGGATCTGCTACCTTTATTAGATTAATGTGTTGAAAATTAAACCTATAAATTCATGTCGATGGTGGATGAATCACGAAACATGTGCTCCAAAATTTAACAAAATGCGACCTTTTTATTTGACATAAGATGTTAATGTTAGTCATGAGAAAATAAAAAACCAGTGTTTAACCGGCCCTTTTAAGAGCCAAAACCGGAGCTCATGGGGAAAATTCCTGGCGTTTCGCAAGCAGAACTGCTGTCTTGTGAGCTGAGCGAGGCTCAAACCCACAGAAGACACAGAAATAATGTATAAGAGCCACCGCTCTTTCGCACCAGTTCACGGGAGCAATAAACAGAATAAATCATTTTTTATATGTGCGATTATTTTTTAACTTTTGTGGTCCATGTAAGTGTTATATTTGTGCATGCCGATTTTTCCTTTAGCGATTTTAACTTTGCAAATGTAAAACTTCGTATTTTAATAATGGCGTTTCCTGGATATTGTTTCGATGCTGTCTGCTCGCTGGGGCTTTTATACTTTGCGATACAGAAACTTCTGGTTTTGCTAAGAGAAGTTAAGTAACATTTGAATACAGCATTTTATCTCAAAACCTTGCGTTCTTTTCTCAAAGTCTCTGTTAGGGCCAACGCAGAAAAATAACAATATTTCACTAGAAAAAAAACGGGAATACTGTTAGAATTTTTTAACAAATGGATTTTGCATTAGACACCTGCGAACAGGTAACACCTTTATCAGCCTGCGCATCCGTTTATATTAATTGGTTCCCATGAATGTTTTACAAGCCCTGGAGAAATTAAAATCCAAAGAATATTAAAGCGGACCAATTATACATAAGGTAATTTTACGCAGTGCAGGATATTAAGGTAAATGGATACACTTTCAGGTGAAGCAACTCTGCCATTTTCATTTTTGACTAATCTCTCAAGAGGGGACAATTCATATGGGGAAAAAATGTTCCTGTCGGAACAAATTCTTTCCTTGAAGAGACCTCATTTTAGAAAGGAACAAGAAAACGGGAAGTCAAGAAATTTATTTCCGTTTGCATGAAATACATGAAGATGTACCCAGACACATTACAATTTTGTTTAATATAGTAAATGTGATCATTGTATACATATAGTATTGGGTAAAATTTTCAATCACAGAAATCGTTTCTCCGATTTTGAAAGACGCGACCAGAAGATACACATTAATGATTCGTTTCTTGGCTTCCTTGGAAACAACGTAAGATATTCGAACACGCAGCAAAACCAGGGAAAACTATGTAATGAGCTGTTATGTTTAAAAGTCCGAATACTTTGAGAATTTTTCCGCGCACCAGAATCAGTTTCGTTTTTTATATAGATACTGTGATTTTGCCAGGCGGAGTTAGGATTTATTAAACAAACTTCTCACCTCTTATTTTTCCTTCATTTTGATGCATTGTTAAATTCCGAACACTTTGACTATTAATCCGCGACGCAAAATCATATTTCCATAATTCATGAATGAACTGATTAAGCACTCAACCAAACAACAAACAAATTTTATTCAGCAATTAAGCAAACTACATTGCTTCTAGCCTACATAAATACACATTGTAGCGTAAGGAATCCAAAAAGATACACACCATTCTTTTCATCTCTTATTAACATATATAAAGAGAGCTTCTATGATTTTATATTGGAGAAAACATACCTGGTCTTTTAATTTATGATATCATTTCTTAATTTATTTGCAAAGTATATATACTTCGAAAGATTCAGAATTTCGTTTTTATTTACTGATGACATTATATTATCAAATTTATTGAGGGTTGGCCAACTGCAGTAATAGGGTTTCAGAAATTTTCTACGCAAATCTTTATATAACGGGCAAACTAATAAAAAGTGATCCTCATTTTCAATGGAGTTTGGCGTACACAATTTATACGTTCTTTCTGTTCTCGGTATATTAAAATAACGTCCTCTTTCAACTTCTAGACTATTAGGCCATGAGCAAGATATGGTTTACCTCCCCCGCCAGGGGGAGTTTTGTAGACCATACTTTTCTTAAAGTCCAGCATCTTAGAAGTATTTTGCAGCATGTTAGCCCTCTGGCGAGTGGGGCGTTAAGCTGTAACAGCCTGTTACATTACGTTACCCATTAAAATAATTAACATAAAATAAAAAATATGAAAAATTATGAAAAATAGAAGTCTCGTTCCTATGTTTAAAATTATAATGCAGTCTAATAGAACAATCCAACAGCTAAAAGTTATGATGTTTGAAACGTCACTTTATCTTACATGGTGTAATATACGTGACGTTTTTCTTTACTCTCCATTAAAATTGCAATTTCCATCCTAAATACTTTCTTTTTATAAGTTCTTCCTTGAATATTAGACCTAATGTTTGTTACTGTGTTAAAGAAAATTTATTGATCTTTTCAGATCTGCAAAAATTATTGTCCTATCTTGTATACTATGGGAGAAATAGGATGTTGAACACAGTACCCCCTTATGAATGTTCCATATTACAATTATCACTTTCCGTATAATTCAAATGCTTGAACTACACTGTTGGAATCCAAAACAACAGTAAAAGGTAATAATGAATATGCCAGCCTATCTGAACAACAAGAAACAGTTCAACAATATTTTGAATGCATTTTAGTCGGCCATAATGATTAATTATATGCGTTACCTAGGGCTACTTTTGTTAAAATCATATAATTTGAAGATACAGTCATTTATTTTCTTTGGTAGCAGTTTCTTCATAAAAGAATCTTCTAATATAACAGAAAAAAATTCATTTTGGTTTATTTTCTATGATAAGCTATTACTAGTAGTAACGTAAATAACATTAACATTTAAAATGTTTTATTATAATAACTTTAATCTGGATTTTTTTCTACTGTCACATAAAAAATAACACATATAAGTCTGGGTGTTCTTATGATATATTGTGTACTTGGACCTATCAACACTTCTCTCATTTATTACTTTTAGGGAGTCATGAGATGTGTTTTATACGTGATTAAACACAGTATACTTCAAATTGTAATGTTAAGGGCATTGACATATCCTGCATATGTAAAACGGGTTTTGCTGTTTACTTTGTTATTATATCAAAAATAAAAGTATTTCATAATGGCATTGCCCAGTTTGTTTCTTTTACAAATTGTACATTTGAGTTCTAAAGACAGTAACACACCTTAAATTTTGTTATATACAGCTGAAAAAAAATATCAAAAAAAAAAAAATACTTCAGAAAAAATAAAGTCGCAGCAATTAAAAGCCAGCATTGATTTTGCATATAGGGCTCGAATAAAATGATATGCAATCAGTTTGATACCATTAAAAGCTAAGTGGTTTTGACCTGTTTAGTTTAAAACTATAAAATAATCAGTAATCAACAATGCAAAATAGAGTCCCACCTTGTTTATTGACAGGATTTGTTATAGCCTTTACTTGCACACTGGAAAACTATAAAGCAGAACAGTAAACCTGAAGTTTGAAGGCTTAAGCCAAATACAGTTCTGCATCAAAGCTAATGTAGATATTTACTGGCAGTGTATACTTACTTTTGTAAGACTATCGTATATTTTACGTTACCAGAGGAAACAACATTGCTGAGTTACAGTTAGAAACAAACAAGCTTTTGAAAATAATTAATAGTAGTGTCAATACATTGCTTTACTTAGTTCATTTATGCAACTAACAATTATGTGTAAACCAGGAGTTTGGGAGAATAGTATCAGAAATATTTAATACAGAAAAGAGACACTGGCAGTTTACTAGTATACTGTAGCAATCTATAAATGCTATGTGTATGATGATATATTTATATGCTTTTGTTTCTTGCTCTTTAAAGTCTCACTACATTCAACCATATCCTAAAGAATCTAACTACATTCAATCATCTCTTAAAGAATCTATTCACTAAAGAACATAAAGACACGTTTAGTTGGGCAAAAATGTTTTTTTTTTCCAGGGACAGTGTTCCAGTAGCTCTGCATACATAATAAAATGGCAAATGAAAATGACAATATATTAATGTTTGTCATCGCTGTTCAGATATTTATGAGCAAATCCTAGTTTTTCTCCATCAGAATGTATTTGCCTACGCTGTAGTTATATGCTTTGCAGCATAATATTGAGAAGAAAAAAAAGAAAGACCCAAAAAAGAACGACCAAACAAGTAACGTATACAACGTATTTATTGGGAGTTTATGAATTCATTACCGATAATGATAATAATCCTTAACTAGTAATACAGTATTTCTGAAGAGCAAATAATCAAACAATAGAAATAGTGCATACCAATACATGCCAAGGAAGGGCTAACCTAAATAACTTACTGCAGTTGATCTCTGTGACCTTGTATTACCATATTGTTTACTTTTTAGCAATAAATATGGTTGTAAACTGCTTATTTATGATATCTTACTGACTATCAAAAGATCCTTGTCCAAATATGTTAAATACTGTTAGAGAATAAAGCCCCAATTTTAGTTGTTACATTATTGAAAATTGTCTGACTGAAATTTGTATTTCGTAACACCTTTAGTCCCTGATAGTAACAACAAGTGGGAATAAAACCATGGGGTTCGCAAAATTATCTGACCAGTCAAATATTTGTAACAACATAATGAAAAATAAAACTCCTGAACAGGCTGAAGGCAGAATGCTGTATGTGTTATAAAGTATGTCACTTTCTATAATCCTTAAATTTTCACATTATTAACATTTTGAAATGTATTTGATGGCAGGGAGCTGCATAAACAGATCACGTATATCACAAATTAACATATAAGTTATGATAACGAGAGCCACACATATTTGCTAACCCATGTAAAGCAGTTATTGTAGGCTCGTGGCTGACGATTCGACTGATAGCATAGAAAAATGGTGTTAATGCATGCCGGCAGAGTTGGTACTGCTTTTGATTGCCTCGGCTGGTAGTCACAGTTGCATATTTGTGTGTAGGGTAACTGAATGGCTCAGCCAACAGCACAGGTAGCGAAATTGGTTTTATCCCATCTTAACGAGAACCTAAATATTTAATCAGTTGCGGCATATACCAACTTATACTTATTTCATTTAATGCATAAAATAAAAAAAAATCATTTTTATGAAGTCACTAGCAGACAAAACCCATCATTATTTAGGGCGAATGCTAACATGTGTATAGCAATGCGTATCTTCTATTATAACGTAAATATGTAAATTTGGGTAGTGTAATTGACGTTGACGTCATACGTTAACGCCCCAACGTACAGAGGGCTAACATGTGTCATTTTGTTTCTTATATAATGTAGTTTCAGAAAATCATAGTGTACAAAACTCCCCCTGGGGGGAGGGGGGGTCTATGGTCAGCTCAAGGTCTATATGTGACGATAGGCGAAACCTACTTCAACTTATTTTAAATTTTCTTTCATGTATGCTGTCAAGATATGGTTCAAGTGCGAAAGAATGTTTAAAGCGACTATATGATGCAAGTCTTTGCGAATTATTTATATTACCGTACCAGGTTTGATAATACTGGTCTAATATTCTTTGTTTAATAAAAGGTAAAAATACATCGCCTTGCTGATTATGCCACAAGTTCCCAAGTCCTAAATTTTCTAGCATCGATTTTATTTGATATGCCCAAATTAGCTTATTATATGTTATATTATTGTCGGCGTCGGATTTTAACATTGAATATATTTGCTTGATGATGCAGTTATCATCTGATTTTAATATTTTTATCCAGTAACGAAACATGTGAATTTTTCTCATGACCGACAATGGAACCCTCCCTAATTCACCATATAAACCTACTAAATTGGTGGATTTATTAACGCAGAGAATTTTACGCAAAAAGTTTGTATGAATGAATTCTATATCTTTTCCTTCGTTAAAACCCCAAACTTCAGCCGAATAATTTAAAACTTATGCAACTAATATGTCAAAAGTTTACATTTATCATGAGATTTAAATTCATACAGACCTAATACTGAAAATAGCCTATGCATTGCTTTTGAAGCGTGTTCGACTATGCACTTTTGTGTTCTATGCCAATTTCCGTTTTTGAAAACGTTAATTCCTAAATATTTGAATGACGTAACAAGTTCTAATTTTTTGCCGTAAAGATAAAAATCATAGTTTGTATGTCTGGTTCCCTTCTCGAATATTAATACTTTAGTTTTATCAACATTTCAACATTGAATTTTAATCCCCATACATTGCAATAAATTTCGACATCATTTAACATTGATTGTAGAGAAGTTGGTGATGTTGCGAATAATACCTGATCGTCAGCATATAATATGAGCAATAGTTTTAGCTCACCCACTGTGAAAATTCCATTTAAATTTGTGTTTATATTTGCAATTATATCGTTAACGAACATCATGAATAACAAAGATGAGCTAGGATCTCCTTGTTTTACTCCTAGGTAAGAGGTAATACTAATAGATTTTTCTCGATTATGCCTTATAATAGAACGTACCAAATAGTACATTGCTTTAATCGCATTGGTCATTTTTAGAGCTCACATTTTCTGACAATAACTTTTGCCACAAAAACAGACAATTTATTTTATCATAGCATTTCTCATAGTCAATGAAGGTACTGTAGAGTTTTTGACCAGAGTTTAACTCTTTCATTATGATAGAATTTAAAATAAATATACAGTCAGTTGTGCTTTTACCCCTCTGGTATCCAAATTGACAATTAGATATCTTATCGTATTTTCCTGTCCATGCTGTTAGTCGGTTTAGCAGGACTTGTGAATAAATCTTTGACAAAATATTATTTAGAGTAATTCCACGATAAGTTTTTGCAGTATTCGGATCCCCACCTTTAAATATAGGAACGATAAACCAAAGTCCCCATTCGTCTGGGTACTGTGAGTTGTCGAATAATGTATTGAAAATTTTAACAAGATATGGCGAAATAATATTATATGATCCCTTAATAATTTCGGCCGAAATATCATCCGGGCCACTTGCTTTGCCATTATTCTGTTTAAAAACTGCTCGGCGAATTTCTTGTTCAGTTATCTGACTATCAAGTTCTATATCGTTTACATGCTGTGGAAACTGGGTGTCATTAAATAAGTTATCCGTGTCTTGCCCCAACAAACTGTTGAAATGGTCATATAAATTTTCTATATTGATATCATTATTTTGAGGTTTCGGTTTGTTTTGTTATAGCGTTTCTTTAACGATTTCCAAAATTTGCGTGGCTGCGATTTTGCAATACCTTCTAGTCGTTTCCCTTCGCTAACTTTAAACCGCCGCTTTGCATTTTGACGAATTCTGTTATACTTTGTCCGTAGATTGCTAAAGGAAATTTTATTTGCATCACTTTTATCTTTTGTAAATGCATTTCTTGCTTTAGTTAATTCCTGTTTTGCTATTTTACACTTTTCATCGAACCATTTCGGCTTATTTGTTAATGAAAATTTTGAGCTATTATTTTTACCTGGTCTGTTTGTGCTGAAAACTTGACTCGCGTTTTCAGTTAAAAAAATGGTTAAAATTTCGACTTTAAAGCTTGCAGTGGCATTTGCGTCGTCGCAAATTTCCAGACAATGTATATTTTGCTTTAATATGTTTGATATTCGGGTAGTTTTTCTTCACTGAAAATAATTTTAGGGTCATCTTTTAGGGTGTTCGCATTATTTTCGACTTTCTCGGCCTCTGCTTTGCGTGCTGTTTGAAAACTGAAATATAACGCAGCGTGATCGGAAAAACTGTTCCAATTTCAGGACTTCAAATTCAGTTATTGAATCAATGTTGAATTTATTGACCAATAGGTAGTCTGTTACACTAAGACCTCTTGCTGAGCTAAACGTATAATTTGCATCTCTATCGTTATATAAACGACCGTTTGCTATTATGTGATCTGTCGATTTACATAGAGCAAATAATCTTCGCCCATTATTATCAATTACACGATCTTTATTATGACGAGTCGGTATAATATCTTCGTGCAAGAAAAAATTATCGTTATTGTCGTCATCATATATCCTATCATTATCATTGACGTCTAAATATTTATCAAGTTCTAGTATATCTAGTAATTGTGCTGTTCTAGAATTTAAATCTCCAGTAATATATGTTTTCCCAACTTTACTAAACCTTTCAATCCCGTTTTCAATTTCTTCGAAAAAATCAAAGTCTTTATCAATTAAAACTTTTGAAGCTATTGGTGGAATGTAGGTATGACAGATATAAATGTCCTCATCAAATGGAAATAAATCACGATCAATTTTTAGCCAAATAATACCAAAGTCATTTCTTTCAGCAATACTAATTTTGTTTTTCAGCTCTTTTCTAAAATACACTGATATACCCCCAGTTTTGGCGCCCTTTTTTGGTTTTAATACTTTTGTGTCCAAAAATATGATAACTTTCATAGTCTTGAATATCTAAATTCACTAAATGTTTGTTACTTATCCAAGTTTCACTGAGTAATATAATATCGTAGCAACGTAAACAATTAATAAAGTCTTCATCAGTCAATTTTCTCAGAAGTCTATTTACATTCCAAGAAATTATGCCCAGCCTCCTCTGCTCGTCCTATTCAGTGACTTCACGGAAGGTTTCTTTGTCTCCGTCCCGTACAAGTAACTTCGCTCCGGCCCATTTTAAAGTTTTGCAAGCGGCTTTTTCCCTCTCATAGGAAGCATTTAGGTCGCGGCGTTTTTGCAATACTGCTTTCGTTTGCTGAACGCCGACCCCAAGATTTTAAGCTTTTAATTCTGCACTCTTCGTCATGGCAGTAGTTTGAACCAGTTCTCGCTCTTTGTAATTGTGGAATTTTACCACTATTGGTCGTGTCCTGTTCCTAGGTTTACCAAGTCTATGTGCTCTATCGATAGAAATTTCTTGATTAATGTCAAGCTTTTCAGCTATAAATTGCTTAATGGTTTGTTCACAATCCTCATTTTGAGTTTCCTGCAAGCCGTGAAACAAATGATTTTCTCGTAGGACTCGAAATTCTAGATCATTTGCTTTTGCCTCAAGATTTTGGTTTTGTGTCTCTAATTTTGTCACGACCTCTTCGAATTCTTTGCATTTGTTATTCAACTTTTTTAGATCTGTATTGGCACTCTTTAGTTTTTGTTTTGTCTCCTACTTCAGAGTTAATAAATTGATTTGATTTTTCAACATCAGTGACTTTTGCATCCATAGTTTTAACTTTGGTCTCGAGGTTTTCGACTTTAGAGTTTATCTTATTTACCAATTTTTCTATATTGTCTATTTTTGACACAGATAATTTAATGCTTTTAATGTCTTTAATAATTTCCGTGGCCCATGGTGGCGCTGGAGGCCCTGGTGCTGTTCCAGAACCTGTTAACTGAACTAATGGTGGCAACTGCATTAACCTGCTGCCGTAAGGCATTTGTGAGAAATTCATACTCATACTGGTTAAAGCATCTAAGTTTGTAGTAAAATATCTTCCAAAATTAAAATATTCAGGCGAGGATTGATGAAATCGTTTGTTTTGATTATCTGGACTATTGTCCGCTGATACACCACTTCCCAATTATTGTTTTGATTTGCCTATTGAATTGGACTGGCTAATCCCTTGTTCAGATTTTCGCTTACTATGCTCACTTAATTGAATAGGAGAGATAACTTTTCTTCTTTTTGGTTTATAATAACTTCCAGAAACTCTTTTTTCACATTTTTTCTTTGGAGGCATAAAGCTGGACCTCTATTTATCATGCTTACACAGAATTATTCCTTGATTTATCGAAATTTGCAGTTTAATTCCATAAAATCCAGAGAGGTGAAAAATCATGTCCTCACACTACGTCACGTGACAGCTGTTATGATTAAGAGGATGCAGCTGTGACGTATACTTTTAGCTGTCAAACCAACAGGTTTACAAATTTGCATAATTCAGAGAGTCGATTAAGTGGACGTCAATCACCTCAGAGACTGCCCATTTGCTAATCAACTCAAGCCACGTATTGTTGTCGCGTGCTTGACAGTTTCACCTATGATTGTATCATTAAACGCGCTTACATCAGAAAGTTTATGCTTACTTGACCGCGGGCTTTTAATAATTCGATGATCTGAATTGATTTGAATGGGCATTTATTATGCTAAGCGTATGTCATAGATTATATCAGCTATCTAATTCAGATATACGACATCAAATACAGGATAAAAGATATTTGATATCTTAAACCCATGTCACTCTATCCATTTGTTTGATCAAATACGAAGTACTTCAGCGGTTTTTTTGTTTTTTATAACTAGAAGTGACACAAGTAAGACACTTTGACAAATATTGCGCCGTTGCTAAAACAGTATTTACGGTGCCAAATTGGCCAAAATGTGAAGAAAATAGTGATTCTTTTATACATGTAGCTATATAATAAAAGCGTTATTGACCTGATTTTGGGAAATATTGTTCCTCTTTGACATATTTACGGACGCTACTTACGCTGCAAACTGGCGTCCTTCGATTTCCCAGCTCAGAATAGTATTTCCCAAAGCTCGCGTCCTCGGGGAAATATTCGGGAAATAGACCCTTTCTTTGAGATATGATTGCTACAGTATATCATTTCACCTTAAATTTCACCAAATAAATTCGAATGCAAATGGATCCGATCTATACCCGTCATAATACTGACTTTTATGCAAGTCCTTTTCGTTATCATTTATTCGACCCAATTCAATTCTTTATTCACTCTAGGTTAACAAGGGGTTAACAAAGTGTCAGTATGATAATCGGACTGGCATAGCTTGTTGTTGATTGTACTTATAAACGCCACACTGTAAAAAATCCGTAGATATTACAGTAGAATAACTGGAAACCAGCTGCCAGTCCATTTCCTGTTATTTTAACGGGGTCTGCCTGTAGATCATTGTTGGAAATCACGATATGGTAACTGGCCGTACTCGAAAATACCTTCAAAGTGTTGAAGGGTTATATGACCAAACTCACCTGTTCTATCCTATCCTACTCTGTTGACGATTCCTGCATTTTTACGGGCGTCCGTAAAGTTTACGGGAAACGGACTGGCAGCTGTTTGCCAGTTATTCTACTGTAAACTATACAGATTTTTTTACAGTGCCGTTCAAATGTCAGAAGTCGGAATGAATGCTTTCACAGAAATAAATTGCCAGCATAAAACTGAACGTCTCTTTGAATGGTGAACTACAAATTTCTACACCTGCCAAACATCGAATCAGATCATTGTTGTACCGAATTCCGAACGTCGAATTTTAAAGGCAGCAGCGCGCCCAGGAGGATAAATACACAAATAATGCATATAGCCGTCTAAAAAGACGCATGTAAAAAACATTTATCTCAGCGAAAACACACCCCCGAATCGACGTTGAAACAACGTTGATTCAACGTCGCAATGTCTAGCTAATGTTTATTCAACGTCGACCCAACGTTGCGCGCTCAGACAGATATTACAACGGAACTTTAAAAAAAATATTGATAAAGGAACGCCCTCCTCCTCACAAGAATATCATGACAGAATATAATTATGCTCATATCGCTTCTCCCTATAGTATCACAGATAATTTTTCAGCATTTGCTAATTAAATGTTTCATATCCTTTATCTGTTAGATAGCTGATACAATCTTTGACATACACTTTGCATAATAAATGTCCAAAGGCTTTCCATAATCAACTTTTTCTTTGCATCTCATTATCATAAATGGTTCCGCCCAGAAGTGTTTATATGCTTTATAAATGCATCAACACTTTCTTTGAAAGTAAGTACACTGTAAAAAATTCTGTAGATTTTACGGTAGAATAACTGGAAACCAGCTGCCAGTCCTTTTCCCGTTATTTTTACGGGCTTTTGCCTGTAAGACATTATTGGAAATCACGAAATGGAAGTTTTATGTTAACTTGGCGCACTCGAAAATAACTTTGAATTGTTGAAGGGCTATCTAACCAAAACGACATCTGCTCTTTTCAGTCACAGTCTGCTTGATGATTCCTGCATTTTTTACAGGCGCCCGTAAAATATAACGGTAAAAGGACTGGCAGCTGGTTGTCAGTTATTTTACCGTAAAATCTACCGTTTATTTTTGCAGTGTATAGACCTAGACTTGCTAAGCTAGCATGGTCGAGTCTAGAAAAATGTTTTCAACAGTATTCAGTAACTTGATTTGACACCCTGGATCACGTTTCTGTTTGGCGACAAAATCAGTGGTATTAGTGCTCCGAGAAAATCTTAACTGGAGCAAGAAACAAACCTACGACCCCAAACTTCTGATGTAGTACAGTTTAATTAAATAGCCGCCAGTGTAGACAAGGATTCGTATGTACGTTAGGTGGACTTCCACGAAGGAACGTGGATTTCCACGAAGAAACCTTTAATACGAACAACGGGCGAGGACCAGACAGCCTGAACAGGCTGATCTGGACCTTGTTGCACACATGTTGCTACATGCCGTGTACAATGTATAGTGAACAGCCATACCAAATGCTGATCCGAGTCTTTGCTAGAATAAACTGTTTGCATGGAAGACCTGATAAAATTATGAAGACCGGTCTTTGCTAAGGGACCACTAACATATGATTGCTTTTTAATAAGCTCGTCCTCCCTAATAGATGCTATCAAAACAAATCGTTAGAAATGCCGTGACTTCTAATTGGCCAAACATTGTTTGATTGTTCTTGTTTTGGCAGACAGTATGAAAAGTCTGTGAGGCTCTAGACTGTTAGTCAATATGAAAGTCACTGGTATCCTCACTGTCTCCCCGGCCTAAATGACTTAATCCCTGTTGAAAGGGTCGTTAAACTCTCACAGGTATCATACCGTTTTCTGAGATCGGTTGATTTCATGCTAATCTTGGATCGGCGTGAGTTTTTTCAGCTCGGAGTAAGTGTAGGCGGTCAGTTTAAGTATTAATAAAATCAGAACAAACGACCATCAACACTATATGTAGACATACATGTTATTTTAAATGATTTCCCCGTCAGGTTAAAATGTTTAAAATTTGTTGCAAGCAGAAATAAATGTGCATCGGGACAAAATATCTCAATCGAAACATAAAAATAACATTTGGGTTTGGTCAGCAGTAACTCCCATTTGCGTTAATGATGGTGGTTTGCCTTTGGACACTGGTAAAAAAAAATCAATTTTAACTTTCCATATGGGAGCTTTTTGTCAGAAATCTATTACAAACAGTGGAAAATGTCGTTTTTCGGGCACAACCCCTTCACTTAGTGCGAATAATGACCCCGGAGCATTCTTTTGTAATGTTTTCATGGGCGCGGAGATTTGCATTCCTGCCCGCGGCGCAGTGCTTTGTTTAGGAATCGATTTACTCAGAAAAGAAGGTGAGTGAGTCCATTTTGTGTCTTAGAAAGAAGGGTCCATCTTTCATGTAACCATCACAAAAAGAGGGTTGGTGGGTGGGCAATGTACAGTAGATCTATTACATAATTAAAAAATGGTGCCCCTTTATAAGCACTGCTTCACAAGACATCTTTCAGTAGCGCATCGGCATTAGCGCTACTTCACAAGACAGCTTCTGATAGTACTTAGCGTAGCGGCAATAGCATTACTTCAGAAGACAGCCCCTGATACTAGCGCAGCGGCAATAGCGCTACTTCAGAAGACATCCCCTGATACTAGCGTAGCGCCAATAGCGCTACTTCAAAAGACTTCCCCTTGTAACAGCGAAGCGGCAAAAGCGCTGCTTCAGAAGACATCCCCTTATAGTAGCGCAGCGGCAATAGCGCTACTTCAGAAGACATTCCCTTATAGTAGCGCAGTGGCATTAGGGCTACTTCAGAAGACATTCACTTATCGTAGCGCAGCGGCAATAGCGCTACTTCAGAAGGCATTCCCTTATAGTAGCGCAGCGGCATTAGCGCTACTACAGGAGACAGCCCCTTTTAGTAGCGCAGCGGCAATAGCGCTATTTCAAAAGACTTCCCCTTGTAACAGCGCAGCAGCAATAGCGCAACTTCAGAAGACATCCCCTTATAGTAGCGCAGCGGCAATAGCGCTACTTCAGAAGACATTCCCTTATAGTAGCGCTGCGGCTTTAGCGCTACTACAGAAGACAGCTCCTTTTAGTAGCGCAGCGGCAATAGCACTACTTCAGAAGACATCCCCTTATAGTAGCGCAGCGGCAATAGCGCTACTTCAGAAGGCATTCCCTTATAGTAGTGCAGTGGCATTAGCACTACTACAGGAGACAGCCCCTTTTAGTAGCACAGCGGCACTAGCGCTAGTACAGAAGACATGACCTTTAATAAAGCAGTGGAACTGTGCAACTTTAGAAGTCGTCACCTTTCGGTAGCTCAGCATTTTATTCATCCCTGAGTCTTCAGTCATAACTCAGTTGCCAAAATTCAAAATTTGTGTTATCTTTATGGTAATACTTTAGACATTTTTGATCTGACATTATCAGACCAATTCCCTACAGGGTCAGTGCAACCAGGTGGAACCAAGTTGATCCTGGGAACTGGAAAGGGTTACAAGCAATGCCCAGGTTGAGCTGAACCAGGCATATTGTCACCTTAATAAATGGCCTGAGAATGTCACAAAAATGCTTATTCAGTGTTACTTCACTTTAATTTCTGGAAGCAATGAAGACAAATCTACCTGACACATGACAACCATTTACAACAAGATCCTTTGCAAGGGCCCGAAGGGCCCGGGATCTCACAGCCGAAGGCCCCTGGGCCAAGGCTATCTTGGCGATGATGTTCATTACTGAGCCATCTTGGCGGTGGCCCCTACTCGGATTCTTTTAAATTGTAGCACTGCTTACTACAGGGTCAGTGTACCAGACAAAGTCAGGTTGATCCTGGGAACTGGCGAGGGTCACAAACAATGCCCAGGTTGAGCTGCTCTACTAAAGGGTGAAGTCTTCTTAAGTGGCGCTAATGCCGCTGCGCTACTAGAGGGTGATGTCCCCGGAAGTGGCGCTAATGCCGCTGGGCTTCTACAGGGGGAAGTCTTCTTAAAGGGCGCTAATGCCGCTGGTGAAGTCTTCTTAAGTGGCGCTAATGCCGCTGCTCTACCAGAGGGTGAAGTATCCTGAAGTGGCGCTAATGCCGCTGTGCTGCTACAAGGGAAGTCTTCTTAAGTGGCGCTAATGCCGCTGCGCTACTAGAGGGTGAAGTCTCCTGAAGTGGGGCTAATGCCGCTGTGCTGCTACAAGGGGATGTATTTTTAAGTGGCGCTAATGCCGCTCGCTGCGCTACGAGAGGGTGAAGTCTCCTGAAGTGGCGCTAATGTCACTGCGCTGCTACAAGGGGAAGGCTCCTGAAGGGGCGCTAATGCCGCTGCGCTACTAGAGGGTGAAGTCTTCCTAAGTGGCGCTAATGCCGCTGCGCTACTACAGGGAGAAGTCTCCTTAAGTAGTGCTAATGCCGCTGCGCCACTAGAGGGTGAAGTATCCTGAAGTGGCGCTCATGCCGCTGCGCTGCTATAAGGGGAAGTCTTCTTAAGTGTAGCTGATGCCACTGTGCTACTAGAGCGTGAAGTCTCCTGAAGTGGCGCTAATGCTGCTGCACTGCTATAAGGGAAAGTCTTCTTAAGTGGCGCTAATGCCGCTGCGCTACTACAGGGGGGCAGTCTTCTTAAAGGGTGCTGATGCCGCTGCGCTACTAGAGGGTGAAGTCTTCCTAAGTGTCGCTAATGCAGTTGCGCTACTAGAAGGTTAAGTCTTCTTAAGTGGCGCTAATGCCGCTGCGCTACTAGAGGGTGAAGTCTCCTGAGTGGCGCTAATGCCGCTGCGGTACTAGAGGGTGAAGTCTCCTGAAGTGACGCTAATGCCGCTGCGCTTTTAGAGGGGGAAGTGTCCTGAAGTGGCGCTGATGCCGCTGCGCTTCTAAAGGGGGAAGTCTTAAAGGGCGTTAATTACGCAGCGCTACTAGAGGGTGAAGTCTCCTCAAGTGGCGCTGTTGCCGCTGCGGTTCTACAGGGGGAAGTCTTTTTAAGTGGCGCTAGTGCCGCTACTACAGGGGAAAGTGTCCTGAAGTGGCGCTGTTGCCGCTGCTCTGCTACAGGGGGAAGTCTCCTGTAGTGGCGCTAATGGCGCTGTGCTACTTAAGGGTGAAGTCTCATGAAGTGGCGCTAATGCCGCTGCGCTACTAGAGGGTGAAGTCTTCCTAAGTGGCGCTAATGCCGCTGCGTTACTAGAAGGTAAAGTCTTCTTAAGTGGCGCTAATGCCGCTGCGCTACTAGAGGGTGAAGTCTCCTGAAGTGGCACTGATGCTGCTGCACTAGAGTGTTAAGTCTCCTGAACTGGCGCTAATGAAATATTGCTGGATATGCTATGCTATAGGAGAATATCTTCTAAATGTTTTCGTGATTTCTTACATGACAGAATAACCGAAAGAAGTTGTTTTATGATCTTCCACAGATTTTCACCTTCTAACGCTATTAAAACTGCTTCTGTACAGATTTAGATGCTAATCTGTACCACGGCGCAAAACCGTAATGCTAATACAGTATCGGTTGAGAAAGTGGTTTATGTTTTACAGTCCGCGGCGCAGTTCAGGCTGTTTTCTTGTCCTCGGCGTGGAAATGGATTGGATTTTCTAAATTTCAGTGCTCCAATGTTTGCTACACTCTTTTGATTGCATATTGAGTGATCTATTCCCCGTTGTCAAACAAATTGAATAAAGTGGAGTTACGTCTTATGCACTTGCTTACTGGGTGCTAGCTTCGTCCCGGTATGAAAAGTTTGTTTCTAATTTTAATGTAGGCAAACTAACTATTCTGCGGGCTGTGGGCCACAAAATGCGGGCTGCAAGTTATTGAATGAACAGCTGAATTTATAATATTTTATGCATTTGTATATTATCTTAATAATGTTTTTACTCTAACCCCTTATATTGACTACATGCAAAAATAAGCCCTTAGCCTGTCCTTGACGGGTATATATGTAAAATCACACAAGAGGAGAGGAACTTTATAAGCACTAGTGCTTCCGTTCCAATCCTATTATATGTATTTTGTCAATGTTTATATGAATTGAATTGATCAAAATAAAATATGTTTAAACCAAAATCACACAAGAGTGGGGGCATGGTGGAACTGGCTTGAAAGTTCGCATTTTCTTAAAGCGTTTCCAAAGTGCAGTAATTGCAGGACCAGGGCAGGCAAAACCTCGGATCAGATTGCTCAGAAACAGACTTAAACGCTAGAGTCGATGTTATTGTGGAATGACTGACGGACGGACGGAAAAGCGAATTCCTTTATCGCACCTTGCCAAAGCAGGTGCGACAAACAGGAAGTCCGTTCTGCGGAAAGGACTTTTTATCACAGAGAGAGAGAGGGGGGGGGGGGGGGGGCACACACACACAAACACACGCACAAGCTCATACAAACACAACGACAAGTCTGCTAGAATTTTTTATTGAAGTCCTTTTTGTAAAATAAACAGTCTTGCATAACAGAACCCCGCCCCCACCCCCATGCAACCCCACATAAAGTTTTGTCAGTCAGACAACATGCGTTTCGGAAGAAACATAGTTGTGAAACTCAGTTGATCACGGTTATAAACGACTGGGCTAAAATCTTGGATAAGGGCGGTCAGGTTGACACTTTTATCTTAGACTTCGAAAAAGCTTTTGACACTCTCCCTCATGAATTACTTAAATGTAAGCTATACGGCTATTGTATTGGGGTGGGGGGGAGGCTCTGAAATGGAAAGATTCTTTTCTCTGATACAGGCAGCAACGTGTAGTAGTAAATGGAGTTAAATCAGATTGGGCCCCAGTGTTGTCAGGTGTACCCCAGGGCACCGTACTTGGATCACTGTTGTTCTCATTGTACATTAACGAGATAACAGAAAACACTGACTCGAAATTAAGACTTTTTGCTGACGACTGTGTTTACTATCGTCAAATCAGAGATAGTGAAGACACGGTGAAACTTCAGGAGGATACAGATCGTTTAGGGTGTTGGGCAAGAAGTTGGGCATGACATTTCAACAGGTCAAATGCAATATAATGCAAATTACAAGGAAACGGATCAAGAAAGTCAATGCTTCCTATACCTTAGATGGAGGTCCTCAATAACGTAGGAACTATCAAGTATCTCGGCATAACCATTGCCAATGATTTTAAAAATGGAGCACGTGTGTCAGCAATACATGCACAAAGGCTAATAGGACCATTGGCTTCCTCAGACGTAACTTAGCAGCATGTCCACAAGACGTTAAAGAGTCAGCATATAAGGGACTGGTGCGTCCAGTCCTGGAGTATGGTAGTTCAGTTTGGGACCGCCAAAGGTGAACTTGAGAAGGTGCAGAAAGGGGCAGCTAGATTTATTACGGGAAATTACACACATGAAACTGGGAGTATGACTGACTTTCTGGAGAGACTTAAGTGGGAATCCATGCAAAAGAGAAGGAAAGATAGTAGATTCATAATGCTTTACAAAGGTCTGAAGGGTGCAGCCAGTTTAACCATTAATGACTTTATTTGTTCCCCCAAGTAGGCGTACCAGGAATAATCATTACCAGGCATTTCAAACCCCATTGGCTGGGACTGACATTTACAAGTCCAGTTTCTTCCCCCAGACTATTAGAAATTGGAATTCCCTGGAAGAGTCCCTTATTTCTGCTGCTGAGTGTGCAGGCGATTCAGTTACTAAGTTAACTTCTCTTGTCAGGGCTAGGGACTAGCTTTTCTGATCACAGGTCCTGGTTAATGATTGTCCTTGGACGCATCACCAGTAAACATTTCTAATGCTGATTCACTCAATACACAAACACTCCACGACCCTACCCCTACAAAGTATAAAAAACGACTTGCAGTTTATTTAATTACCTACAATCTACTAAAATGTCATTGAAGTGCTCCCCAGCACATGCTTGCCTCGGACATGACTCATTTGTGGAAGTTATGTTGATGATTGCATTTTTGTGTATAGAAGTTGACTGCATTCATTGTGTATAGAAAGCGTTCACCATTTTCAATGCAAGCTTAGAGAGGCGCAGTAGCCGAGTGGTTAGAGTGGCTCGGTTATTGTGCAGAAAGTTTCCGGACGGTCGTGAATTCGCGGCTCACTGTCGCCATCCGACGACTGGAAAACTCTCTCTGTCAACCCAGCAGTAAATGGGTACCTTATTCGAATTAGGGAAGGATAAGGCAGCAAAAGGAGAGAGATGGGCCCCGCCTTCCATCAGCTGTGCCCAAGATACAGATGGTCTCTAACCCCCACTGCCCCTACGACTATTAGGCTATGGGAAACCCTTACCTTAACTCTAAACAGCCGCTCCGAGGAACAGTATCAGCATTTAACATGCGCATGTAAATAATCCAAGGGCAAGAGAATATGTATTAACAATGAAAGAAGATTTTAATTTAGTAGACCCCTTTAGAGAATTAAATGACCAAAAAAGAAGATATACATGGCGTAAACCAACTCCTCTTAAACAAGCGCGATTGCATTTCTTTTTTATATCTGAATGTATTGTGCCTAGTGTTCAAAACCTCGATATTTTACCAAGTTACAGAACAGATCATTCTACTGTACTTTTAACGTTTCAGATAAATCAATTTAAAAAAGGAAAAGGTCTCTGGAAATTCAACAATAGTTTACTTAAAGATACACATTTTATAAAATCAGTAAAAAGATGCATAAATACAGTTAAAGAGCAATACAAGATCCCAGTTTATGATTAAGAGTTTTTGAACACTATGGAAAGTGATAATATTCAATTAATGATTTCAGACCAATTGTTTTAAGAAACACTTTTAATGGAAATTGGGGGAAAAACAATTTCATATTCTTCATATAAGAAAAAGCAAAGAACACTTCGCGAAGAACAATTACTGGAAGAGATAAAAAAAATTAGAACAAGACCAACTTAGACTTAAACAAAAGAGATGAAAAGAAAATGGAATTGCAAGATATTAGAAAAGAGAAAATACAAGATATAATGACAAGGGCAAGGGTAGGGTGGGCAGAAGAGGGAGAAAAACCTACTAAATATTTTTGTGGTCTAGAATCCAGAAATTTACAAATAAAACTATTTTTAAAGTAAAAACAGACGATGGTAAGGTTCTTAATAAACAGAAAGATATTTTAGAAGAAGTGAAAACTTTTTACTCTAAACTATATCAAAAACAAGAGATGGAATCGGAATTAGATATTGAATATATTTTGAATAATTTACAGGGACCTAAATTATCAGCAGAAGAGAAAAGTAAATTAGAGGGAGAAATTACGTTGGACGAAATTAGTCATGCCCTTAAAAAATGAAAAACAATAAAAGTCCTGGTTCAGACGGTTTTACTGTAGAATTTTATAAGTTTTTTCATAAAGATTCAACGGGCTATAAATGAAGGTTACAGAATCGGCAAACTTTCAACTACACAACTTCAGATTATAACTTGCTTACCGAAGGGAAATAAACCTAGAAAATTTTTGAAAAATTGGCGCCCTATCACTCTTTTAAATGTAATTTATAAAATAGCATTTAGTTGTATAGCAGAAAGGCTTAAATCTTTGCTACCAAAACTTATTTCAACTGACCAAACATGGTTCATTAGTGGTCGTTATAGTGGTGAAAATACTAGGTTAATATATGACATTATGAGTTTTACAGAAGAATTTAACCTTCCTGGACTTCTACTTATTATAGATTTTGAAAAAGCTTTCGATACTATTTCGTGGGATTTTATTCAAAGAGTAATGCATATTTCAATTTTGGGAAATCAGTCAGACATTGGATGACAGTGTTTTACAATGATATAAGTTCAGCTGTTAATCAAAGTGGGTTTTTATCAGACTTTTTCAAACGTATAGGGGGTGTAGGCAGGGAGACCCATTATCACCTTACATATGCTTACTGTGTGCTGAAATTTTATCCCTGATGATGCAAAAGAATGAAAATTTAAATGGAATAAAAATAGGTGAGATAGAATACAGACTCTCTCAATTTGCGGATGACACTACGATTATATTAGATGGTACCAAACAGTCGTTTGTTGAGGCTATGAATATCCTTATACTTGATGCAAACATGTCAGGTTTAAAAGTAAATAACTCGAAAACAAGAGCAGTATGGATAGGCAGTAAGAAGTTTGGTGGCCAAACATTCAATCACAGATACAAACTGGACTGGAATCAAACAGATTTTACTATACTGGGAATAAGTTTTTCGTGTAATCTTGAAAATACGATAAAAATAATTTTTACGAAAAAATGAAGCAAGTTGAAAGGGATCTAAAGCAATGGTCCAAACGTTTGCTTACACCCTTTGGTAGAATTTCAATTTTAAAAACCTTAATCATATCGAAATTTAATCACTTATTTATTTCTCTTCCAAATCCTTCCCAAGAAATAATAAACAAACTAAATAAAATATTTTTAACTTCATTTAGCAATCTAATATAGACAGAGTAAAAAGAAATGTGATAGTGCAAGAATACGACAACGGTGGACTCAAAATGATACAATTAGATAACTATATTTTGGCCTTAAATGCACGTGGATACGGAGATTGTTAACTACAGATGAAAATTATAGAGATATTTTTCAAATATATTATATGCAAATAAGCGAGTTAATTACAAGAGGAGTTGAATATGTGCGACGACTAAAAATGAATAAAAACAATTAATTTTGGAATGATGTGCTTGATTCTTGGATTAAGTTGAGTAATCTTAACAATCCTACTACGTTAGAAGATATCTTATCAGTTAACATATGGGACAATAAAGATATTAAAGTTGCAAATAAAACTATTTTTTACAAAAGGTGGTTTAATAAACATATATACATATCAAAGATTTATTTGATGCAAATGGAAATTTTATGGATTTAGATACCTTTTGCGATCAATACCAAATTCAAGTTAATTTTCTAGAATATTGGAGGGGGGGGGGGTCAGGTCAGCTATAGAAAATTATATTAGAAGAAAAAGAATAATACTTCAAACACCACCATCTTGTACGATTTATATTATTTTGCCTTATAATATTAAACAAATAATGAAAAACAAAAAAGGATGCAAGAAAATGTATGTTGTATTTAATAAAATAAATCTACACATAAAAAGTCAAGATAAATGGAACAATGTTTTTGAAAGCACTAATTTAGATTGGAAATTGATATATAATTTACCAGCAAAATGTTGCAATAATACAAAAAATCACTGGTTTCGGTATCATATATTACACAGGATTTTAGCTACAAACGATTTGCTGATGAAAATGAAAATTAAGCAAGATAACCTTTGCAGTTTCTGTGGATTTCTTCCGGAAACGATTCAACATCTGTTCTGGCATTGTAATCTAGTCATGGAATTCTGGGAGAATATTGAGAAATGGTCTTAGAAACTGTTCAGTATTCTTTTAATATAAATAGGCAGGAGGCAATATTTGGTTTTACATATAACATTTCAATAAATAAACCTATCAATTATATACTGATTTTAACACGCTACTATATATACAGTATACATAAATGCAAAATTAATAATAAGCAACTTAATTTACAAGTGTGGAAAAAAGGAGTAAAGCAATATTTGACTATTGAAAAGTACATAGTAATTAAGACAAGTAACTATGAAAAGTTTTCAAAAAGTTGGAATAAATGGCTCTTGCTGTTTGAGATTTGACCTAAAAATTAATGAACAAATGAATAAAATGGAGATAGAAAAAGCAAAGTACATTCCATAATATGAACAATTTTATAAGGGCTTTATAAAACAGAAAACGTGTAATTAGCAGTTTATAATATTATGAAACTCTTATTCACATGATTCTTTTTTTATGTTATTTATTCAATATATTTTATTTAATTTTTATTTGTATACTGACAATACTTTGAATAGTGTGTACTTGCTAACATGTAGTACTTACCGTATGTAATTTTCAACACCTTTTTTATGTGCTATTTAGTGTTCTTTCTTTCTTGTTTTTAGATATAATTATACATCAATATTTGGAGAAAGTTTTTATAAATGTTGTGAAAAAGGGTTGTAGACGATGATCAAGCTGCTTTAAACGCTGTTTGATCTTTGTCACACTGTTTGCAAAAATAGCTTTGTATAAATACTTGGGGTTAATACGGTAATTACATGTAGCTGCATATTAGTAACTAAAACTGAATTTTCCATCTGAAAATACATAAAAGTTGATAAAAAATGCCATACCTCCAATCCAGTTTGTGTTGCAAGATCTCTTACTCAGGAAAATATACACCTGCATTATATAAACTCCAAACGAATGAGTGCACCATGAATATTTGCTGTCGTGGCCGGCACGTCTATATATATACATATTGTACATAATCTGACAATATATATATTGTACATAAATAACATAGTAAGAGATACCAGTGTGTATTTACTTGTCTAAGTATCGGCTTGCTAGAGAATAGTTTCTATACTTGCAAACGGCGAAAACTCTGAAAGGTCTGAACATTACTGCAGTTTGGTCACAGCTTTTCTTAGGACAAGTACTTGAAGGTCCTGCGGAGTGTGTGTGGCCAGCAAGGGCTCAGACCAAACTCAGATGCGAAGACTGGTCTGGGCATGCGCTGTTCGCATACGCAACTAAAACCTCTTTATTATTATTATTACTTTTATTAGTAGCCTATCAAAACCCGTTGTGCATTGACCCAACGAAGGAGGATAGATGGAAGAAACTATATTGTTATATAGTTGATCTCGCAATATTTACACTGATAACTTCATAAGGATATGATGTATTTGTTACCAGTTGCATAAACAGCGGTTTTGTTGTTGGGGAGAACTTTTAAGTACTCATATAATGTGCTCCAAAAAAGTAAAATGTACGATATGTAGTTAGTTAGTTGGGGATTTTGATGCTACTGTGTGACTCAAATTGGAAATGCTATTTGGAATCATGATTTTAAAAATGTATCAATTTATATAATGTATATGTACTGTGTCTATGTTTTTGTCAAAGATGAGATGTTTTGTTTTCAAAATAAATTATACAAAAAAAGCATTTACTATGCGATTAACCGACGTCATTATTAGCATTTGAGCGTCGGTCAGAATTAGCCTTAACAATACATGCACCGCGGTCTGTAAAACACACATCCGCGGTACAGACCAACATTTGGAATTATAGGCATCCTGTTTTAGCGGCGATTACTACAGAATGCTTCGCAAGATCAATCTGACATTTTGATACAATATCTACCACTTATTTATCTTTAAAAGTACAAAAGATTCCATAATGCTGACAAACTATTACCAACGCTCGAGTCGACTGAACGCATTTGTTTGTCGTTTTGATCCGCTTCCTTCTTATTATTATTCGTTTTGCAAATGAACAAAGCGTTTTGCTAAGATAGCGATCATTCGAGTGCAAAGGTGGTTCAAAACTGGTCTGTTTGCACGAATATTCTATTTTCAAAAACAGCCTGATTATCTATAATTTACCATTTATCAACAGCACCCCTCAACAGTTTCACCATTATCAGCTGCGCCGAGCCAGGATTAGCATGAAATCAACCGATCCCAGAAACCGGTATGATACCTGTGACTCTAAGATATTAAAAGTAGCAAAGCTCTTTTCAGCGTCTGACAGGATAATGTAAAACGTGTCAGTTATGCATATAGCTGGTCTCATAATTCGATAATATTAAGGTGGTGATAATCACTGATTTGGGACAAAGACAAAAATCTGCAAAAAAATACTCAAAATAACACCGATCTCTCCAAAACTTAGCAGATGCCTTCTTTATGTTGTTTCTCATAACTTAGAATCCCAAAATGCAGCATTTGTTAATGTTAAAAAGTCTTTTTATAAGGAAAGATCAAAGGGTAATTTTCTGCGAATAAATCTGAAAAAATAATATTATTATTGAAAATATACTTGGTGCTTAGAGTACCTTGTTGCATAATAGAGAGCGTCCTAGCAATTATTTTTTCAAACTCTTTCACACATAATCAGGCTGAGCTGATGAAAAAAGATGCAGTCTGTGGCCATTTTTTTTTTGTCAAAACACACAGGTGAGACAGGTGAGACTATTTTAACAAGATTGAACAATTTCATCTACACACCACTGATCATGTCAGTAATGTATTATTTATACTGTAGGTGTTAACATAGCTATTCTTGCCTACCCTATATTTAATAAATGCGTCCAGTGTACATTTACTTTATACATGGTTGAACATTTGAGAAAAAGCTACCGTTTTCATCTGGTCTAAATCACAAATTGAGAAAGAGTTGGAATAATTAATTGCTAGGACGCTCTTCATTTAACAATATTATTTTTTCAGATTTATTTGCAGAAAATTACCCTTTGATCTTTCCTTACAAAAACACTTTAAGCAGCATGTATGTCTATTTTGTATTCTAAACTGTAAAGAACAACAAAATAAGAAGTCCGCTAACTTTCAGGGAGATATATTACTTTTTTATGGTTTTATGCAGATTTTTACATTTACCATAAATCACCACCTTAAGAGCGTATATGTCTTTGAACTTTTGTGACAGTTAAATCAATGATTGAGGCGACTATGCTGAAATAAACAAGAGCGATTTTTGGGTTTAAAATTTAGCTCTTTCAACTTAAAAAAATTGTAGTGTCATGTCCGGTGAATGGGGCTATCCGTTGATAAAGGATATCATGAACGAGAAAGACCTTAATATTTTGGGATCCGTCGGCCAACACGACCTGACCAAATTTGAGTTATTGCATGGCTGCGAGATTTTTATATTTTGATAGTAAACGCTAGAATATAACTTGTAAACAAGAGGGCCATGATGGCCCTGGATCGCTCACCTGAGTATCCTGTGAACTTAACCTCAGAGGCATCCATATGACCGACAGAGTTTCACAAAGATTAAATGGAAAATGAACCCTTGATTGTGTACCTAAGCTTTTCATTAGATTTAACCTAATGACCTAGATTTTGACCCCACATGACCCAGTTTCAAACCTGGCCTAGATTTCTTGGATATGAACATTCTGACAAAGTTACCAAAACTGTGCCCTCTAGAGTGTACACAATGTTTTTCTGAGGTTTAACCTAGTGACCTACTTTTTGACCCAACATGACCAAGTTGCATCCTTGGTCCAGATTTGTTGGAGACAAACATTCTGACAAAGTCTCATGAAGATTAGAACAAAACTGTGTCCTCTAAAGCGTTCACACTGCTTTTCTAAGAACTGACCTAGTGACCTAGTTTTTTACCTGACAT